>JAPKLX010000039.1:1294935-1463221 GCA_026898415.1 Leonotis leonurus
ATATATATATATATATATATATATATTAAAAGTAAATAAATACCTAGGCTCATGATACACCAAAGCTAGCTATAGGTTTCTATATATTGATACACCAAAGCTAGCTATAGGTTTCTATATTTTTTTAACATGTGTCGATCATGCAGGGTACTTTAATCAAATCTATCATATAGGAAGGCTATAAAGATGTTATTTCATGATAATATAAATATGTATGTCAGTAGAATACTTCTTCTTTTATTTACATATTTCTTGCAAATCAAAACTAGAGTACATCAACATACTTTTTGTTACTTTTAGTTGATCTTCATTGGATTGTCAAACTCTCGATCAGGTGTGGTGATCTAACTCAGTTATGCAGTTGATTATTATTGTCCATTTTAATATTATGTGTTTAGCCATATGTGTGATTATGAAATCAGTTGGTGATGAGTAAGAGATGTTTTACTACTACCTCATTTTACTCTCACTTCAGTTATTGCGCAATATTTATGTTATGTCGCCAGGATCCCGTAAATAGGGTTCAGGACGTCACAGTCCTTGATTATACACAGTGCGAATCAGTTATGCTATGTCATGGTACCGTATGTGCTTACCGTTTTATTAACTTGGACAATGTTAGCATATGATCCCACACTGAGTATACTTTTATGTATGCTCATTCCCCACATTATATTTTTTTTATAGGTGCTTGGAGTGTGGAGGTACGTGGCGATTCGAATAACACGTTTTTATATTAAAATTTTATCTTTATTTTCTTACGTATATTTTTATAAAAGTGGGTGTGACAACTCACTCATCTTTCTCACTTTATCTCAATCTTCATTTCTTGGAGATCCCAAAGGTTCACCATTATGCTTCTTAAAGTTTGTGTTATTCACTGCAGTCCAACAATCAGTTGTGATTGATATTCTTCCCATGCCCGATCTTTTGAAAAAAAAAAACTTTCAAATTATCCTTGTGCTCCAAAAACAACTTCACACAATCTTCTCGAATGGTCTGTCTACTCGGAATCTGAAATTGCGGGCATACACGATCAATGAACCTCCTAAATCTCTCTCTCTCAATATATAAGAATGGTAGTTCATCGAGTATAATCATCTCACACAAAGCAGGCCTGCACGCATTTTGGTTAAATCTCCAACTTGTTAATGTCCCTGTCGTTCCATCAGTATTTTGTGTGAAGTTGAGTTGTGTCTGACATGTTTTTGATTCATGCTTTTTCTTGCATAATTTGTTATAGTTCCTCAAGTCATTGGTGCCATGTGCAATAGAGTCGGTGGCTATTAGAACTCCACATCGATTGCATTTACCTTTCTTTACCTTCATTGGAGGATCCCATTTTTCAACCCACACGATTGTGAACCCATCTGGTGTATCATTCCACCACATTGACCTTTGTTTTTGCTCTTTCCTTTTCTTTGTAGCAGGTTGTCCTTCAGTTTGTGTTTCTGTACCTATTTGTGTTTGTCCTTCAGTTTGTGTAAATTTTTTTATCTCAATGTCTTCCAAATTCTCCATCTCTACGTCAGGAGGTTCAATTTCTTCTAAAAATCAATTACTAGCTTGTCGTGTGCTAGTATTAGTTACTTCAAAAGATGTCATCTAAAATATAAAATAAGATAATATATCAACAACTAGCCCAATGACAATAAGCAGACACAAAATGTAATAAAATAATATTCTTCTAACTTGTATCCAAAATAAAATAAAATAAACAATAGCAGCACAAGTGTTGTACTACTAGTCACTGTGCATGTAATGTAATGTTATTACAATTCTTGGATGCTATATATATATAATCTCTATATCCTTCTATATATACACACACACATAACTTTATTTCAAAGCAATTAAGATCTAGAGAAAGAGAGAGATAAAGTTAGGGATTAATTCATATCCTTATTGAGCTAGAAATATCCATATTTTTAAATTTTAATTATTTTCAAGTGGTTGAGTTTTTATGGAAAAGAAAAAGGAAAAAATAGCTAGATTCATTGATTAATCTGAAACAGTGATGAATAAAGCTGAACTCCCCTGCTTTTACTAATATCATAGCAACTACTTCCACACTTTCTTTACCTCACCCTTTAATTTCTTGTTTTTATGGTAATTAATTAAGTCACCAAACATTATCTTAATTATCTAATAACATAAATCTACATATTATTATAGTACTTAAAAAGCTGCATAAGAATTGAAAATGGATAGAGGTGATGGAGGTTGAAATATGATTGGGCATTGCATTGCATGTGAAGAAAAGATGATGAATGTAAAGGTAAATTTGAAAGAACCAACGCCCCATGCGGTGTACCTCATCATCCAACAATATTAATTTATCTACTTTTATTAATCTTCTGAGCCCATGACTCAAATCACTCAGCCTCTGCTCTTCTAATGCTCATGCCTCATCATCATAGATTCATAGGGGAGGGATGCATTAAAGGTCCTTGTTTATTGAAGTTGTGCATTTATAAATTATAGATAAATTCACCAAATCAGCAAAAGTGCAAAACTACCAAAATATAACAGAAGCATAGAATAGGAAGAGAAAAAGAGAATATACACATATCTATCATCTATGCCGCCTGGAGTTAGCAACAAAACACATATCTATGCAAAACACATAAATTCACCAAATCATCAAAACACATATTTCTGCTAAACAAGAAACGAAACCAAAATAATCTAATTTGTTTCATACCTTTAACAATTTTCAGACTTGAGAAGATTACTTGATAAAAGAAAATGTTAGATATTTTAGTGTAATTGGATTAGCTTGTTTGATCAATATCGTCGTAATAATACATCATATAAGTTTGGTGGTGCGGAGTGCACACTTATATGAATTTATTATGACATTAGGGGCGAAGCCCCTAAAGGATAGGGTCCCAGGCGCAGCGCCCCTCGCAATTTTGGAAATTGTGAAAAACGGTTGGATAACCGTTAACTACCGTTTCAGTTCTTTTAAAGAGGGATTGACTTTTGATCAAAACAAACAAGAACAAAAACACATACAAAAGTTCAAAAAGAAAACTCTGAATTGTATCCGATTGAATAATTCGATAGAACCGTCGAATTGATTCGATCTGAAAGTGTTTCACACCTTTTAGAGAATCCGATTTCATTTGTTTGTCAGTTTGTATTCCTACAAAGCTCGAATCAATTAAGATGGCGAACAGAGAATCTGTGAAGGAATTGACTAGGAATTTCGAGAAGTTGGATAAGTTTGCTGGGCAGGATTTCAGACGCTGGCAGAAGAAGATGCATTTCATGTTGACGAATCTCACAGTTGTGTACGTTCTAAGTACTCCCAAGCCCGAATCTGTTAAAGACGAAACTCTGGAGCAAACGAGGAGACGCTCGAAGTGGGAGAACGATGATTACATATGTCGTGGCCACATCTTGAATGGTATATATGTCTGATTCCCTCTTTGATGTGTATCAAAACGTAGAGTCTGCAAAGGAATTGTGGGATTCCCTCGAAGCCAAATACATGGCAGAAGATGCCTCGAGCCAAAAGTTTCTTGTTGGTAATTTTATAAATTATAAAATGGTAGATTTGAGGCCTGTCATGGAACAGTATAATGAATTGCTTAGAATATTGGGACAATTCGCCCAATATGATATGAAAACGGATGAATGCATTTCTGTTTCTAGTATCATCGATAAGTTGCCACCCTCCTGGAAGGATTTTAAAAATAATCTGAAACATAAGAAGGAGGAACTGACTTTGGTCGAACTTGGAAGTCATTTCCAAATTGAACAAAATATACATGATATGGAAAGGATTTCTGTTGGTGATACTAAAACAGTGGCTGGTTCCGCTGTGAACATGGTGGAAGAGGGTGAATCCTCGAAGGCTGGTTTCAAGGCCGGTAAAGGGAAACGAAAGTTTCAAGGGAACAACAGTAAGGCTCCTAATAAGAAGCCTAAGCTGACTTGTTGGAAGTGTGGTAAACCCGGGCACTTCAAGAAGGACTGCAGGTCTGGAAAGGGTGGAGGAAAAGGGAAAAATGGGGCTGGTTCAAGTGGATCCAATGATCCCGGAAAGCAATCAGGTCCGTTTTTGGTACCCTGTGATCATTCTGTTGAGAATTATGTATCCGTAATCTCTGAAGCATTTTATGTGCAGGATGATGATGTTTCTTGGTGGGTTGATTCGGGTGCAACATGTCATGTATGCAAGGATCTTCAATGGTTCAAGGACTTCAAGTCAATTGAAGATGGATCTTTATTAAAGATGGGCAATGTTGCTACCGAACCAATCAAAGGACTAGGAACTGTTAATCTAGTATTTACCTCTGGAAACTCTTTGTATTTAAGTAATGTTCTGTATGTACCTGGTATTCATAAGAACTTGGTGTCTAGTATTATGTTGAACAATTGTGGCTATAAGCAAGTGTTTGAAAGTGACAAGTATATCTTGTCGAGACATGGTTCCTTTGTTGGATTTGGTTATCTGAATGGTATGTTTAAGTTGAATTTGGATATTTCTTGTGTTAAGAATTCTGTTTGCATGGTTTCTACTAGTTCTAGTATTAATTTTGGCAAAGCAGAATTATGGCATGCTAGACTAGGACACGTGCATTATAAGAGGTTGAAAGATATGTCGAAAATGAGTTTGATACCTGCTTTTGAGTTGAATGCTGAAAAGTGTAAAACTTGCATGTTGACTAAGATTAATAGACAGCCTTTCCCTAAGCATGTTGTAAGAGATACTTCTTTATTAGAACTTGTACATAGTGATTTGTGTGATTTTCATTCTACTCCGTCACTTGGTAATAAAAAATATGTTGTTACTTTTATTGATGATGCAACTAGATATTGCTATGTCTATTTGTGCCATTCGAAAGACGAAACTCTTGATAAATTTAAAATCTATAAAGAAGAGGTAGAGCTCTGTCATGGTGTGAAGATAAAAACTCTTCGCACTGATAGGGGAGGTGAGTACTTTGATCCAGTGTATTTTAAATCTACTGATATAGTACATCAGACCACAGCTCCATATACACCACAACAAAATGGTGTAGCTGAAAGAAAGAATAGAACATTGAAAGAAATGGTTAATTCAATGTTGTGCTATTCTGGTTTAAGTGAAGGTTTTTGGGGTGAGGCTATGTTGACAGCCTGTTACTTACTGAATCAAGTTCCTAACAAAAGGAACAAGATAACCCCTTATGAACTTTGGTATAAGAAACCACCAAAACTGAGTTATTTAAGAGTTTGGGGTTGTAGAGCTGTGGTGAGACTAACTGAACCTAAAATGAAAACCATAGGCCAAAGAGGTATAGATTGTGTATTCATTGGCTATCCTGAAAATTCAGTTTGTTATAGATTCTATGTCATAGAATCTAATGACTATGTAGGTGTGCACTCTATTATTGAGTCAAAGGATGCTGATTTTGGCAATGAGAATAGATTCACATCTATACCTAAACCTGGAGACATGATTGCAAGCTCTAGTAATTCTGGTATGAGTGACCGAGTGACTGATACACCTCCCGAGCCTAGGAGGAGTATTAGAACACGAAAAACTAAAACTTTTGGTGATGATTTCCAATTGTATTTGGTGGAAGGATCCAGGACTGAAATTAACTTTCAGTATCAATATTATTTCAATATTGATGGTGATCCAAGGACATATAATGAAGTTATGGCTTCTAGGGATAATGCATTCTGGAAAGAGGCAATCCAAGATGAGATTGACTCTATATTGCACAACAATACTTGGAAATTGTGTGATTTACTACCTGGGTGTAAACCATTGGGAAGTAAATGGATCTTCAGAAGGAAGATGAAGGTATATGGAAGCATAGACAAGTTTAAAGTTAGATTGGTTATCCAAGGCTTTAGACAAAAGGAATGTATTGATTTCTTTGACACTTATGCTCCTGTGGCTAGGATTACCACCATTAGATTATTGTTAGCACTTGCAGCTATACATAATCTATTAATTCACCAAATGGATGTTAAGACAGCCTTCTTGAATGGTGAATTGGATGAAGAGATTTACATGAAACAACCCGAAGGTTTTGTCATGCCTGGTAATGAACATAAAGTTTGTAAGTTGATGAAATCTCTTTATGGACTAAAGCAAGCTCCTAAGCAATGACATCAGAAGTTTGATGATGTTGTGTTGTCTAATAGTTTTGTACTTAACCAAGCAGACAAGTGTGTATACAACAAGTTTGATACTTCTGGTAAAGGAGTAATCATTTGCTTATACGTGGATGACATGTTAATCTTTGGTATTGACCAAGATCAAGTTGATAAAACAAAGGAATTCTTGTCATCTAAGTTTGATATGAAAGACATGGGGGAAGCTGATGTGATACTTGAAATTAAGATCACACGTGGAGAACATGTCATGTCTATTTCTCAATCACATTATATTGAGAAGGTATTGGAAAAGTTTAATCTCAAAGATTGTTCTCCAACGGGAACTCCTTTAGATCCTAGTGCAAAACTCGTGCCTAATAAAGGAGTTGCTGTGAATCAGCTTGAATATTCAAAGACTATTGGTTCTCTCATGTATGCTATGATTAGTACCAGACCTGATATAGCCTTTGCTATTGGAAAACTGAGTAGATATACTCACAATCCTAGTTTAACCCATTGGCAAGCAATTAATCGAGTATTTAAATACTTGAAAGGAACTAAGGATTATGGGTTGACTTATTCTGGATTTCCTTCTGTTCTTGAAGGTTATTCTGATGCAAGTTGGATTACCAATTTGGAAGATCATTCTTCTACGAGTGGTTGGACATTCCTTCTTGGAGGTGGTGCTATATGTTGGGCATCAAAGAAACAAACTTGCATTACTAATTCAACAATGGAATCTGAGTTTGTGGCTTTAGCAGCAGCTGGTAAAGAGGCTGAATGGCTAAGAAATTTGATTTATGAAATTCCATTGTGGTCTAAACCGTTGTCACCAATATCTATCAGATGTGATAGTGCAGCTACTTTGGCTAAGGCATATAGTCAAGTGTACAACGGAAAGTCTCGACACTTAGGTGTTAGACATAGCATGATACGTGAACTTATCACGGATGGTGTGATATCTGTAGAGTTTGTAAGAACTCAACACAATTTAGCCGATCATTTAACCAAAGGGTTAAGTAGCACTACAAGAAATTCGCTCATAGATAACGGCGAAATGCCGTTATCTATACGTGCAAAAATGTGTTATATATACTGCTGTAATCTATGTGCACACGCTCATAGATAACGCTCGGCACCGTTATCTATTCTTTAAATAGATAACGGTTTAGAATGTAAATAGATAACGATTATTTGTTAACAGTAATTATTAACCGTTATAAAATGTTTATCTAACACTTACTAAAGATAACAGTTGTTGCAAAATTGTTAACTATAACTATATATATAGATTACGATTTATTAAAATCCGTTATCATTAACATAAGTTACACTTATATAGATAACACTAACTGTTATCTATTTGAAAAACACGCTCATAGATAACGGTATATTAAAAAAACCGTTATCTATGTGGTGTTATCTATTACTAAATTTCTTGTAGTGTAGAGATCTTGTGCGCAAATCGGCTGTGGGGATGGGTTTAAAGTCCACTAGAAATCTCTAATATTAAGATACCCAATTCCCATCTAGTATGATGCTAGATGCTGAATTCAATGTGGAAGGTATATTTCGAGATTGGAACATATTAAAGAATTATCCCAAGGTATGTGTTCGGACCTGCAAGTTAAGGAGGTTGAATGTATACATTCTTAATAGCTTTTTTGACAAATTGCATAAGCAGGTGCAAGAATAAAAGCGCTACCTATATGAGCATGAAGTTTAGCTGCTTCAAGAAGCTGGGACTTGGCTTTGACATGCTTATGAAGGATAAGGACACACGCTAGTAAAATATAGTGTCAAGATAGAACATATAAGTATGTAAACATTTGTGTACATTATCTTTGTGTATTCAATATGAATTCACAGGGTTCAATCCTTAGAGATACCCTGTTATTCGAATATATGGAATGTGTAGTGTACTAAGATGAAATTCAATCGTTACGATATTTCATTTATGCAAATGTTTGAATGTTTGAGATGACTTGTTTTAGTTAATCAAGGATTACACTAAAATAGGGGAGGATTGTTAGATATTTTAGTGTAATTGGATTAGCTTGTTTGATCAATATCGTCGTAATAATACATCATATAAGTTTGGTGGTTCGGAGTGCACACTTATATAAATTTATTATGACATTAGGGGCGAAGCCCCTAAAGGACGGGGTCCTAGGGGCAGTGCCCCTGGCGGGGTCCAAGGGGCAGCGCCCCTGGTTGGGGTCAGTTCTTTTAAAGAGGGATTGGCTTTTGATCAAAACAAACAAGAACAAAAACACATACACAAGTTCGAAAAAAAAACTCTGAATTGTATCCGATTGAATAATTCGATAGAACCGTCGAATTGATTCGATCTGAAAGTGTTTCACGCCTTTCAGAGAATCCGGTTTCATTTGTTTGTCAATTTGTATTCCTACAGAAAACGTCTTTTGGAGTGGAGAATTGCAGCAGCCTGCCGCCTGGAGTTAGGAGTTAATCTGCAGAAAGAAAGCGTGGATTTTTTTTATGAGAATGTACCATTTAGAAACACTAAAAACTGCATTATTGAAGCATATTTAGTCAATATTAACAAGAAATTAGAGCCCAAAATATGAGAATCAAGAGAAGCGACGCATACGAGCAAGGGAGGGTTTTCATGAGGGAGTTTGGGCGTCTGAGCCCTGAGACATCCCGCTTCTGCCTAGCCGCCTAGGGTCTGGTCGTTGTCGGCGATACTGCAGATGGAGGATGGGGTTGGGAGACCGGGTGGGTGTGCAGCCGTGGTGGGTGTGGCCCGTGAGGAATTGATTCAATTGAAAATAGAATACAATTAAATTAATAAAACTAATTAAAATTTGGGTTTTTCGGGTATTACCCGAAACCCGATCGGGTAATACCCGAACCCGAAGTTCCGATAATGTAAAATTCCGAACCCGAAAGTATTCAATTTTCGAGTTTTAAGGTACCCGATACCCGATCGGATATTGGGTAATACCCAAAAAACCCGAGACCCGAATAGACTCCCCTAATGAAAAGACATCATCCCATACAAAATATTGTGTATTATTATGATGAATTATAAGTATGTATTAACGTAATGCATAATTGTGACGATACATGTTTATGTATGATATGATGCACTACAATTGTGATCATATTATGAATAGTATATTATATAACTATCAACGAATTAGATTGCTTCTTATTTTTTATATGAAAAGTTTTTTTTATATGATCTAAATTTTATATATATTTACAATTTTTTCTTATATAAATTAAAAAATGTGTGTATATATATAGGTGGATATATACTTGATTATGTGAGAGATTAATATTGTCTCAAATATTTATTAATTTGTTTACAATCCTTGGATACCGCAAAAGTATATTCTTCTTACTCAAATCAAACACCAAAATAGAGAATAAACACCAATATGTTTAGGAGTGTTTATTAACCATAATAAGCCGAGATAAGATGATAAAATTTATACTCTATCTCCATCTTTCCTAATAAAGATGACATAAATTTTTTGGGTACGATTATTAAGGAGAGTGTATACAGTAGTGTAAAAGTAATAAAAATAGTAAGATCTACACCTTTTTGAAGAAATAACTTTTACTATTTTTGGAATGTGTCACTCTTAGTGGAACGTCCCAAAAAAAAAATTGTGTCAAGTTTAGTGGGACGAAGGAATTATAAGTTAGTCTAATGCTTACTAACTAGAATTAAACTCATAGGTATTGTTTGGTTTATTGAATGAAATGAATTATAGATTATAATATTTGATAAATTATGTGATTAATAATTAAGTTCAATTAAGTCAAAGTTGGGTTGATTAATAGTCAACGAATTGTTTTATTACATGCGGGCTAAATAATATATCTCGAGTCAAATCAATCACATGATTGTGCTTGATTATTTTATCAATTCTAAAGTACGTGATTAAACCTATAAGCACATTTAAGTATCTATCTTTTTATCCATAATATTTTTTTTATATCTTCTTATCAATCTCATTCATTAAACCGAACACTCATACATTCATAAAAAAATATTTGCTTGATAAATAATTAAAGTAATTTACGTTGATAATTATAATCAATTCTATCATAATCATATTATCTGTTTTGACGGGAACGTATTTATTACTATAAAACCAATTATCTAAATTGGTTTCTATTTGTTAAGCTATATATTTTTTTCTATTGAAAGAGTACATTTTTTTGTCATTTCATTTGTTCTATAAAATTATAAATTTTGTATTTTAATATTTCCACTTTAAATTTCTTATTTTATCTCATTAATGTAAGTATCTTTATCCACATAAATACACTTACCTACCCATTTAATCATATTATTTTTAAAAAAAAAATGATCTTCGTCCTCTTCAAGTGCATTAAAGTATTCGAATTGGGCCATGAGCATTTTCATTTTTTTAATATTCTAATGGGCTCATTTTGTTTTTTTTTTAGAATTTGATCAAAACCAATAGACAATGAAAGAACAAAAACTGCTCCAAACATATTGGAAGTGGGTCGGCCGAAAATTCATGAAACAAAATGTGTATAATTAACTTAGCAGGCAAAGCTACCACAAAAATAAAAATTTTATTCCTACCAAACTTGTTTACAGATTGACTTGGTGAATATTTTAATATAGTGTAACAAAGTACATGTAATCTGTTGAAAATTGACGAAATTTTACATTTTAATTTATAAATCTAATTTTAAATAATATATTTTGACGAATTATAAAAAAATTTATTATTAAAAATGTGATAATATATTGAAAAGTTATACAAATTGATAAATTATTATAAATAAATATTATTTACAATAATTTATTTTATGTAGAATGTATTGGTGATAAAACACGTTACCTTATAATTTATTAATATAATTTCAAATTCATGCTATAAGTAAAATTTATATTGTTGCAAAATATAATTGTTATATGAAGACTTATCTCGTGTAAAATTTATTGGTACATAATTACTTTATGTCGTAACTTAAAAATACAATTTAAAAAATTGAACCTTTATTTGCTCGATAAATTATTTATTTTGACCAAATCAAATAATATCATTTTATTCGGAAAAATATTTATTTAATAATCAAATAGTTAATGGAACGTTCGGCTAGAAGTAAGGAGTGATTGTCGTCGGACAAAGAGCGGATCGACTTCAAGGCGCAGGATTACATGAATGAACCAGAACACACCGGAATGAGAGGAATTCCGAGAGTATGCAGGTATGAGACTGCATATTCGAAAAGAGCTTAAAAGGATTTGAAATTGACTACTCATACCACCAAAATGCATCTTCTTTTCTAGTGGCTCTACCATGAAAACTCTAAAGCTAAACGTGCTTGACTTGGGGTAGAACTGGGATGAGTGACCTTCTGGGAAGTTTCCCATGATGCGTGCGAGTGAGGACAAAGCATACCAGAAAAGATTCTGGTGGTTTGTGAGGCCAGCTGTCGATCTGGAAGCCGGGTCGTTACAGTTAATGTTATATGTATGAAAAATTATTTTGATGGTGAGTCAAAATTTGTTGAGTTCATCAAGTCTTTGAATCCAAATTTTTCAATGAAGAGTCGCATCATCGTTAAGAAAGAACTAATGGAAATCCTTACTCAAGGAAAAGAAAAGCTCTATGAGTATTTCAAAATCGTGAAATCTCTCTTTAGCACAACTATGGACATATGGACATCAAATAAAAAAAAGACTATATGTGTGTCACTGTATACTGAATTGATGAAGATTGACATATTCAAAAGAGAATCATCAAGTTCATGCATGTGGGAGGACAAGTACGTGTGCTAAGTTGTCAGAATCATTCATTGCTAGTGTTGTGAGATGGTTTATTGAAAAGAAGTTGTTTTCTCTAACACTTGACAACGATTCTGCAAATGACATTTTGTGTTAAAGATATTATTTATGGGCTTGGAAAAATATTCTCCATTGTTTGTGATGGTATGTTCTTTCATGTGAGATTTTTAATCACATACTCAATCTTGTTGCTAGAGATGGTCTTGCTGCAATTGCAAGTGCAGTCAAGAATATCTATGCTTGTGTTGTAGCTACAAAGAGCTCTTCATTACAGTGGGAGGAGTTTATGAAGTGTGCAACTGAATGTCAATTGGATACAAAAAAAGGTGTTGCACTAGATGTAGCTACGAGATGGAACTCCACCTATCTCATGTTGATGGATGTTTTATATTACAAAAATGTTTTTCATAGGCTTCTTATCTTGGAGCGCCAGAGGTATGCGAAGATTGCACCATCAAATGAAGAATGAGGTAAGGCTTTATCTCTTTGCAAATGCTTGAAGAAATTCAATGATATTACTGAACTTTTTTCTGGCACGTTGTATCCAACTGCAAATCTGATTTATCGGAACTTTTGTGATTAAGCTTTTGTTGGAAGAGTGGATTGTTCGCGGTGATATCACCATTAGGACAATGGAAATGCATATGATTGTCAAGTTTTATAAGTACTGGAAGAAGTCAAATGTCGCTCTTGGTATGGCTAGTTATCTTGATCCTAAATTCAAGAAAATGATCATATAATTTTTCATGAGGAAGTTTCATGGTGAGCTCGCATATCAAGTTGAAACGAAAAAGATAATGAAGATTGTGAAACAATTATATCAACAATATGCTTGTGATGCATTGGATGCCACAAAGAGTTATGCTATTGTTGGTAGTCATGGTGAAACTTGTGAAACGAGTTCTTTGTTTATGGAAAAAGACAACAATGAACTTGGTAATTACTTATACCACAATAACGGGGATGGTGCATCAGCAAATGACTTGGAGAAATACGCGGTAGAACCTCCCTTAATGGTGCCTAAATCTGAAAATTTTGATATTTCGTCATGGTGGAAGAGTTGTCTACAAGAATACCCTATTCTCTCATGAATTGCTCGGGATGTGTTAGCCATGCAAGTGTCAATTGTTGCTTATGAATTTGCATTTAGTGTCAGTGGTCGTGTTATAGATCCATTTCGTAGTCATTTGGATTCGGATATGGTAGAAGCACTAGTTTGTTCTAAGGATTGGATCGTTGCATCCAAACAAAGTTAATTTTTAACTTCTTGTCATTTTATATTATAATTATGTATGTATATTCCTCTAATACATGTTCTTTTAAAAAATTCAGGTTCTCAAAAAAGTATTCCATCCATTATTGGTGATCTTGAGATTTTGGAAGCACTTGCTACAAATATGGTGGATGAGGTTTAATTTTTATTACTTTTTAAATTAGTTGGTTTTCAAGTTAGTTGCAAACTTGAAATACTAATTGCTTATACAAAAACAAAATATAGGTTGAAAAAGAAATGGACAGTGATGAGGATTGATGAGGATCCGAGAGTTGAGGCCTCCATTTTATGTTCAATAACTATTTTATTTTATTTGTTATCACTTCATGCCAAAATTTGTATAATGTAGTTAAGGTTCTTAAACTTTGCAAGATACTTTTTGTCGATTTTGAATTCTCAAATTATATTTCAAGATGCATATTTTGTAACATCCCGTATTTTCTCAATCGTAAGAATAACT
The DNA here is from genome assembly GCA_026898415.1 of Leonotis leonurus. Classification (NCBI taxonomy): domain Eukaryota; kingdom Viridiplantae; phylum Streptophyta; class Magnoliopsida; order Lamiales; family Lamiaceae; genus Leonotis; species Leonotis leonurus. The sequence continues at coordinate 1,308,577 of JAPKLX010000039.1, forward strand.
CTTCAAAACTTATGAATAAAATATTTTGTAATTATAGCGCGTAAACCTTTAAAAATAACATTTAAGTTTTACGTAATAAATAATGAGACATTTTTGTCTAAAATCAAATCGTAATAAGTATCTCTTAACGAAAAGTAAAATAAAATAAAACTCGATACAAGTAAAATAAAAATGATGTCATACTACCACCACGCCGTTGCCTGACTCCTTAGCTTGAAAAATATAATATAATAAGAGGAGTGAATATATCTACATACTCAGTAAGAGATATGTAACAACTCATAGTTAAACGATACACAACATAATCATGGAAATGCTCGTAGAATGTATAATGTATTGCATGATGGACATTTATCCCCATGACCATTTCGAATCTCGAATCCTTTACTGAATCTCTGGCCTCGTATAATGTATTTCGTATTGCACGGTGGACTTTTACCCCTAGGACTCTTTCGAATCCCGAACCTTTTATTGAGCCCCTGGTCTTCGTATGCTTGCGCAAGACTTTTCATATATGACGTAGTAAGTTTAACATTTTAACATAACCAGTCACGTATACAGTAAAAATATTAGCAATTACATTTAACCATAATAGACATCTTCACCTGATAAATAGTCAGATCATCATAGACAATTATGAGATTACAAAGTTGCGCCTATAGGAACTCGAATAAATATGAAAGTCATAGATTAAAGAAAGTGGGAGAGTGGGCGACTGTTTAGCCTAAAGTGTGTACTCTAGGTTCTCGCAAATTATAACGAGGTCGATTGCATGTAGCAAGCTAACCCTGGTCAGATCTCGATGGAAAGCTTAACAGGGCGTTCTAATCCTAAGTGTTATTAAAACAAGAAAAGGGAAATCCTAAACATACTATGACCATAAGGAATAATAATAAAGAAATAAATATTAAAAGTACCTAAACGAATCCCAACGGATTGAAGCTGTAGGATAAGATGTTCAACTCCTATTCAACATCTAATTGATCATGCATCCATATTCAATTAATAATACCAAAGGTTGCTTAGCAAATTACTTTCGTATGGATTTACTAAGCCGTGAAGGTTACTTTCGTATATAGATCACACCTCTAGTAATTATTTAATCTCATATAGAATGTTATTATTCTTACGTTTCTGATTCAGAATAATGTTGATTAACCCTAGGTCCTATGTCAAGCAAATGATCAGTCTACTTAACATAAACATATGAATTCAATGGTGATCAAGCATTAAATTCCATACAAAACAAGTTAATCAAGGGCATAGATCAAACAAACATCAAATAAGAAAATAAACATCCAATCCAAGTAAGATCTAACCAAGCATCATATACAAAGTAGAATCACAAAAGGAAACCATAACAAGGAAACTTACTAATTGAAACGTAAGAATCCGAAGTAGGAATCCACTTCAATCTATCGGAATCCTCTAATCCTAAACTAAGAAAATAATAAAAACTAAGTTTTCTAGAGGTTCTAGTTACATGGGGGAGAGAGAGAGAGTACAAATGACGCCCAAAATGAGTTTTAAACCCGCACAAAACTTCCAGCGAGCGGCCGCTTGGAAGCCAGCGGTCGCTGGCATGTGCTTTCTGACCCTCTTGATCTGTAGGGCCAGCGGTCGCTGGCCTCTGCTTTCTGCCGCTCTGCAATTGTGTTCCCAGCGATTGCTGGCTGCACGGTCAGCTGCCTTGTGCTCGTCTTCTTCCCGTTCTATGCTTGTCTCGCCTCTTCCTCGTTCGGCTTTGCACCAACGACCTCGTCTGCACCAATCCTAACTCAAATCATCCTTTTTCACTTCATCCTACAACAAACATAACCAAACAAGAACCGAAGTAACAATGGACTAAAACAATACGAAAAACATAAAAAAACAAAGACATAGACACAACAACACAATGAGTTAAAATGTAACAAAAATACACTAAACATCGGCGGCTGCTTGATTGTGATTAAGGATGTGAAAAATAAATGAGAGTTTGAGAGATATATATAGGAGCAGTGATTAATTAAAGTTAATATTATATAATAATAAAATAATATATAAGACTCCTTTAAAATATAACAATTCTAACTAAAAGATATACTTTTAAATTGGTCATACGAATTCAAAATACATAATATTATATATATATATGTATGTATATGTATATACATTTGAAAAAATCGGGGTTTCACATATTTCATTATTGGTAGATACTTTATGTTTAATTGTTTAATTTATTTGTACTTTTTAATTTGATCCTAAAAATTATATTTTTTTAATTGATAAAATTCTTCTAATTTGCATTAGTTCCTTGTTTAGCTCGTTTTTGTGCGTGTTTTTGGTTTATATTTTGTCGTGTTTGGATTTTATGTGGTGTCGAATTTGTGTCTTTTAGTTTGTTTTTACTTCGTATTTTGTTTGTTCTTGTTTTGTTCGTAGGATGATGGAATGAGCAAGAATGAAGCTTAAATGATGCCGAAGATGCTAAGTCTAACGAACCGAGAAAACCGAACGAGATCTTATTAGGAGTTACGGGCAAAAGACGAGAGGAGAAAGAACGCGAGAGCATGGCCATACACAAAATTGTTGTGTTTTGCGCAACAATTTTGTTTTGGCTCGTTCTCCTCCGTTACAACTCCAAATTTGGATCCGTTTGCTGCTACAGATTCCTATTGAGACGAGCTTCAATTTCACATTTTCTAAAATTTTGTATTTTGCACAGGCCAGCAGTCGCTGGGGTGTTTCAGAAATTCAGAGAAGGATAGCCAGCGACAATTGGCTACTCAGCGGTCGCTGGGTGGCGATTTCTAACGAGTTTTCAAAGGTTATTACAGGCCATTTGAAGGATACCACCCATATCTTCATATAGAACTCGACTCTACAATTTTAGAACTCTTATTTTAGCGCTTTTACTTGTATTCAACCTTGGAAAGACGGATTAAGGTGGAGATTGATTGCTCGATTCCATAGTGTAATCATTAGTAAGTTCTTGTTTTGAGTTCTTAGTTTATGATTATGTATTGGGTTGAGTAGTCGATCTCCACTAGTTGTTGAACTTCTTAGTCGATCATTTATGTTATTATTACTTCATGCTCGTTGTTTGGATTCGTGCTTATTAAATTGTGTCGATTGATCACCGTTGCAATTCGTTAGACATAGGGTGAGATCGATAGAAGATCCTTGTGTCAGATCAAGGTCCATTCAACTTCGATTATAAGCATATTAATCGAGTGTTTGCTTGTTTAACTTGAATTCTTAATTGTGTGGCTTAATACGGAAGTCATAGTCACAATCTAATTATCAAATGCGAATGCTAGAGATTAGGTAGATCTTAAGAATTCTAGATAGGCATGTGAATGTGTGTATTAATAATTTCATGTGATGATCGAAACAAATGTTCAGCTCCTAAAGCTTTAATTTTGGATTTCCATTAATTAAATTATTGATTAGTTAGCTTAATTAATCATACATATGCTATCTGGTTAGAATGTTTAGAATTTATTGTTTATTCTGTAGCACTTGAATTAGGAAGCCCTGTTAAGCTTTCTATCGAGATCCGACCGGGGTTAGCTTGCTACATGCAATCGACCTCGTAATAATTTGCGAGAACCTAGAGTACACACTTTAGACTAAACATTCCTCTATAAAATATTGTGTTAACAATTTTTGTATGAAATATATTATTTGATTATATTTATTCGAATTCGGCCCGGATCCGTACTATGATACGTGAACCACCTTAACTGGATCCGAAACTGTGAAACATCTAAACCAATTTAATTCCAATTCTAATTGATGAAACTGTGAAACTGCTAATTCGGTTCGATTAGAAAAGAATGGGACATACCTAGAATAAAATAAATGATAGTTTGAAACTTCCAAAAAGAAAAGAAAAGGTATGCGCGTGAGTGGTCGGCAGCAAGTAGGAAAAGTTCAAAACGAGTTCAAACCTATTTCTGTCCGCGCAACGTTACCCAACTCATCCAACCCTCCATTCTTTCAATCCAACGGCTGCCGTTAAATCTAGGGTTTGGAGGAACATTCTAGAATGTCAAACTCAAACTCAAACTCCTCACCCTAACTCTATATATACCAGCTTAAGCTTTCTTACTCCGCCTCTTATTTTGAATCTTTACTTCTCCACATCACTTCCTCAGATCTCCTTCCATTTAGATCTGCAACTGTAACCATGTCTGGAAAGGGAGAAGGTCCGGCCATCGGAATCGATCTCGGCACCACCTACTCGTGCGTCGGCGTCTGGCAGCACGACCGTGTGGAGATCATCGCTAATGACCAGGGGAACAGAACCACGCCGTCGTACGTTGGTTTCACCGACTCCGAGAGGCTCATCGGTGATGCCGCCAAGAATCAGGTCGCCATGAACCCGATCAACACAGTTTTTGGTAAGGATTTACTTCTCCTATTTACTTGTTTGCTTGTGCTTGGCTATGTATGTATTGGATTTAGAAGTTCAATTTATGTTAGAATGTTATGTTAGTTAAGTTATGTGTCTAGCCTTTTCTTTTGTGAATCAGATCTGGTATTTGTTGTACTTCGTTGATCTTATTTTGATAAAATACATGTATGTTCTAGCTATGTTTCACTTGTTCTCGATGTATGTTAGCTTACAAGCTGATTTTGAGCATGGATCTATGTTTATGCTATTGCTGTAGCTGAGACTGTATTTGGTTAGTTATTATATGTTAGTTTGTAGAGTTATTTACCTGGCCTTTTATCGAGCATGCTTCATCGCAATTGTGCATCACAATCAATATGTAATTAGCTACATTTAGTTGTAATTTATGGTTTAATTAGTTAAAATCTACTTAAAATCATTTATGATACTTTTAATGTCAAAACTAGATCTTACATGATGTTTTGCTCTCAGATGCTATGTTAAACTTAGTGTGATTGTGATTAATATTAGTTCACTCTCGCATGCTACGTTTAGATGCTTACATCTTGTGCCCTCTTCGATTTATTTTGGTGCTTGTAAATGATTACAGTATGCTATTTTTAAACACAATGTATTGCATACGGTATTTGGTAATGGTATCTCGGTATTTATTGTGATGAAGCGATTAATATTATTTGTTGGTTATTGTCCAGATGCTAAGAGGTTGATTGGAAGGCGTTTTACTGATGCCTCGGTTCAAAGTGACATGAAATTGTGGCCATTCAAGGTCATTCCCGGACCTGGTGACAAGCCCATGATAATTGTCTCCTACAAGGGTGAGGAGAAGCAGTTTGCTGCTGAGGAGATTTCATCTATGGTCTTGATTAAGATGAGGGAAATTGCCGAGGCATTCCTTGGCTCGACTGTAAAGAATGCAGTTGTCACTGTCCCCGCTTATTTCAATGATTCTCAGCGCCAAGCTACCAAGGATGCTGGTGTTATTGCTGGCCTCAATGTCATGCGTATCATTAATGAGCCCACTGCTGCTGCCATTGCTTATGGTCTTGATAAGAAGGCGACCAGCGTTGGTGAGAAGAATGTCTTGATCTTCGATCTTGGAGGTGGAACTTTTGATGTCTCTCTTCTGACAATTGAGGAGGGTATTTTTGAGGTGAAGGCCACTGCCGGTGACACCCATCTTGGTGGTGAAGACTTTGACAACAGAATGGTCAACCACTTTGTTCAGGAATTCAAGAGGAAGAACAAGAAGGACATCAGTGGTAACCCAAGAGCTTTGAGAAGGTTGAGGACAGCCTGTGAGAGGGCGAAGAGGACTCTGTCATCCACTGCCCAAACCACCATTGAGATCGACTCTCTGTATGAGGGTATTGACTTCTATGCCCCAATCACCCGTGCTAGGTTTGAGGAGCTCAACATGGATTTGTTCAGGAAGTGTATGGAGCCTGTCGAGAAGTGCCTCAGGGATGCCAAGATGGACAAGAGCACCGTCCATGACATTGTCCTTGTTGGAGGTTCTACTAGAATTCCCAAAGTTCAGCAATTGTTGCAGGACTTCTTCAACGGGAAGGAGCTTTGCAAGAGCATCAACCCCGATGAGGCTGTTGCCTATGGTGCTGCAGTCCAGGCTGCCATCTTAAGTGGTGAGGGCAATGAGAAGGTGCAGGACCTATTGCTTCTTGATGTTACTCCCCTCTCCCTTGGTCTGGAAACCGCTGGAGGTGTCATGACTGTTTTGATTCCAAGAAACACTACCATTCCTACCAAGAAGGAGCAGGTCTTCTCAACTTACTCAGACAACCAGCCTGGAGTCTTGATCCAGGTGTATGAAGGCGAGAGAACCAGGACACGCGACAACAACTTGCTTGGCAAATTTGAACTCTCCGGGATTCCACCTGCTCCCAGGGGTGTGCCTCAGATCACTGTCTGCTTCGACATTGATGCCAATGGTATCTTGAATGTTTCTGCTGAGGACAAGACAACTGGGCAGAAGAACAAGATCACAATCACAAACGACAAGGGCAGACTCTCCAAGGACGAGATCGAGAAGATGGTTCAGGAAGCTGAGAAATACAAGTCGGAGGACGAGGAGCACAAGAAGAAGGTGGAGGCCAAGAATGCCCTGGAGAACTACTCATACAACATGAGGAACACCATCAAGGACGAGAAGATCGCCTCCAAGCTGCCTGCTGCAGACAAGAAGAAGATCGAGGACGCCATCGAGGAGAGCATCCAGTGGCTCGATGGGAACCAGCTGGCGGAGGCTGACGAGTTTGAGGACAAGATGAAGGAGTTGGAGAGCATCTGCAACCCCATCATTGCAAAGATGTACCAGGGTGCCGGAGGAGAGGCTCCCATGGACGATGATGTGCCGGCTCCCAGCGGTGGCAGCAGTGCCGGTCCCAAGATTGAGGAAGTCGACTAAGTGTGCTGCGGTGGTCTTCTCGTTGTGGGTTTCTTCTATATCTACTGCTGCTTTTAATTTTTTATGGACAAATACTTTGGTATTATTTTTCTGGGGATAATGTTTTGCTTTTAATATTACTATCTCATATTTTGGATCCCAATTTTGGCCTGTGTTTAAATTATTTATTCTGCTTGTGATTTTATTTTTCTTTATGCTCTCTTCTAACTGATGCTTTTTTATTATATTTTCATTTTTAAATTTGTGATCTTATATGATTATAATAATCCTTCTGATCATGTATTAATTTTCTATTTTCCTATATCCATCAGTCTTTATACTAACTTCCATTTTTTAAAGTAATTATTTTCAACCTTCTAGTTATTCTAATTTAAATATTTATTTGAGCCTTAATCTCTATGCAAACTCTAATTTGTTTAATTATGTTTGATATTTAACTTTATGATTATGTTAATTATCCTATAATTATAATATTTAACTCTAATTACCTTCTAGTTATTCTAATTTAAATATTTATAACTTAGTTTTTTAACATGTCTTAATTAAAGTTGCGGGAGATTTGTCGAAATGTTTTGTTTTATTTAATTCGACATCATTTAAATGTTTTGTTTTATTTAATTCGACATCGTTTAAACATTTATAAACAATCAGCTGCTTAAAAAATAAATCAGTTCAGCTAAAAACCCGAATTGGCTGTAATTGTTGTTATAATGACAAATTAGCCTTAAAATTATATATATTTTATTATTTGAAAATATATACCATATTATTTTTCTTTGATCGACAACGCAATTCGAAACTTTAATTCAAAATACATGAAATAATGGAAAGAAGAGAGAGCGAGTGGCTTGTTCAAAATACAACAATTATGTGGCATTTTAAGAGAGGAGTTTTGTGAAATACAACAAAAGTTTACTATTTATTCGATGAACTTTGCTTTGCTTTTAAGACTGGACATCTTCTCCACATTAAAGCAAATCAAACCTTTTATGACCACACCAATTGAAAAAGCAAAATGCATCTTCTCCTCTTTTCATTGAGTTGCTTCCCAACCAACCTCAATAATTGAAGGAAGTGCATTCATCACAAAGTAGGCCCCACTTTCATCCCCAAACACAAAACGCAACGCACGAATTGCACGTGGCCCCTTTCTTGAAGGGTGGTACTTCCTCCGATTATTAATAACATATCCTTAATGGCATATTTTTGGATATGAATATTAAGAAATTGATTTTTTGTGTGTACATATTTCATTTTTAAAAATGAGCCATTATTATTGAGACATCTCAATATATTAAACGTGTCATTAATAATAGCATATACAAATAATCTTACATAAGGAGTATTTTCTTCTCACATTAACTTTAAATCTATGTGGACGGACTGGTGTTGGATGTTGGGAATTGGGATGTAACTTCCACCACTTGATTCTTTTATCATTATCATTATGTGGTGCAGAAGAGAGAGAGTGAAAGAAACAGCTGATGATAATTCAAATATAATTTTCATAACAAAAACAATTACAACTGAAATATCAAAGCTAGATGCATGGGATCAAAAACCACAGCATTTCAAGAGCTTAAAGAAAACCCAACTATATAACTAAATAATATAAAAACCATACTGCATTCGGCTACATCCCTACAACACCAAATGTTAGTCAATGACAGAAACACCATTTCAGGTCAGTTTGAGATCATTACCTCCATGGTGAGGACGAAGACAGACGCGGACTTCGTGTTCCTCCGGCCCCTCGCGCAGTTTTGGGACCAATATCTCAAGCACAGTTCCCGGCCCGTCGTAGTAAGCTTCGATGTTGGCGTCTTCCGGGATTCGAGTCGAGAGTGGGATTTCTCGGACGAATTCTCCAGGCGGGCAGTGCTCCGATGATGGATCTGTGAGCTTGAAAGTCCGGTTGTGTCTCTTGATGAACGGTGTACGAGATGTACTTGTGCACGAGACCTTGATGACGCCGTGGGTGAGGGTATTCCTCCACGAGACTTTCACCCTCTGGAGATCCACGAAGGGGAGGCTGATCACGATGAGATAACCTTCTGCGTCTTCATATACTGTTTTTGCAGCTGTGACTGGGCCGTAGACGTTCCTCATCACTCCATTGAATTCGTGTAACCAGTGTGGCCCGTGCGGGTTAACTTCGAGATCAGGGACACGATCAGAAGCATTCACGGAAAGATAACAGTCATCGTTGTTCCCCTGTGAGAAGAAGTCTTTCTTCCGTTTGTTGTTGTTGGGGGAGAGGTCGAGCACGTCCCCGTTGCTATGATTGGTAGGCTGAGTTGAGAGATTCAGCACAGATCCATTGAGCAATTTCTTCGCGTGGGACTGTGGCGGATGTGGATGATTACCATTTCCCTTCACCAGAGCAGATCTTTCGAGCTCAAACTCAGTGTTCGGTAGGTTTCTCCATGAACCATAATCGCTAGCTTCAGATGGAATGGTGAAGTTAACGTCTCTCCCGGTAAGCTCAGTCCATCTTTTCCGGTCGTCTTCGTCCAAAGGCATAAGATTGGGGGAAAAGACAACCTCAATACCATGAACACACTGAGGGTTCGAGAGACCCCTGTAGTGTTTCCTCTGCATCCGGTGCGACCGGACAAAGCCTTTGTCGACACTAAAAGGGAAAGGACGTTCTCCTTGTCGAGAATGCCCGTTCATATAACTACGCAGCTGCATCTTCCCAAGAGCATTCTCAGGCCTTTCCTTGAAGACCCACATATACATATTCTCCATATCATGTTGAACCATGAAAGTGTCGAGCTGCAGATCGGATTTATCAAATCCCGAAACTCCATTACTATCACGTATTATTTTTGCCTTTGATTTCTCGTTGAGCACGGGCTTAAAGTAAAAGCTGAAGAAAAACCAAGCACCCCATATGCTATCAACCCTCTTCGCGCATTTCCTCCCAACTTTTGGGACAGTAAGGAAGCTCTCCGTTTCGTATATCTGAGTACCTAGCCCAACATCAAGAATATCACATGGCTCGGGATTCCAAGGCTGTGAAGGGGGGCTTCGCTCAGCTGAAAGGGGTAGATTGATATCGGGTGGCCGGGTCAAAATAACTTGGCGATTCATCTCAAGATCTAACTCCTCGTGTGAGGATGAGGCACTTGAATCCATGGACAAGATGGTTGAAGGGTGATGATTCTCCATTGATAAACCAGTTAAAAGTGCATCTCCCATCACACACAAAAAAAGTACACTATTCGTGTATAGGTTACGAGGTTTTAGGCTTCGGATCGACTAATTTCACCCAAGTGAGCATCTAAATAAAACCCAATCCTTATCAACACCATCATCGTGTTAATCCCAGCTGCAAACCCCTACCTCCATCAACACCCTAGATGTCTCCATTTCTATACCACTTCCAAATCCTCAAACTCAAACCGAAAAGGAAATCATAAACCCAATCTTATCAAAATAAACAGCGCAAAATGAACAAGAAAATGTGAAGGAATGACAACACAAGCTCACAAAATCCACAACAAATAAAATCTTAACCCTAATTAATATCAAGAATAATCAATTGAAGACCACATCCCACCCTAATCCAACAACATCCTCAAACCCTTCAAACAGAGGTGGGACACATCGAACCAAGCTCAACAAATCCATAATTTACCTCCACGAGCAATCTGTATATTTTCTAAATCCTATCTAAAAATACCCAAACATGTAAAAACAAGAAAAGAAGAAACTTTATAATTGGAACTCAATTGCTTCTAAAACCAATATGAATCAGATGAATATTACCAATCTATGAAGCCAAGCCCCAAGAAGAGGACCAAATCAGAAGGGATCTTGGAAGAATACCTTTTGGGATAAGCTTCCACAACCAAGAAACCACACAAACTAGGGCTCAACGAGGTATCAATTGTTCTCAAAATCCTCATCTTAATTGTTTTCCTCCTCTTTTTCTTTCAATAATTAAACCTACCACCCTTGAAGGAGCACTAAATTTCTCCTCAGAAGTACCTATATTCACGAGAATTACTGCTGCTATATCGTGAACAGGTTTTCTTGAGCAGACACAGTCAATAGAGAATATTTTAACATAAAAAAAGGGGGAAAAATAGGACAAAAGAGAAAAGAGATGATTTTTGGAGAAGGGAGAAAATGAAATTGATGAAATGAGAGATATTTATAGAGCAAAAGTGGAGAGGTAAAGACCGGCACCGAATCTCTATATCTCGACGGCGCCGTTTGGAGGTAGATAGATATATCACTTCCCTTTTTCTTTTTTCTTTCCTTAATTAGTAATCCGTCCCATTCCACGCAATTTCCTTTTTTAGATGTTCCATTAAAAATGATACGTTGTAAAAATAATAAAAGTTACTTTTACACTAATTTATACACTATTTTTAATAATTGTGTTTAAAAATTTTGTATCATTCTTATTATTGGGACAGTAAAAGTATTTTTCTACTATTTCCTTTCACAATTTTATTATTTATATATTCTCGTGATTCCGCCGTATTTTGATTAAAATTATGAAAGCATTTTAATGAAAATATGATATAAATAATAGAATGATGAAGTATTCCTTTTTTTCCCCTCTATAAGACTCGATAAAATTGGAGAAAAAAAAATTGGATATCACTTTTTCTTTCTTTTGTTGATAAATTTAAATGCATATTGTATTAAAAATGAAATAATTCTATATTACCTAAAACTTGGAACTTTAATTACTATTTGAGGATGAGACATATCAGTATTGTTTCTAGAATCAAGATTTTAGAGGCAATTTCATAACAACTCGTAATTATATATATTATATATGTGAGTTAGATTATTTAGCAAGTTACTTCTAAATAGGAAATACGAAGTAATTAGGACCGTTCATAATTAAGATCATGTGGCACATAAATAACTGCATAATTTTAAATATTAAAAAACTAAAATATTATATAATTATAATTAGAAGATTAAATACGTAATTTGTGCGATGAAAGAGAAATTCATCCTTTAACAATAAGATTACATTTGATTAAAGTAATTGGTGAGAGAGAAAAATATATTTTTGAATTTTTTGTCATTCTCAGTCATCCTTCATATTGAGACGATTTCTCTGCAGAGAAAAGGTGATCGACGACGGAGTTGGAGGCGGGGCTAGGCGGCGGAGAGGCAGAGAAAATGTTGGAGACGATTTTGCTATCCAGATTCTCTGTACATAGTTGGAGGGATTTAACGCTAAACTTGGAATAAGAAGATAAAGAGTAATTTTTTGACAGAGGGTTTGTATATTCTTGGGAGTTTGTTTGGAGAAAACCCAAGTGGCCGCGAAGGAGGGGGGAGGTGGGGATGCCGCGAAAGAAACCCCAGCGGCGACTCGCATTGTTTATTACAATAGATCTAACGACTGTGATTCATCCCTTAAATTTTGAAAATTAGACTCGTTGACGTGTTGCATCGTTAAATTACAATATAAAAAAGACATTTTAGTAAAAATTCGACCGTTGCTAAAATTAATGAATTCGAAATCTTCCCAAAGATACTCAACTACTGCCTAATTTGAATTTAGTGGCATGTAAATAGGAAAAGTATCAATTGCACTCAACTTCTTCCATTGAAACTGCCATTGTTGATGTGAAGGAGTTTTTGTCAACAACAATTGCACAAAAAATATGGTGAAATTGACTACACCCAGAGGAATACGGCGACGCAACAGTTATGATATAACAATGCAAAATATATATCTCTCCAATGCAATTAAATAAAAATATAAACAATCTATCATCTCTGATTTATTTTAACAATGCATTTACTTACATAGAATGCAAATATATACTATGCCCATCCAAACAGGCGACCAAAAATAATTAAATTTGCAGAATGTGAATTCACCTTAGCCATCTTTTTCTCCCAGAAATCATAGACGGAATTAATGATTATAACTGCCAAAATGATATGTATATTGATATCAATTAAATTATGGTAACTGACATTCCCTAAATTTATGCCAAAAATAATAAACATATTCTTTCACTCTCCACGTAACAAAACCGGCGAATTAATTGTTATGTATAAGATATGATTTTCTCTATCATAATCAAATTACATATTATCCTTATGATTATATTTATGGTAAATTTTAATGTATTAAAAAAATTCATATACCCGATTTAATCACAACCGTTTATCTAAAAATATTAATGGTTGTGATGATTTCCTATTTTTTATGGAATGAGTGCTTTGTATATGATCTACTCCACATATGTATATATATATATATATAGAAAGTGGTTTTAAAATAAGAAATAAGAAATAATCACAGTTATTCAATAATTAGATCTAACGGTTATGATTGAAGAAGCAATTACAGATTTGTAATTCATAAAAAACGTGTATTAATCCAACAATAAGGTTAAATGAGTAAATTTAATTAAGAAAGAGAATAACTGATTAAAGTAGCAGTTGCATTATATGATATTTCAGGAAATCAACTTAATCATACCATAACCGCCGCATATGATTATTTATTTGAGATTCAGTTACCATAATTGGGGGATTCGTGAATTTATATTTTGTACAGACTGCAATGCATCAATAAATATAACATAATGCATTTTTGTACAGACTGCAATGCATCAATAAGTATAATGTAATGCATTTTGTATAGACTGCAATGCATCAATAAATATAACGTAATGCATTACACGTTTGATTGTGAATCAACATGGCGTAAATCGGTACATACGATGAAGTTATTTTCGGTTGCGTTTCCCAATAAAATTTTTTGTAATTCGAAATTTGGAAAATTTTCAAATATTTTTAGAAGATTATGTTATCCCATAAATTTCTCCAACTACAAAAATTAAATGGTAGTACAATATATATATGTCTAATGCAAACTAGGTAACTTTACGGTGCAACACTACATATATATCTAATGCAAATTAGATGAATATACAATGCAACAATAAACAAACGGACGGTTGAAGAAGTTTTTCTCTTTCCTATTATAGTTCCGTAATTAATGGCATCATATCAATTTTCGAATCCCATGACCTTAGGAACCACCAATTTTTTTTTACCTAAATACCCTTCTTGCATTGTAATTTCATGATGCAACACGTTTGCAAACCTAATTTTCGAAAATTAAGGGATCAATCACAATCATTGGATCTATTGTAATGGAGGGACAAGATCATTTCCTATTTTATATCTTATGATCACTTTCTACTTGAAACCATCCCTATATATATATATATATAAAAGTAGTAAACTGTAAAAAAAAAGAGAGAAGTAAACAATCTGAATCGTCGAATAATGTGAATTCAATGGACCTAATAATTGAGAATTAATTAAATTTAATAGAAAATAGACAAAATCACAATGCAAAATGGTACTTTAGTGATTTATTATTAAATATATTATGAGAGAGAAATTATATTTTTCTAATATATAGGAAATCATAAATCGACCGTTACAAACTATAAACAATATTTTTATACAACATAAAAGAGAAAAATAAATTAGAAATATAAAAAATTATATTTTTTTAAGGAATAGACTGTTCGAATCAACTAGTTTACGATTCCATAGCTTTAGAACTGTCCCAATACATAATTACGATTTAAAATCAAACTATAAAAAACAATTACAATTTCTAAAACAGCCGGTTCTGATCAGTTCCAGTGGTTACGATGCATTCCAATATATCTAGTGTTCTAAATCCTTAGAATATAATATCAACGACGACATGCATAATTTTTTATTTTCTTCCCAATACCATAAACTAGAGAGGAAAAAAAAAGAGAAATGGGAAAATAGAAAAGAGAATGTAATAATTATATTCACGTTCATGCATTAATTTCATTGTTTGAAGTATATATAATAAGAAACCCCACCTCAATGTTGCTTCTTTTGACGCGTATAATTAATTAATAATATCACATTCATACTCTCTCACAATGACTTCGACATTTTGATTCCTCAATCCACATCATTTCGCACTTTATATACTCCGTTCGTTACTTAAGAAGACGGACCTTTTATCATTTTCGTCCGTTCTCTAAAATATGTATTATTTATTTATTTTTTTTGCTATTTATTACACTTTTTTGTGGGCCTCAATCTCCACTACCATTCAAATCAACTATTCTCTCTTATTTTTAATAAATGATGTTTTGGCCTTTTTACTTTTTTCAAAAATAAATGATGTTTTGGATACTTTTTTCAATCATACATTTATTTATATCATAAAATTTTGTTTCTATTTCATCACATTCTCAATATATAATGTATATTAAATTGTTTTCACACTTGAATTTACTTTATATGATGAATTCTTTTATTATTTTTACACTAAAATAATTAAGGTTATTGAAAGTAAATTAACATTAAATAAGGTTAATATAGGTATAAAAAAAGTTCCTTAATAATTGTGCATAAATTCAAAACATCATTTAAAAAAAAGGAGGGAATATATTTTATACTATTTAATAACACCTTTTTGTGAGTTTCAATCTCCACTACCACTCAAATTAATTATATTTTAACAATTAATAATACTTCTATCAATCAAGTCAACTACATTTTATTAAAACTCGCGTCGGGTCAAATGGTACATGTTTTTAAAAAACAGATAGAGTATATTATATATATATATTATAATAAATCAAATAAAGTATTTTTTATAAACTAACTAAAAATAATTTTTGACTCTTAAATTAATTTCTTTTACATAAATATGTATTTGATGTATTTATGAATGTTGCTTATATTAATTTAAAAATAATTTCCAAGGATTAATGGTGATGATAAAATTAAGGATGGATTTGAAAAATATATTGGTTTGAATAATTAGAGAGAGTAAGAGTAGTGTAGTTGAATTCAAGTAGTACACGCCTCTTGATTATTGATGGGCAATATTTGATGGTTTCTAATAATTATAGATAAGTCTCTTTCATTTTCTTTCTTTCTTTTTGAGAAGTGGATTGCCTTTTCTACATTGTTTGTGGTGCTTATTCATTGGTCATCATAAATACTAAATAATTGATATAATATTTATTTAAAGGATAAGAAAATAATTCTTCTATATATTTTATTATTACTTTATATTCTCATAGTATGTGATATTAAATTTTATTCATTTTGAATTATTTTGAGCTCATTTCATAAAAACTCATTCGTTTAGTAAATGAATTGAATAAAATCTCAAATTGAATTTAAAAATATTTTCAAGCCGAATTTGAATGCTAATGGTATTCAGTTTGAAGGACTTATTGATATGTTTAAATAATTTTCACGAATTAATCGAACTTTTAGTAGTTTGTGAACTTTGTTAATGAGTCAGTTATCTTAAATAACTTTATAAATGAGTTTTTGTTTTATCCATTTTCGGTCTCGTTTCTCTCGTAATTTAGTCTATAGTATCACTTGTTGTCGTTCGATATGATGCTTTTGTATTCTTTATGTTACATTTCAGGTAAAGATCGACACACAAAGTGAAACAATGTTCGAGAAGAGAAACGAGGGCGAAAAGAAGTGAAAAGATGAAGAAAAGAGTGGAGAAAAGGCAGAACGCATGCCCAGCGGTCGCTAGCCCCTAGCGACCGCTGGCTTGAGTCACAAGGAGAGACAGAACGTGGGGCTAGCGGTCGCTAGCCCCCAGCGATCGCTGGCTCCACGTAATTCCAAGGCACAGAACTTGGGGCTAGCGGTCGCTAGCCCCTAGCGACCGCTGGCCCCATGGAATGTTTGAGAGATAGAACAGTGGGATAGCGCTCGCTATCCCCTTAGCGAGCGCTACCCTGGCGCGATCTCCTTCTTCTATTTAAACATCCTCCGCGATGCAAAGAAGGGACTTCTTCCTTCACGTTTTTATTTTCTAGTCTAGGGTTTAGACCACGAGAGAAAACACTTTAGTCTAGATCTTTATTTCTTGTTCGTTCTTCAGTTTCGTTGTGGATTCGTTCGTGATTCAAACCCGGAGTTTTTAATGCATTATTTTTCCTTTCAATTAGTGAGTTCTTTTACTGCTTTATGATTTATTTCCTTTCTGCTTTGCTATTGTTTAATTTCCAACTCAGCAATATAAATCTTCAATCATGTTAATTAATCAAATTAAGGAATGTTTAAATTCAGTTTCATTAATTCTTCGTTCTTAGATTTAGGATTTAATTGCTTATTTAATTTTTGCCTAGATAGATTAATTTGATTAAAATTCCAAAACCCATTCTTTTTAATTGCTTTCTGTTCTGCAACATAGATAAAGCCCTGTTTAGCCTTCTTTGAGAATACGACTTAGGGTTAACTTACTAGTATACATCGAACTCGTTCTCTTGTGAGCTATTTAATAATAAACTGGAAGTATATTGGCTGGAAAAATTTCTCGTGCCCGATACTGAGTCCCTTTATCGGACAGTGGGTCTGGTCTATTGTTATACTACAATGCACAGCGCATTTTTTGTTTTAATCATGGCCGTCGGATTGTGTTGATTTAATGGCCCAGATCATTTCCTATTTCCTACTTTAATTTCACTTTATACCTAAACCACTCTATATATATATATGAGATAATATTGAATAGACTTAGATATTCAATTTCTATAATCTTAAATGAATGAATAGCTACTTCACAAATTAATTACCCTCCAACATGCTCATAAATATAATTAGTTTTAATAATCGAGATTGGATCTAGTGATGAATGATTTGGATTAGAAAAAGACCATATCTTGGAAAATAGTATCTAATTTGGACTATTAATATTTATTTGGATTTAGTTGTCATTAAATTTCATTTTAATATATATATATATATATATAATATTCGAACAAAGATTTATATATAATATAAAAATAATTTTATATAGACAAAAACATGATTGAAAATATAGAAACTATTTTTTTCTTTAATTTTCAAATAGATGTCTCTTTTTTGTTTATTCTTCGTAAGAGTTGTTAATATTTTATTAAAGATGTCGATGCATGAGAGATTATAACTTTTAAGCCAAATATGGACCAACGAATAACAAAGTTTTGTGTTGACATCTGCAAATGGATATTTTAAATAAACATACACATTATTACTTGCTGACATATGTCTCCAATATTAATTCATTAACCAATGGCATTAAGCACCACAAAATTAATTATCTAAAGTTGTAATAGTAAATAAACTTATTAATTACCATATCTTGTGTTACGTTAATACAATACTGATACGTATGGTGATTATAATTCAATATTTAGGATGTATACATATATTAAATTTTAAATTATCTATGACAACACGTGTCACTATCATATTAATACAATACGAGATATCAAACCATTATGAACACGTGAAAATGCATATTTCTAAGCTTTATTTTCCATAAAAAGGTTTGAAGAAAGTCCAAATTAATCATAGTGGGATGCAAAAAGTGCAGTCTTATTAGGATCAACACTTAATTAGTGCTAATAACTGTTTCCTTTGCATTTTTGAGCTGTTAATACATCATTGTTTATAGGTTAATTGGATCTAAATACTTAGAGTTTCAACAAATTATATCCTTCTTCATGATCCATCAAAATTTATTTTAAATACCTAAATGTCCTTCTTCACAATCTTTCTAACAAATTATGTCCATCATAATCTATGAAAGTTTACAGTTTGCGTTTAAAATTTATTTAATTTATGAGTAATAAGTTTGTCACTTATGAAACCAAGACCAACACATAAGTCAGATGGTATTTAGGATATGATATCCTACCAATTTTAACAAATATTTCAGAACAGACAATTAATGATCTTTTTGCGGGCATAAAAATTGAAACAAGTACTAAAATCATAACGAAAAGAAATTCAAAGACCAACGACTTGATCATTTCAATTGATACTTTTTATGTGAGTCCTATACAGTACTGTTTATTCGCGCAATCAAAGCTTTCGGGCATTCAAACGCTATCAAACTTTCAAGTTCTCAATTATTAGATATGGATTCTAAAACACTTCATTTTGATTGTAAATCTTTAAGTATTTTTAAAGAGTTAGAATACCCATTGTAATCAAGATAGATATAATTTTA
Source organism: Leonotis leonurus (assembly GCA_026898415.1). Classification (NCBI taxonomy): domain Eukaryota; kingdom Viridiplantae; phylum Streptophyta; class Magnoliopsida; order Lamiales; family Lamiaceae; genus Leonotis; species Leonotis leonurus. Next base: position 1,327,438 of record JAPKLX010000039.1, read on the forward strand.
GATTTAGTCTTCAAGCTAAAAGTGATCAGACTCAATGAATATCCAATTTGTAAATGTTGATAGTTCAACTAATGTATTCCCCAACACCAAATTAATTCGTATGGAAACCAAAACGTAAAAACAACTTTTATCTATATTACTCACTCTGTCCACCAAGTTTCTTTCAATTTTCTTTCTATTTTTAGTAACCTCTTCTCCACTCACTACATTTTAATGTAGGTCTCATTATTCACTCATAATACATTACACATCATCTAACTTTTTGTGGTTCTCATTCTCCACTCACTATACTTTAGCCCATTTTATCATTTATCAACCAAAGTCAATCCATTTTATTAAAATTCGTGATGAATCAAAATAAAAAGAATATTAGTAGACGAAGGGAGTAATATTTAAATAATGAGAAATAGAGAGTTGGTATGGGTGAGAGCAGCAGTAATTAATTCATGCACATGCTTAGTTGAAGACAAAGTACATGAACATGATCTGAAGCTGTAAGATCGCACTTATAAAATTATTACTATTATTTTAGTTAATTATTAGTGTAATAAATAATTAAAGCCTTAGCTAGGTTGGGAATATAGGGTCCTCAGATATGACCTGTTCTTCAGATTCAGGTGTTTTCTCCACATAACATGTTCTCCTCCTCTATTTTGGGAATTTATCAAGATTCTCCCACTTAATTAATTTTTTTTTTTTACAGTTTATAGATTATTTTACTTAATCAACTCTTTACTTAGTGGTACGTGTAAACGCATTTTTATACTAAATAATATATGTACATCAAAATTATCATCCCACCGCGGTGGACATGGATTAATACGTATGCGGTTGATATGACATGCACTGTAAATAAGGATTAAAATTTAATAAAAAATTAATTAATTTTTACTTTTAGACTATAATTTATTGATTAATTTATAACTTATTATTATTTAATATAAAATAATAAAAATAAAAATAAACAAAAATTATAGTAACTCAAATTGTGAAGACTTGTGAAATATTTTTTAATTGCTCAAATTGTCACTCAAATTATATAATTTAATATTATTCAATACAATAATGACTCAACACGATTTTTGAACACTTGTGAAATTTTTTTTATATATTGCTCAAATTGTAAGTATCGTTAGAAAATATCTATAAGTGTTATAATTCAAATTTCAAAATATTTCTTGAAAGATGGTCTAATTTCAAAACTTTAGATTTAGAAGAGTTTTGTTTTATATAAACTCATGTGTTAAGAAGTTCAGTTTTACAGGTTATCAAGATTGTAAGATTTCAAGATCTGAAGAAGTATCAAGTTACACTAAAGGAATTCAGTATTCTCAGTGAAAGAAAGATGCTAAAGTCTACATACTAAAATATGCACTGAAGATTTAGAAAAATGTTAAGACCACATTCTCAAGATTTGAAGTTTAAAATGAGTTCAACTCTAAAAGAGTGAGTGCACTTATCAACGTCAAATTATAACAACGTGACATCTTATCAATTTTGACAAAGATCGCATAGTAGACATCAACGATCAGTTTGCAGATACCAAAAATGAAAACTGCAGACACCAAAAATTAAAACAAGTACTAAAACTGTTGTTTAAAAATGTCAACACTTCAACATTTCAAAGTTATCCGCTACTCGCGTGATCAAAGGTTTCAAAGCATTCAAAATGCTTTCAAAAGTTCAAACTCTCACATCTTAAATCTTAGAATACTTTGTAATATTTGCAAACACTTTATAGCATTCTTAAGAGTTATAATAATCTTTATAACCAAAGATAGATTTAGTTTTAGACATTTTGAAATTAGAAGTGATCAGAATTATTGTACATCTAATCTTTAAGGTTGATCATTATAAGAATACATCCATTTAGTTGGAGATCCAAACTCGAGTCACATCGAGAATCATGAACATAGAAGTTTTCATTTCCGAACCACACAAATCAATCATGTGTCTTACTCTATATTGCTTTCTAATTTCTTATTAATCATACTAACAAACAATTGATTAATATATTGAGAGTTGATTAAATGAAAAGTGAAACCACTAAGTCAAAACCAAACTACCCTTCATTATTGACATACACGTACATTGACAAACATGTCTTAAGTAAAAAGTTTTCAAAAAGTATATTCTCTCCTCTCATACACCAAATTACTCGTATTGTGACCAACATTTTTATATCAAATTTAATAATCTTCAAATGCGATAGAACACTCTTCATCACACACTTCTCCTAAATAGATTCAACAGTATACTCTTCATGCAAGAGTTCTTATTCCATCACTATTATTACATATTTATGTTTCAGATTATTTTATAGAAAAACAATTTTAGGACCTAGGTTATTAAGTTTTGGACATACTCTTCTTCTTCTACTATTTTTAAGAGCAATGCAAAATCTTTTATTTGACACAAATATTTTTTTTTCTGTAAAGATTGGGCTCTTTCTCAGCCCATTAATGTAGTTTTTATGGACCTAACAACCCAAACTATAGCACCCTTAAATTCTCTTAAAATTGAGATCGAACCAAAGAAGGTATCCCTCAAAAAAAAAACAGGAGGAACAATTAGGTGAATAAAAATAAGAGGAACAATTAGGCGAAGAAGAAGAAATTTTTTTAAGAAAGTTTGATCGAAGCTAATCATGATTTACTTTGTGTTCCGTCTCGACATAAGTTTGATTTAGCTTCATCCTGGTTGGAAAAAACCAACCTTTGCCTAAAGGTCTTCCTTCATTGGGAGAGCAAGTCTCCCTTTTTTTCTTTGGGGGGGGGAGCGGAACCTTTTTATAAATAAAGTCGATCAACTATGACAAATCTGGTTCGATAGCTTTTCTCCACTAACCACAAAGATATAGAAGTGTTATTAAATCTTATTGAACCCCGCATCAGGTACAACTTAACGCGGTGGCGATTGATATTACATTGCCACATAAATATAAAAGTTACTGTAATTTCGTTTTTATTATTTATTATTTTAAATAAAAATATATTAAATTTTACACTAATCAATAAAATTTAGTTGAAAAGTGAAAATTAATAAATTTTTATTAAAAATTTATTAATTATTTTTCTGCATAACATGTCATGTTAGTCACGGGCATATTAAGTTGTGTCCCTCGCGCTATCATTTTTGTTAAATCTTATAATTTAACATAATTATAATTTATGTACCATTTTTAATTTATAATATCTTTATAATTTTTTTTTATATTTTAACATTTAACATAAAATTTAATTATTTTTACGATTGATAAATTAGAAAATCAAGTGTAAAACTTATTTAAATTAAAAATTCAAATAATATTAAAAATGATTTATTATATTATCAAAACCTTTTATCTTTCATAAATATTAATTAAAATATAATTTTTGCAGTGAAATTAGAGTGTGCAATCAAAAGAAAAATAACATTAATTTTATTTTCCACCTTTATACACTAAGACAACAATTTGAAAAACACATGAATTATTCCTTTTTCCTCTCTTTATTTTAGCAAAAACACATGAATGGTACTTGAAAATCGGAAGACCACACAAATTTGTGCATGATAGTGACAAAAAGCAAAGTTTGGGCCCACTTGCTTAATAATGTGTTGTTGATAGTCCAATTATTTATTCTGGTGGGCCCATCAATGTTGCATCTATTTTCATCATTCCTAAATTTCCGTCTCCATTATTTTGCTATGTATTTTTATTTTTATAATATTCTTATTATTAATATGATTTCATTACCTTAATATATTAATTTGGGAAGTTTCTCATATTCATTTCAATTTATAAATCAGAACATACCTATAATTAATCGATTTATTGTTGTGAAGATTTTCAATAAAATATTTTCAGATTTCAAAATTTGTCATCATAATTTATCAATTTTAGAAAAAGTCACTTGTTACAAATCAAGATATTAATCGCAAATTGTTAATCTAGGCTGATGGTTGGAAAATACTGATGACAAAAGCTGGTGAGACAAAGCCTGTAGCATGGATGACAATGACTTGGATCTGGCTTGGTCTAGATTCATAAATTTTGATTTGTGTCTAGATCTGATAAAGATCTATCAGATTAATGAGATATGTCAGTCAGCGGATCGATCCAAATCCATGCATTTTATTTTTTAAAATAAATTTTAAATATACTAAAATTGATAATAAATAGGATAATAATATAAATCAACAACACTATAAGAATTGATCAAAATAACACTATCATTCATACAAATCAATACAACAATCCAAATTAAGTCATAATTTTTTTAAATAATTTTATAATCATTGATGTGCACCTACATTAAAATCAAAATGTTGGGGCGAAAATGATCGCAATTAAAATTAAAATTTAAAAATATTAAAGAAAACCTTAAATGTTGTTGCTACTTTCAACATCATCAACATCCAAAAGAAAAGGGGTATTTAATAATTAAACGAGATTTATGCTTAGATTGAATTATATTTAAAATAATATAGATACTAGTATATATTATATATAATAAATAATTAAATAGACAGGCTCACGAGTCGGATATAAGTCTTGACTGTCGGATATGGACCATGAACTATTTTTAATAGACGGGTTCTATTGACATATCGGAACTCTGGGGATGCGCCGCCGTTGAAGACTGATGACTACAACTATCCGGACTTATAGATTGGTCGTGATAAAGTCACAATAGTATTAAAGGCGTGATCTTCGAAAGCATATTAAGAAAAAACTTTCAATGTCAACTTACCAAGAGGAGAAGATATGTTTCATTTACTAAACAAAACTCAGTTAATAATAATGATAATAATGTTAATACTTTAATGAATTCAATTTCAACACAATACACGTTACATATTAATTTTAACTATTTTCTTAATATAAGTATCTCATCAAAATGGGTAATAATTTCATGAACGGATATAGAACAAACGAAAAGTGAAATACTCACGCAAAAATAATTAATCTGAAAAAATAAATAGAAATCAAAGTATTTCATCAACCACTAACGATATTATAATACACACACTGCAGCAACACCACGACAGTCAACAGAACCTCCCCGCCATGAACAATTTCTCCACTGCCGCCTTCTACGGCGGCGCATCTCCAAAGTTCCGATATGTGTATTGACACGTGGCTTTACTCAAACTTGAGTTGCCCTGTGTGCCGCGCTGCCGTGCCGTTGAGGCGGTTAAAGCCGATTTTGACCGACGCCGATGAAGATATCCGGCATGGATTGCCCGATGCTGCTACTATGATTTGATTTCTCTCATGACTAGATAATTGAAAGCACGTTTTCGAAAGTCAAGTGTATATGTTTATCTCATGTATGGATTTAATTCATTTATACTCTTTCTTTATTATATTGATACTTCTTCTGGCCTACTAAATATGTCCTGTTTTAATGGGACAGAGGGAGTATGTCTTAATGATAATGATTCACCTTTAATTTTTTTTTAAAATTAGTCAATTTTATTAGAATTGATCACATATATTAACTAATATTCGTATCCAAAAATTAACGTATTAAAAACAATAATACTGAAATAGTATTTATATTTCTGCATAATGTTAATTTATTTTGATTTAATATGCGGTAATTATAGAATATCTTGTTGCCAAACTTGAAGTATTGGTGAAATAGCACGTGGAGATTAGTAGAGGTACGTGTGTCACCGCCATGATTGATGTAGAAATGTCACGCAATGTGGAGATTAGTAGAGGTACGTGTGTCACCGCCATGATTGATGTAGAAATGTCACGCAATGCTAATGGATGAATGACTATAATTTTTCTTTTATTATTTTCTAAAAGATAAATATTTTTTTATGAAAATTTATATTTATTTGCATAACATGCTACATCAATCGCATGCACATCTTTATTTATAGTGAAATGTTTTTTGATGTAAATAAGAAGAGAATACTTTTTAAATATATAATTTTAAGACTGAATAGGGGTAAATATAATTTAAATCAAACTAAAGCAAGTAATTTGTTTTAATTTAGTTGGAATTTTATAAATCAAAATAATTTTGATTTAGTTTGATTTCAACGTCCAAAGAAATCCAAAAGAACTTATAATTTTATACATACAATAATACGGCGATTTGAGCCCCCATTTGTCTAACGATCCTTATGTTTCACCGTCACAATTAGAGCTGATAATTTTCAAAAATAACTACTCCCTCCGTCCCAATTAGCTTGAGTCGTATTTTTTTTTTGGGTCGTCCCAAGTAACTTGAGTCATTTCCTTTTTAAGAAATCTTTATTACACACACAAATTTAAATAATATATATTTCTATAATCATTTTATACTTTAAACATACACTCCTTAACTCCTTAATTCCCGTGCCGAAAAGAAGTGGCCCAAACTAGTTGGGACGAAGAACTACTCAAAAATAAAAGAATCTTTTGCATATGTTAGTTTTGTAATAAAAAAAAATTAATGCTCATGATTATAGCTGGTTTTGGATTCGAATAATTGTGTACTGTAACTTAAATTTAACGAAATACTGTAACAAATTTTTTCCTAATGAAAAAACATTAACTAGAATTACAGTTTCCAATAATAATATTTTTCTAATAAAAAAAATAAACAACGATAAAGCATTGATACCTGAAAAGAATTTATAATATATTTTGGGCCAAGAAAATGAGATGGGCTTAGCCCAATAAATCTGATTGCTATTATATATGATCTCGACGTATACAATATTATACATACATACATATATATAAAATTTATAATAAAATAAAAAAGTTATCATTCTTATAAGTGAAGCCTGATTCTGTATATACTAGTAAAATTTATTTAAGAGAAATTCGAGGTTAATAAACCTTTTATTGTTGGCCATTTTTTCAATGGTTAATGCGTCAAAAATAACTTTAAAAAAAGAGATAAATAATAGTTATTTAGATAAAAAAATATAGTTATTATCTTTTATTTTAAATAAAAATGTCTTTTTCACATGACACAAGCGAATTCGAATTTGAATTCGTTTGATCGTGTGTTCTACATTACAATAAACAAACACATGAATCCCGCTAATTCAAATTTGCGGAATTCATTTGTATCCATTAACATACGAACACAAAAATTTCGAAGAAGAACGTCCATGTTGTGAAAATTCCACCCAAAAGGTATATCAATATGTATATTAGAATTATATGAGGAGTATGTTATTATTTTAGATCCGACCAAATTTGATGAATTATCCCTAAAAATCCGTTTAAACTAGAATAATCAATCATTAATATATATCTTCAACTAAACAAATACAAATCAAATATAAAAATACTATAAATATGAATGTACCATAAATATATGATATATTTTAAATTATAAAATATATATAAATGAAAAACACAAATATTATATATATATATATAATATATAAATAAATGAATAATGTGGAGGTAGGGTAGCTAGGGGGTGGGGGTGGGGAACCAATCAAAATATAGAGGAAAGAAAAGTTTCATAAGGTTGGGACACATACTATTAATTATTTCCATTTTCCACCAAAGCAATCCTTCTCAAAATTGGCCTTTCCTTTTTCCCCCTTTTTACGAGCAATTTGAATTTTCTATACAAACAATATTGTTAGTTTAATATTCTCTCCCTCCTACTAAGCATCACATTTTTTTTCCGGCATGATTATTAAAAATAATGTATAAAGTAATGTAAGAGTGATAAAAGTGGAAGAGTCCACACATTTTTTAAAAGATAATTTTTACTATTTTTAGAATGTGTAAAGTTTAGTGGACGTCCCAATAAGAAAAATGTGTCAAACTTAATGGGACAGAGGGAGTAGTATTTTACATGACAAAAGTCACCAGAATGATGCTATGTTTGTCCAGTTATCCATGCATATTTTATCATTAAATATATATATAATACTAATCCGTCCTCTAAGAAGAGACGTATTCCATTTTGAAATGTTATCTCTAAAGAGTGATATTTTCCAAAATAGAAATAATAAGGAATTTTAAATGACAATAATAGTGCAATTAGTAAACACTAATTGCATCTTTATTTTTTTATTTCTATAGCACTTTAAAGATTAAATAAATCGTGTGCCGAAAAGAAATGTCTCTTTGGGGAGAATGGAGTGATATTAGTATAAAACAATGAATGGATTGTCTTGTACGCATATCAAATCTTATGTGTGTGGCATATTTAATTAGGACTTAAAGAAATATTATGTTCATTCAATTAATAAATTTCTGACACAGAAACTGAAGTATATGTGGTAATGTGGAATCAAGATTATTTGGTCCCATTATTAGTAACTCCTCTCTTCTATCATTTCGATTCATGTTTATATACAAGTAACTGTTATGAAGATAGAAAAATAAAATAAGAATAAGAATAAGAATGATAATTTCACTATAAATTTTCAAAAATAAGAGATATTGTATGGCACATTAATCTCTCAAAGGTCCAACCACATTGTGGAAAAGTTCAAAATAATAACAGTGACCCTTGAATTTATACACAATTGAATAAAATATATATTAAAGGTCATGTGTATATTCATTATTCAAAGTTCTTCAAACATACGGCTAAGGTTTGAAACGATAACCGAACTGTCTGTTTCATGATTCTGATTGAGAACTCATAACTAGAACCGAACGTTGTCACATGTTTCACGATTTGGAACCTAATTGTATATGGCGATCTCGGTAATACATAGTTTCGAACCATTCATCTAAAAAATCAATACTAATATATTTAAAAAAAAAATAAATCCTAATTATTTTGATTATATATTAATACATCACATTTAACTTTTGAAATTTTCAGCATTCTTTCCATTTTGTGGTGATCAAATCAATTCATTCTTTAATTTTATTTTAAAATTTTGACTTATGTTGTTCTATAATTATAAAGAACAAAAAAATGACATTAGTCCAACTTCAAATTTTAAAGTTATTTTTTTCCCTTTCATTATAATGTATTCTTAATAATAAAAACTATTACTTTATAGTTTATAATATAAGAAATAAATAGAATTATGTAAAATAATTGAGGCTAAGATTACGAATCGCTAGTTATGGTTTTGAACCACCTATTCTTAGTTCCAAATTTTTGAAGCTATAATTGAATCGTTCCCTACACGATTATACGATTTGAAATTGAACAATTGAAAACAATTATGATTTTCAAAACCTCCGATTACAATCATTCGTTTCCAATTTTTGTTAAACACCTCAACATATATAGAACTAAACTGCTCATAGCTCCCACAAATATTGGCCACAAAAGAGTGGACAAAACAATTAAGAAAATATTTTCTCCGTCCCATTTTAGTTACGTCACTTACTATTTTTTGGTGTCTTATTTCTTTATTGAATAAAATTAACACACTAAAAAATAAAAAGGTTGGTGAAACAATTAAGGAATAAATAAAATTTTTCTTAGTATAAAATTAAATCCGATTTTTTTAAAGACAAGTAAGGGGGAAACGAGGAAATAAAATTTTATGTTTTTCAAAAAATGAGTGACCAGTATTTCAAATGTTAGTAATTTTTTATTTTTGAAAATTAACATTTTTTATATGGTCTCATAAGAAACTATGAACACTTTTAATGAGGAGTAAACACATTGAGACATTAATGGAAGATTAGCTATGCTCGATTTTGGTAATATAAAGTGTACTTATTAATATTGTTGTTGTCGCAATATGGATGATGTGGCAAACAAGACCAAAAATTTTCATGCAGACCACAAAAAGAAGCTTAAAGAGTAAGTAATAATTAAATAAAAGAGGAACCTCTCGAAACCCTAAAAAGCTACGACCAGAACAACAACTAGAGAGACTCAAAACAAATTAGCTACTATACTATATTATATTATAAAATAGTTTACATTTTTATCTGTACATGTTTTAATACTCTCTCTATTCCATTATTCTTAATCACAATAGTCAATAAAGTATTTTTATTTTTAGTCAAATGAGACCAAAAATAATGAGACGGATAAAGTAATATCTTTTTGATTTTAATGGATGTACGTAACGAGTAGAGTTTAACTCTCACTTAATATATTGCTTTAAAATGAGTTGAGTTGTGTGTAGTAACTGCATTTAATTAATCCACTCGCTATAAATTAAAATTTTTTAATGTAAACTATTTTTGTGGACATCTTAAAATAAGAAAACGTAAATTATTTATGTAGACGGATGAAATAATATGTGAATTAATTTGTTTGTTTTTTGAAATCACTGTATGTGTACTATATCTATATCACTACCTCCACCTTTACCTATATATATATGTATATATATACAAGCATAAAGCTCCCTGCTTTATTTTTAGCTTCTATATTCTCATTCTTCCTTTAATTTATCTTCTTCTCCTCTCTCTGAAGCAGCTTCCCAGTTGATGTGATTCTCCACTCCATAAACCATATAACCTTTACAAAAGAGAAGGAATTTAAGATCAAGAGCCATGGTTTTTTCTTCTGTTCCTGCTTATCTTGATCCCTCCAACTGGCACCAGGTTCGTTTTCTTTCTACCTACCTACTTAGGGTTTTCTTTTCTTTCCTTTCCTTTATTTTTACTTCTTTAATCTACTTTAATTTTTTGGTTTTGATTTTATTTTGTGTGAGATCATATATATGCTTCCATGGCTACCTAGCTTCTTTGCCAATAAAGCAAGAATTTCAAAAGAATTATATTCCCATCTCCTTTTCTTGATTTTTCACTACGTCTTTGTTACATCTTTAATTTCTTTGAATATACCAATTTTTTGTTTGATTTAATTTAATTTAATTTCTGTATTTCAGAATCATCATATAATTGGGAGCAGCGGCACAAACCATCTACTCCCTCCTCCACAGCAGGCGGCGGCGGCGGCGGTGGCGCAGCCGCCTCCTCCACCGCATGACGGAGGAGGCTCCCCGACGATCCGGCCGGGACCGATGTCCGAGCGGGCCCGCCTCGCGAACATGCCGATGCCGGATTCGTCCCTAAAATGCCCTCGCTGCGAGTCCACCAACACCAAATTCTGCTACTTCAACAACTACAGCCTCTCTCAGCCGCGCCACTTCTGCAAAACTTGCCGGAGGTACTGGACTCGCGGCGGCGCGTTGCGGAACGTGCCGGTTGGCGGTGGATGCCGCCGCAACAAGCGGAGCAAGTCCACCAGCTCGAAGTCATCGCCGGCGAGCAGCGATCGCAACACCACCTCCACCTCCACGAGCACCGTCTCCACCAACGGCGGCGGCTCCGCCGCCGCCTTGCTCGGCCTCTCTCCGCAGTTCCCGCCGATGCGGTTCATGTCGCCGTTGGGTCAGCTCAGCGATGGCTTCACCGGAGATATGGGGCTGAGCTACAGCGGCGTATCGGCTCCTGCGGTGGAGATGGGCTTCCACGGCGGAGGCAGCCACATATTCGGCGGCGGCGGCGCATCCGGGGGAATGGCTTCGCTTCTCTCGAGCGTGGGTGGCGGCGGCATTGAACCGTGGCGGCTGCAGCAGGTGCAGCAGTTCCCCTTTTTTGGGGGTATGGAGGCGGGAGCAGGTTCCGGCGGTTACAACAACCAGTTCCAAGGCGGCGGAGAATCGGGATTCATGAGTCAAGAAGCGAGTCGGCCGAAGCTGTCGAGCTCGCTCTTGACTCAGCTGGCGTCGGTGAAGATGGAGGAAAACCCTAATCTGAATAGGCAATTAATGGGAGGGATTAATGCAGGAAATGATCATCAACAATGGAACTCCAACACAAATTGGACTGATCTTTCCAGTTTTAGCTCTTCTTCCACGAGCACTCCATTGTAGTTTCTTACTTCAGAGAGATTAAGGTTGGAGAAGATCGATAATGGTGGCTGTAAAAAGCCCTAGAAATTGGTAGGTTTTAATTTTTGTTTTTTGTTATGTTTTGTTTTGTTTTGGATGGTTAAATTATATTTGTAGGTTAATATAAAAGCCTACTCTGTACTGCTGCCTGAGAGTGCTTGATTAGACGAATGTGTGTGATTTCTTGTAGTATTTTCTTCCTTACTAATTAATGGAGATATATTGTTTTATTTCCTTCAACTTTGTGTCTGAAACACACACACATTCCGTTGCTCCACTAATATTTAAACACACATTGTCTGTATTCATATATATATATATGTGTGTGTGTGTGATGATCAAAGACTTGTTTTTTTAGATCTTACAATTTACAATGAATTAATTTCATTTTTTAGACTGATCTACATTAGATAAAAGAACCTCCTATCCACATTGTGTATCAAAATAGATTATTTAATTAATTCATTAATTTTATTTGAGGGAAGTAGATTAATTAATTAGTTCTATTATTTGTATCAGTGGAATGATGAAGGTATCAGAGTTCATGAGTTAAATTTTTATTTGTAAAATCATGCAGTAATTCGTTTAGTAGTCGAAAAGAAATTGTAGTTAATTAATTACATGCTTATTGTATGTATGTGTTTGATCATTTCATTATAAAAGTTGTTGCTTAATTGAGCATGTGATATTTTTTGTTGTTTTAATTTAAAATTAATTTGTGTTATACTAGTCTTAATGATTTAGTATACGATTTTATCTTTTATATGTATATATCTTTTTTTTGGTTATATGTCATTCGCTCTTGTATTAATGTAACACAAAATATAAAGAAAAATTTCCCAACATTGCTTTTAAGATAATCCCGGGAAAAGAGCCCCACAGCCGAATTCTTTTGCCAAATACAGCTTTCTGATTCCCAATTAATGCAATCACAAACAAAAAACGAGTTCAGAAAAAAAAATATCTTTCAGAAAATCAATGATAAAGTAGTAAAAATCCCCAAATGCTACCCAAGCCGATTGAAAGCAAAGTCAAGGCGAAAGTTAAACAATAAAAGTATCATTTATAATAGGTTTGTATACACTTCTTTTAATAGAATACATACCAATGAGATCATCTATTATCCAATGCCGTCACATTTCCTATATATTGCATTAATAAAATTGTGACGTGTGTAATGATTAATGTTTTATGGTATGTATAAAGAAAAAATATTTTATATCGTAAATCATTAATTATGCAATGAGTTATGATTTTATCAATGTAATAACACTACAAAAAAAAGTTTATTTAGCAACGAAATTTTTTCGTCACTAAAATAAGAAATTCCGTTACTAAAGATGTTAGTAACGGATTTGTAACGGATTTATCCGTAGTAATATTGATGGTTGCTAAAAAATTTAACAACGGAATATATTCCGTTACTATATATAACAACGGAATTGTAACGGAATTTCTGTTTCTAAAATGAAATTTTCAATTTTAGTAACGGAATTATAACAGAAAATTTCGTTACCAAATTTTAATAATGGATAATTCTGTTACTAAAATTGAACAACAAATTCCGTAACAATTCCGTTGTTAATCCGTTAAAATTTAGAAACGGAAAAATTTTCTGTCACTATTCCGTTGTTAGAAAATGTGTTTTTTGTAGTGTAAGAGATATTCCCTCCGTCATATTAATAATTACCCACTTTGACAAAAAATGTGAGCGAACTTTTTGGTCTAACGTGAGTCATTATTAATGGGATCCCTAAAGAAGTATAACACTATTATGCAATAAAAGATCTAGATTATAATTGATGTAGCTACATTTTGCTAGTTATGTTCATGAATAGTCACTATAGAATTAAAATAGTTTTGGCATGATTAATTATGTGATAAATGTTTTCATGAGAGAACTGGACTTTCATGTTTGTGTCCATTAAATTTATTGGTTTGAAAACTAATCACAGAATGAAAAAGTGCAAAATTTATTGTGATGCTATCATTAATTTTTCAACTACAAAGTGATTTTTTTCTTTCAATATTGGTGTAGAAAGTGCATTTCCTTCCTTCTCTACATATAGTATTTGACAAACTTGGAATTCGTTTAATTTAATTATTAAAAATTCAATTCATAACCCACAAATATATGTCATGAATCTTAAATATTAATCACATTAAGTGTCAAGTCTCGTACTAATTCTATACAAGAGATTTTACACGATTAGATAATAGGAAATCTAATTGACAAATTCATGCCCAATTTCTATGTTTCTTCAAGATTTTAAAAGTATATAGCTCATATAATTCCACATTTGAACTTAACGTACACTTGCAAGACAGAACACATGTCATGATGCAAACATCAATGCAAATAATTACTCCTATTTCAAGAAAAGAAGAGAACAAAGCTCAAACTTCAATGCCTTGTTGAAACCCAATAATTACATTCAGATTACACCGTACCCTAAACCTAGAAAAATCCAAACTATTCACTTTTGACCAATTTCTGAATTCTCTTCTCACAAAATCTACCTTGAATTTAGTTAATTTTGAGGGAGGGAAACTTCTCACGCAGATCATCATGTCCAATTGTTTCATAAATAATCATTAAACATTTTGCTTTAACTACACACGCATCATATATTTCTTACAATGATTTCTCAATAATAGTTGCCAAGAACACTCATCTGAGGATGTTTTGTATTTTTGTACAAAATTGGACAAGATTCTTAAAAGAAGCCCTATTCCATGCGCACTCAATTCCACACAAAATCATTCTCTCCTTCCATTTCCAAAAACCCACAAAAGTATTCAATGTCCCATAAACCAAAAAAAGTTTCTAAAGATGACAGACACAGAGAGAGAGAGAGAGAGAGATTTATGTACCACAAATTAAGAGAAGAGATGATGACAACAAGTCGAAGGAAGGGTGGTTTTTTTTTGGTTAATTTTTTTTTAATTCAAAGCTTTTTTGGTAGGCGTGAAACACTCTCTCTTTTGTGTGTCTGTTTTGGTCTTAGATGTATAGTGTTGATTGTGATGACGTTGTCAGTTGCCTTTGTGTATAATTTGCTCATGCTTCTGACAATACAAATGTGTTCTCTCCTTTTCTTCTTTGAGTTTGTGTTCCATCATCTCTTCTTTTTTTTTCATAGTTCTAATCTACTTTAATTAGTTAATGATGTCGTGTGTACTAGAATGGATAGTGTGTTTATGCTTTTATTTGCAGCACTATAAATTAAGTGTGTGCTTTGGACCGTATATTTGAATCTTCTAAAGTCTTTTCGTGTGTAATATCTAAACATATGTAGATGACATTCACACGTATCAAATCAATTAAATAATCCCACCATTTTTAGGTTCAAAATATATAAATGAACAAACAAATTAAGATTTGATCTTTGTATGATTTGAAAATTTAATGATCATGCGATAATTATTTATATGATGTTAGAATAAATACGAATATAGAAATAAAACAAAATAGTGTTTAAGGAGACAAAACAAGAGACACACACACGCATATATATGTAGATGCCATTTATTTTAACTTTTATTTTCGTTCATATGGCATTATGTGATATTATCAGTCAGTGTGCTCGTTAAGTTGTGTTGTATAAGGGTAGGGAAAAAAATTACTCCCCCAGGCTTGTTTAATTAGACTCACTTTGACAAAAATTGTGAGAGTTTTTTGGTCAAAGTGAGTCTAATTAAATGGGACAGAGGGAGTATAATATAATGATTCTGCAATTCATTATAAACACTACAAAAAACGCATTATATAGTAACAAAATAGTGACGGAAAAGTTTTCCGTTTCAAAATTTTAACGGATTAACAACGGAATTGTTGTTCAATTTTAGTAACGAAATTAGTGACATAATTATCCATTATTAAAATATAGTAGCGACATTTTCCGTTACAATTCCGTTACTAAAATTGAAGAAATCATTCTAAAAATGAAAATTCTGTTACAATTTCGTTGTTATATAGTAACAGAATATATTCCGTTGTTAAATTTTTTTAGCAACCATTGATATTACTACCGAATAAATTCGTTACAAATTCGTTACTAAAATTTTTAGTAATAGAATTTCTTATTTTAGTAACGAAAATTCCGTTGCAAATCAATTTTTTTTTGTAGTTATATAGTTAACCAAAGTTTATATATATTACGAGTACCACTCCGCCGCCGTGGTGTGCACAACTTAACATGCTTACGACCAGTGGCGGAGCCACACTATGGAGTGGTGGGGATATTGCCCCACCTAAAAAAATTCATACTACTAATTTTGTGAAATTTTAGGAAAATTATATATAAATTTACAAAAATTATCAAGATCTTGCCCCACCAAAATTTTTAAAAAATAAGGGCAGCAATTTTGCCCCTCCTACCTTTGGGGGCCTGACTCCGCCCGTGCTTACGACTGAGATATGACAATGTCACGTCAACATATGAGTGACCATAATTTTTATTTATTATTATTTTATATTTAATAGTAAATTATACTCTAATCTATAATCTTATTCGTAAAGTGAGAATTAATTAAAAAAATTATTAAAAATTTAATATTTATCTATGAGACATGTCACATCGTTCGCGGACATATTAAGCCGACCCCGACCGCGAAGAACGAGTAAACGTTTTCGTATATATTAATGTTGAAATACGAGATGAAGTGCTTTATTAATTTTCCTTTTTATATGGAAGATTCATATATTAGGTTATTCAAAAGTGCACTGCAATAATTAGTTAAAGGCATACGACAATGTGGAAACGCGTAATCAACTTTCATTAAATTTCTCTTCTCCTTGTATTATTATTATTACTATTTAATTCATCATGCACACTACACTAGTAGTATCAAATTGGAAATTACTTGTGATTAATTTGAATTCCAAGCAAAGCATAATTTAAAAGTCGTTTTTGGAGAAACGTTAATATTCGAATGTATATATATATATATTCTGATATTTGAAAATATTATATATCAAAGGCAGATATTGACGTGGTTGACTTGCGACTTGGGAATATTTTCGTTTATGCAGGTCTTTCAAAATCAACTTTATTTATATAAATATATAAAATAACGTAGAAATAGGTATATATAGAATCTACTTTCTAAATGCGTGGATCATTATAATATGCCAAATCCATGATAATTTAGGCCGAATATGCATAACATATTGTTTGTTTTGGTTGGTGTTTGTTAAGAAAAATTAGGTGTGACAATCCAAATCACTTTAACATCTCAATCATATTTAAAGAAAGATAATCCTTTTGATCACCATCTTGTTAACCATTTTGTCATTTTCATCATTCTACAAAATTATTACCCCATTATTTTTTCAGTTTTGATATTGGACTCTCCACTCATTACACACAACTTAATTAACAGTAATGAATCAAGTAAAATTCAAAATTCATTCAATGCACAACACACCTTAAGTTAAGCTATTTTTTTGTAAAATATGTGTCATATCAGAGTAAGTAATAATTTTGTGAATGAAAAGAATGATACCCTGTCCACGAAAAATGTGTTGTGAGTGAATCGGCACTGATTTCACGAAAAATCTGAAAAATTATATTTTTAGAGGAGAAAATAAAATAGAATATATGTCATGTTTAAAATATTAAGTGATTATGAAGTATTCAAATATTCATTAACATGAATAAGTTAGTTAGAACAAGTGAGGATGCATGAAAATCCGAAATCATTCCCTGAAAGCTTGGTAATAAGAGAAAATATGGAGTAAATAATTAAGTTGAAGAGACAAGGAATCTTAGGAATTGAACTTTTGTAAGAATCAAGGCTGCCTACCAACAACGAATAAAGTCACTATTCTCTTCTCCCACTCATCAACATAAATAAAGCTCTCTCTCTATCTCTCTCATACTAGCTATACACATGCATAAAGAGAGAGAGAGAGAGACAAACACATGCATATAATATATAATATATTGGGAGATAATCATGCAGATTTGATTATTTGTCGGTTAGTTGTCTTAATTCTTGGGTTACTAAGATTGAGTAATCTAATAAGGCTGTCTTGATCCCAAGATTAGGTTTCTCACATTTGTTTACTGTAAAAAAAGTAGTCTATATATCATATGTATATATTAATTAATTATAATATAATTGAAGATATTTATTTGAGGTAGGGCTCGGAAATCCAAGGCAGATCTTGGCAAGGAAATATATATACATATAGTGTGTGCAGAATGCATGCAGCTTTAGCTTTTGCAAACGTTATTCTTCTAAGTTAATAATGTAATGTATAGTAACTAGTAAGTTGATTTACAGAGTGTGTGTGTGGTGTGCCTGCAATAAATCAAAATTGGTTGTACTACTAAAGGAGCTTCACTTCCTTGTGCCCAGTTAATAATGTAATGGTCGCCACAATTTAACATGCACTTGCGTAATTGATGTGACCTAACATGTAGATAAATAATAGTTTTGATAAAAATTTATTAATTTTTATTTTACTATTAAAGTTTATTGATTATGATACAATTTAATATTTATTTTATATAAAATAATAAAAAAATAAAAATTTTAATAATTCATATCCTCATGTCGTATTACGAGGCATTGTTATGCCCGCCACAGATAGGGGACCGGTCCTAATTATTAGACATCAATTTAAATCATGACTATCAATAAATATGTCAAACATGCCTAAAACCTGAAAATCAGTCGACAACCGTCTATCGACATACACCGCAAAATATTATTCCTAAGTTTACAAAATATAAGTCTTGTTGTCATATATATCGAGATCTCTTTAAAATTTGAATCAAACGACATATTCACACTTGTTCAAAACCAACTCTTTATTATGTAATGAAATATATATATATATACATAAATATTTTGTTAAATTTTATAAACATCAATTAGTTACAATAAAAATGAGGATGATGAATGAGGAAAGAGAAAATAGAAAGATGGAAACAATTTTGTAGAGATACGATGTGTTTGCTAAATTATATGATAACGTTATATTTTTTTAAATATATGCCCATATAACTAATTTGTAAGATGACCTCCAATGTGCTACACTGAGAGATTATTGTCGAATTTTCAGACTCATAACACATTTAATATATTTATTAATAATATTAATAATTCATACTTTAATATGATATTTATGATAATTTATGATATATTTAGTATAATGAGAATGGTCTAGAATTTTTTTTTGTTGTCATTACAATCTACCCGTACATTTTATCATTTTGCATTCATGAAATATTCGCCTTGAGAGTTTACACAAATTATATTTTCAAGAAATCAAATTTTTTTAACAAAAAAGTTAGGGTGATAATTTTTTATCACTCAAATATGAGTTGTGTTTAGCTCGTTTTTGTGTGTGTTTTTGGTTCATATTTGGTCGTGTCTAGCTTTTAGTTGGAGTCGGTTTGGTGTCTTTTAGTTCGTGTTTATGTTGGATTTTGTTTGTTATTATTTTGGATGTAGGATGACGAAAATGAGTTAATTTGAGCTGAAATGATGTCGTAAATGCCGAAGATGCTAAGCCGAACGAAGACGAGGAAACCGGACGGGAGCTTGCTAGGAGTTACAGGCATAAAACGAGAGGAAAAAGAACGTGAGAGCATGGCCATATGTGAAATTGTTCCGTCTAGCGCAAAAATTTCGCATATGGCCATGGTCGCAACATGTTGAAATATTCATCTTGAGAATCTACATCAATCTGAGTCGAAAATTATCCAGTTCAAGTTCGGTTCATTAAGATATGTAGTTTGACTCGTGATATGATCATGCTCGTCAAAATTTTATATATGCTCAAGCTAATTTATGTATTTGTTAATCATTAAAGTACAACTTTTTTAATTTCTCTATCTCGCAAACAAGGCATGTATCGTACTACATGTTTGCGAACAATATCGATTATATACAAACTCAAATATATTTGCGAGTCTTGCGAGCGGTGCATCATAAATATTGAGTTTGTGTTAAAATATAAAGTGAAGAGAATTGTGAAGTAAAAAGGGATACTAGAGGAGAGAAATTCATATATTAAAGAAGAAAGAGTACATCAAATCATCAAATAGCACAACTTTATACATAGCTATTTATAGAGTTATGCACACCAAGTGTTGTATGAAATGCTCTCATTTATTCTAGAGAATTCTAGCTAGAATCTAGACTATAACAAACTAACAACCATGTAACAAACTCAACGGTAACAAACTACCACCCATACACACGTGCTTTATATTCTAACACACCCACACATAAACCCAGCTCCCTGATAAACGCGAGTTTTTCGGGTTTCATAATGTCTTTTATATGTCGTTTAGCGGTTTAAACCCGTGCTCATGCACATTCTTGAGATAATTTTGGATAATTGTTGAAGAATTTGATAATTGCATGGTTTGTAATAAATTTTCAGGAAAATCGGTCACGATTTAGCTAAAACCATCAGCTAGAGATTTGAAGTTTGGTTCGAGAGGAGTTTGTAGGAGAAAACGGATCTAAATTTGGAGTTGATATGAGAGAGAACGGTCCGAGACAAGTTGACTGCGCAGCAGGCGAAACCTGGCGCCATCTGGGGCGCGCCCGCGTGCAAAGTGAATTTTAATGCCTCGAATCCTCCTCTTCGTTGACCTAGGCCCAGCCCCCCTCCCCAAACTATTTATATATTTTCAGACGCCAACTTGAGGGCAGATTTTAGAGACTCATAATTTGTTCGTGCCAAGGGACGAGGGTTGGAGATTGGAGAAGACACGACGACTAGACTTTTGCCTACGGGTTTTATCTTCTGCGTTTATGTTTTCCTTCAATACTTCTTGTGTTTTTGCTATGATCATGAGTAGCTAAACTTCGTGTTCTAGGGTTAGAGAGTAGGGGACAATTATTGAACCGATTTTTGATTAATTTAATTCAGTTTTATTATTCTCTTCTTATGTTCTTGTGCCTTTACATATCTAATTGTTTGATCGCCAATTAGATATCATCTTAGGAGTAGATCCGAGATCCGAGAGGGGAGGATTAATTCTTGAACTAGAACATAGGACGTGTTAATTTATCTACACCCAAAAGGTTTGATTTTAATGCGAGAACATTGATCTTTGGAACTTGTGGGAGTTGCATGATTGTTAATACTTGGAAACAATTTGACTTTCGTGTAATCTACGGTCTAAATACGCCCAAAAGGTTATCTAGGCTATATTCGTGATCGTTCTAGAAGTTATAAAACGTGTTTGTAATTGGTCAATCATATTGAAGTTTATTAATTGTCGCCGAAATCGAATCCCTAGGATCTTCCTTACCTTGGTCGACTAATTCTTGAATTCTGTCTATTTCTCCGCACTTTTAAGTTGTTATTCGTTAGTTTAATAAATTCAAATCGTCTTTCTAAAGTCTAAATAGAAGATAACAATAGGATTTAATAACCACCAATTAATTCGGTCTCTGTGGATACCACCTTGTCCTTATACTCTAGTACACGTACACTTGCGTGCTTAGAAATTAGCGATCAAGTTTTTGGCGCCGTTGCTAAGAAGGGTCGTCCTAGGATGAGAAGTACATCCTTATCTTCCTCCATATCTAACACCACAAAATCCGCTAGAAAGACGAATTCGTTCACTTTGACTAACACATCTTCTACCACACCACGAGGATAAGAGATCGAACGATCCGCCATTTGGAGTGCGATGGTTGTGGGCTTGATTTCTCTTATTTCCAGCTTGGTGAAGATGGATAGTGGCATGAGATTTATACTTGCTCCCAAATCGCACAACGCTCGGCCAAATTGTTTCCCTCCAATGATGCATGAGATCGTGAACGAGCCTGGATCCTTAAGCTTGGCCGGCAACTTCTTTTGTAAGATTGCGCTGCACTCCTCGTTGAGATTTACTGTTTCAAACTCCTCCAACTTCTTCTTTCGGGAGACCACATCCTTGAGAAATTTGGCATACTTAGGCATTTGTTGGAGTGCTTCCACTAAAGGGATATTGATTTGGACTTTCTTGAAGATGTCGAAGATCCTTGCATTTTGTTCTTCCTCCTTCTTCTTTTGATGACGCTGGGGAAACAGCATAGATACAATAGGAGGGACGATTTGTTTGTGCTCTTTTGACTTAGAAGTCCCCAACTCCAAATCTCTCTTACGTACACTTTCTACCTTCGCTTCCTTTGTGATTGGCCTCGGTTGATCATCTTTTCCTACCACAGCCTCATCTTTTGCTCCATACGTTTGTCCACTCCTCGTCTGAATAACTTTGCACTGCTCTCGGGGATTAACAATGGAATTGCTCGGAAATGTCCCTGGGTGGTGTTGCTTGCTAACGGCTTCAGCAATTTGCCCAACCTGTGTCTCGAGCATCTTCATTCTTGGTTCAATTTGGTCGAGGCGAGATTTATTCACTGACATTCCTTGGAGAACCAGAGACTCCAATTTCTCCATTCGGGATTGGCTATCCTCCATGTATTTTGTCATGCGATCCTCGAAATCCACTTCCTTTGGCTCATTGATCACCCCGTTGGTAACGCTGAAATCTGCAGGTGGTTGCAATGCGTTGTTCGGATGTCCATAGTCAAGGTTTGGGTGACTACGGTTCCCTTGATACTGATACCTTTGATTTTGATCTCCCTGGTAGCTTCCTCGATTGTATCGGGGGTTTCCATAGTTTCGATTGTTATTAATGAAATTCACATCCTCTACATCAAGTGCTTCGGTGACAGGAGGTGGTAGAGGTACCGTAAAATTATCCAATTTATTCACCAACATTGATACCTGGGCACTCAGCTTGGAGATGGGATCTTCATTGGTGACCAAGGCCACCTTCCTAATTGAATTTCTCTCTCCGGGCCACTGATGATTGTTCGCTGCCATTTTCTCAATTATATTCAGTGCAGTGGCATGACCCTTATCCATAATATCTCCACCGCCGGCTGCATCCAAGAGGGTCTTAATCTCACTGTTGCACCCATTTTAGAAAAGGCACACTCTCTGCTCTGCATCAATCCCATGATTCGGACACTTCCGGAGTAGCCGCTTGAATCTTTCCCATGCCTCATGCATAGATTCGAGATCGAATTGCTGAAATTGAGTAATCTCGGCTCTCGCTTTCATGACCTTTCCCGGTGGAAAATATTTGAAGAGGAAGAGGTAGACAAGACTCTCCCAAGAGGTCACTGTCGCAGGATCCAATGATTGATACCACATCTTGGCTTCGTCCCGGAGTGAAAAAGGAAACAAACGCAGTCGAATTGCATCCTCGGTGACTCCATTAAATTTTATAGTATTGCAATATTCCACGAATTGGGCCAAGTGAGCATGTGGATGATCGGTTGCTCGTCCATGGAAGGCATTCTGTTGCACCATCTGAATTAGGCCCGTCTTGATTTCGAACTGATTAGCATTGATTCTGGGCCCGTATGCTCCCCCATGGATTTGTCCGGGCTGAAAGGAATCTTTAATTGAAGGTTCCCTTCGGTTGACTTCTGCTAAAAGATCGTTGATCTGGGCTTGCATACGCTCCATTACTCTGGCATTCGCATCACCTCCGTCTGCCATGGTATCTTGCACTTGCTTTCTCCTTGCGTTGTTGTGGTGGCACGTAGCTTCGATTTCAGGATCTGGCTCTTGTATTGTAGCACGTGCAGATCTCTTAATCATATACTACCTACAATCGCAATTAAAAATAGTAAAATAAGAGAATAAATGTCTAAACAAATTTCAAACAATTAAATTCAATATCACCAAAATAAATTCGATCCCCAACAACGGCGCCAAAAACTTGATCGCTAATTTCTAAGCACGCAAGTGTACGTGTACTAGAGTATAGGGACAAGGTCGTATCCACAGAGACCGAATTAATTGATGGTTATTAAATCCTATTGTTATCTTCTATTTAGACTTTAGAAAGACGATTTGAATTTATTAAACTAACGAATAACAACTTAAAAGTGCGGAGAAATAGACAGAATTCAAGAATTAGTCGACCAAGGTAAGGAAGATCCTAGGGATTCGATTTCGGCGATAATTATTAAACTTCAATATGATTGACCAATTACAAACACGTTTTATAACTTCTAGAACGATCACGAATATAGCCTAGATAACCTTTTGGGCGTATTTAGACCGTAGATTACACGAAAGTCAAATTGTTTCCAAGTATTAACAATCATGCAACTCCCACAAGTTCCAAAGATCAATGTTCTCGCATTAAAATCAAACCTTTTGGGTGTAGACAAATTAACACGTCCTATGTTCTAGTTCATGAATTAATCCTCCCCTCTCGGATCTCGGATCTAATCCTAAGATGATATCTAATTG
Source organism: Leonotis leonurus (assembly GCA_026898415.1). NCBI lineage: Eukaryota > Viridiplantae > Streptophyta > Magnoliopsida > Lamiales > Lamiaceae > Leonotis > Leonotis leonurus. The sequence continues at coordinate 1,351,517 of JAPKLX010000039.1, forward strand.
GCGATCAAACAATCAGATATGTAAAGGCACAAGAACATAAGAAGAGAATAATAAAACTGAATTAAATCAATCGAAAATCGGTTCAATAATTGTCCCCTACTCTCTAACCCTAGAACACGAAGTTTAGCTACTCATGATCATAGCAAAAACACAAGAAGTATTGAAGGAAAACATAAACGCAGAAGATAAAACCCGTAGGCAAAAGTCTAGTCGTCGTGTCTTCTCCAATCTCCAACCCTCGTCCCTTGGCACGAACAAATTATGAGTCTCTAAAATCTGCCCTCAAGTTGGCGTCTGAAAATATATAAATAGTTTGGAGAGGTGGGCTGGGCCTAGGTCAACGAAGAGGAGGATTCGAGGCATTAAAATTCACTTTGCACGCGGGCGCGCCCCATATGGCGCCAGGTTTCGCCTGCTGCGCAGTCAACTTGTCTCGGACCGTTCTCTCTTATATCAACTCCGAATTTAGATCCGTTTTCTCCTACGAACTCCTCTCGAACCAAACTTCAAATCTCTAGCTGATGGTTTTAGCTAAATCGTGACCCATTTTCCTGAAAATTCATTACAAACCATGCAATTATCAAATTCTTCAACAATTATCCAAAACTATCTCAAGAATGTGCATGAGCACGGGTTTAAACCGCTAAACGGCATATAAAAGACATTATGAAACCCAAAAAACTCGCGTTTATCAACCCCCCAAACTTGAATCTTTGTTTGTCCTCAAACACAAAGAATAGAAAAATTAAGAAGATAAACACGAGCGGGTGGAATAATAATGCATGTCGGCCTCAAAAGACAAGAGAAATACACAACGGGCACATGCCAAGAATTCATCGATATCTCACAAGTTTCAATAACTGGCAAAATTTTGGCCTTTTCAACAAGAATCCTCACAAAATGGGAAATATTTAAATGGTGACTCTCAACACTCAAGTGTATAAGAATGGGTTCAAATATGCTCAATTCAATACATACAAGCGTTCTACCATAAGCTTGCACCTCGTCTAACATCTCCACCGTTAATGTATGCCTAGATAGAGATCAAAAAGGTCTTTTACGGGTTGTAACGTAGGCTCTTTGGTAAGGTAGGGGATTTTTGGCTAAGTAACTTGTTTTCTCAATTCGTCATCCCCTTTTCTTTTTCAACAGCCATTTCATTCTCCCTTCTTGTCATTCTCAAAATATTCTTTTCTTTACCCGTCTCAACTCCCAACCACGTTTTTTTTTTTTCATTGCTAGCTCCACATGTCCCGTTTATGCTCTTTTTCTTTTTTTTTCTTTTTTTCGAGCTTATATGGGGTTCTAAATTTTTGTACTCAAGCTAGCGTATCTCTTTTCACCATATTGCTAAAAAGCTTTGATTCTTTACTCCACATGTTCCCTTTTTTTTTCAAGGTTATTTTCAACAGAACGGTTCAAAGGCTCAAAAGGGTGAACAAGGGTAGCATACTCTGGACAACACAAGGATGGAGATTTGGATCCAAGAAAGAATGTCTTAAGTCATTTCCCTGTCTACGACACACTACACGACCTCGATATAGAAACCGGTGCAAGTTCTAGTGAATCACAAGTATGCTTGAATAATAACACACAAGAACGAAAGAAGACTGTGAAGAGATGACAGTCAATGGCTCAATTCTCACGCAAGGTTTATTTGATTCAAGTATCCAAGGCACTAATTTCACAAATCATCTCACGAGCTCGAAATCTCAAGAATACTTAGGCACATGCATTTTCCAAGTTTTTAAAGATATCATCATAGGCCACATCTTGTTCCAGGTTGCACATGCTTATTTCACTCATTTTTCTCTTCTAAGGCAATCAGAAACAGGGATTCACTTTTTTTTTTCAAGATTGAGATGACACACGACTTGAACGACAATTAGCTGACTAATAAGACTCAGAAAAAAAAGGAAAGAAACAGAAACATCAAAAGGAAACCAATTCGACACATCTTCTCCATCCCCCCAAACTTATTCGACTAACAGGATAAAAGTTTGAAAGAAGAAGAAGGGAAGAATTGGGTATGACACACCTGACTTTTCATGAGGACGGAGGTTGGTTGCTGCACATCCCTTCACGCATCCAGGCATCTTGTTCCTTCATGAAGCGTTCCATTTCCTCCAGCCGCTTAGAGGTGGCGCCATGATGCGCGTCTAATTTTTTTTTTTTTTTTCAAAAGCAACTGAAACGACTAAAGGAAGAGAGCAACATAAAAATGCAAGTAAAGAAACTACAAGAAAAAGAAAATAAAATCTAATTGATGGGTTGTCTCCCATCTAGCGCTTCATTTAACGTCATAGAGCTAGATGAGTGTCTCGACTTTACTCAGGGAGTGCGAGAATAAGCACTCGAACCTCCTCATGATGCTCGGCTTGAAAGTACACCTTAATTCGTTGCCCATTAACTTTGAAAGTGGCACCTTGTGCGTCGAATAGCTCCACCGTTCCGTTCGGAAAAACCCGGGCGACTTTGAAGGGCCCGGACCAACGTGATTTCAACTTTCCCGGGAAGAGAGTGAGTCGGGAATTAAATAGAAGGACCTGGTCACCCGGTGAGAAGTCCCGCTTCTGAATCCTTTGATCATGGAACTTTTTTGTTCTCTCCTTATAAAGACGGGAATTTTCAAAAGCGTGCATACGAAATTCATCCAGCTCGTTGAGGGTGAGGGCTCGAGATTTTCCAGCCATAAGAAAGTCAAGATTGAGCTTTTTGACCGCCCAAAATGCTTTATGTTCAAGCTCCACCGGCAGATGGCAAGACTTCCCGAATACTAATTGATACGGAGACATCCCAATGGGTGTTTTGTATGTCGTGCGATATGCCCACAGTGCATCATCGAGCAAGATTGCTCAATCTTTGTGGCTTCCATTCACTGTTTTCTCGAGAACTTGCTTTATCTCTCGATTAGCAAGCTCTGTTTGACCATTAGCTTGTGGATGGTAAGCGGTTGTCACACGGTGCTTCACTCCCATGCGCTTGCAAAGGGCGTCGACCCATCTGTTATAAAAGTGGGTGCCCCCATCACTAATTAAGGCTCGTGGTGCTCCATACCGAGTGATGATATGCTTTTGAATAAATTTCAACACAACCTTTGAGTCGTTCGTCGAGGTGGGGGCTGCCTCTACCCACCGTGACACATATTCAACTGCGAGCAAGATATATTGATTGCCGAATGAGTTGGGAAAAGGTCCCATAAATTTGATACCCCAAACGTCAAACAATTCCACCTCCACTACGCTCGTAAGCGGCATCTCATGGCGTTTAGAAATCCCCCCAGTCCGCTGGCATCAATCGCACCGGCGCGTGAATTCATAGCAATCTTTATAGATGGAGGGCCAGTAAAATCCGCATTGAAGAACCTTCATGGCTGTCCGGTTAGCGCCGAAATGTCCGCCACTAAAGGACGAGTGACACTGATTGATGATTGATTCCCACTCCTCCTCGGGTACGCACCGTCGAATAATCATGTCAGCACATCTCCTATACAAGAACGGCTCGTCCCATACGTAGGATTTGACATCATGGTAAAATTTCTTCCTTTGGTGCCTGTTCAAGTCAGATGGAGGGTGAGTGTTAGTGGCTAAAAAGTTGACAAAATCAGCATACCATGGGACAACTTTCTGGACGGTGAACAATTGCTCGTCGGGAAATGTCTCCTTGATAGGAACTTGAAGTTCTTCTCCTTCCATGGGCTGCTCTAATCTTGAAAGATGATCTGCTACGACGTTTTCACATCCCCTCCGATCGCGGATTTCAATATCGAACTCTTGAAGAAGAAGAATCCAACGGATTACTCTCGGTTTTGCATCATTCTTCTCGAACAAGTAGCGTAGAGCTGCATGATCAGTGTGAACAATGGTCTTAGTACCAATTAGATATGCACGAAATTTATCAAAAGCATAAACAATAGCAAGAAGTTCTTTTTCCGTGGTGGTGTAATTGGCTTGTGCTTTATCCAAGGTGCGACTAGCGTAGTAGATGACTCGAAACAACTTGTCCCGCTTCTGACCGAGTGCAGCTCCAATAGCCGTGTCGCTAGCATCACACATCAACTCGAATGGCTCCGACCAATCTGGAGCGATCAATACTGGTGCCTTCACCAAAGCGGCTTTCAGAATTTCAAATGCATGTAAACACGCATCATCAAACTTGAAAGGCACTTCCTTTTCGAGTAGGTGGCTTAACGGCTTAGCAATATTTGAGAAGTCTTTAATAAAGCGTCTATAGAACCCGGCATGGCCTAGAAAACTCCGCACTGCTTTCTCATTTATTCTAGAGAATTCTAGCTAGAATCTAGACTATAACAAACTAACAACCATGTAACAAACTCAATGGTAACAAACTACCACCCATACACACGTGATTTATATTCTAACACACCCACACATAAACCCAGCTCCCAAAAAACACTCAACCCTTCTCTCGTAGTAGCAGTTTATCACGTAGCACCAAGAACTTCGAGGCATCAAGGGGCTTAGTAAAGATGTCAGCAACCTGTTCGCTAGTAGGAACATGACCAACTGATATTGTTGAGCAACAACTTTCTCACGAACAAAATGAATATCGACCTCAATATGTTTTGTTCTAGCGTGGAACACCGGGTTTGAGGCAAGTGCAATGACACTAAGATTATCGCACCACAAGTTTGGAATAGATGCAGCCAAACTCACTCCGATTTCAGCACACAACAATTGCAACCATAGAATATCCGTAGCCACATTTGCTACAACACGGTACTCAGACTCCGCACTACTTCGGGACACTACTTCTTGTTTTTTAGAACTCCATATGACCAGATTTGAACCAAAGAAAATACAATGTCCACCAGTTGAACGCCTATCATCAGGGCAACTCGCCCAGTCAGCGTCAGAAAAAGCCTCAAGACAAAGAGCAGACGATGGTTTAAAATCCAAAACCATGGATATGGTTCCTTTCAAGTAACGAATAAGTCTCTTGCATGTATGCCAATGAGAAGTGGTGGGAGCAGTCACAAACTGACTCAACTTATTTACTAAGAAAGCAATATCAGGTCGTGTTAAAGTTAGGTATTGAAGCGCACCAACAAAACTTCTATACATGGTGGCATTAGCTAACAAATCCCCATCTGACTTAGATAGCTTCAAAGAAGAAATCATAGGTGTAGTACACGGATTACTGTCCATCATCTTAGTTTTATGAAGCAGCTGTGATATGTATTTCCTTTGAGACAAAGAGTAAACAAAATCATCATCTCTAGACACCTCAATGCCTAGAAAATAGCTGACCTCCCCAAGTGTCTTAAGAGCAAACTCAGCATTCAATTGTTCAATAAGTTTGTATATAACCTAAGAACAATTCCCAGTGATGAGTATATCATCAACATAAACAAGTACCAAAGTAAGAACCTCACCAACCTTTCTTTGGAATAAAGAGAAGTCAGAACGAGATCTAAGAAAACCAAGGTTATAAAGATAACCTCTAAGCCAATCATACCATGCCCTCGATGTCTGCTTTAACCCATAAATAGACCTATGCAGCTTGGAAACATAGTTAGGGTGCACAACATCTTCAAAGCCTTTAGGTTGAGACATAAAGATCTTATCCTTAAGCACACCATTTAGAAAAGCATTATTGATGTCAATTTGCTGAATAGACCAACCATAAGTTGCAGCAAGAGAAAAAACAAACCGTATGGTGGTGTGCTTAACTACAGGACTGAATGTCTTAAGAAAATTCACTCCAGCTTGCTGTTAAAAACCCCGAGCAACCAATCTAGCTTTAAGCTTATCAAGAGAGCCATCTGCATGAGTTTTGACTCTATATACCCATTTATTAGAAATTACTTTCATATCAGCATCAAAAGGAACCAAGGTCCAAGTATAGTTGGCTTTTAAAGCATTTATTTTAGCTTCCATAACCTTGTACCAATCAGGTGAAGCAAGAGCTTCAAGGTCAGAACATGGCTCAGAAGGAATCACAACAACACTGTAAAGTTTAGGTTTGAAAATACCATTCTTTACTCGAGTCACCATAAAATATATATTTTGAACAACATGTGTAGAGGAGGATATAGGTGGCTGATTTGGAGGAATGGAAGAGGAGATCAGTCGAGGTGAAGAGGAAGAATCAGAAGAGTGAATGTCACAAGGAATAGGAGAGATATCATTGGACGGAATGGAAGCCTGAGATGAAGCAAAAGACTGAGTGGAAGAGGATGACAAGGAGACAGAAGGTAGTATGTTTGGAGGAGAAGCAGTTGAGAGAGAAGGTGGATTGACAGGAGAAAAAACATGTGGAGTAGAATGAGGGGAGTTATCTGTAGAAGAAGGTGAAGAAAAAGGTATAGGAAACGGTAATATAGGTACAGATATAGCTGAGGGCAAGGAAATATCATTTGCAGAAAACAAACTAGGATATGGAAACTCATGTTGATTAAAGTGAACAGTGTCAGAGATGTAAAGCCTACCCGAAGGTCCTAAGCACTTGTATCCCTTGTGATGATCACTATATCCCAGAAAAACACATTTAGTAGATCTGAACATGAGTTTGTGAGAGTTGTATGGCTTGAGGTATGGAAAATAGGCACATGCAAACACTTTTATCATCTTGTAATCTGGTTTTTGAAGAAAAAGAGCTTGAAAAGGAGAGATGTTATGAAGGCAAGGAGTAGGTAATCTGTTTATAAGATAGGTTGAGGCTTGAAAGACATCCCACCGATATTTAAAGGGTAACTGTGCTTGAGCTAGAAGAGAAAGGCCAGTTTCAACTATGTGTCTATGCTTTCTCTTAGCTCTTCCTTATTGAGCATGAATATAAGGGCATGGGTGTTGGAAATGTATGCCCAACGAAAGAAAAGAAGCAAGTGGCCTAAACTCGCCGCGCCCCCCCCCCCAAAAAAAATCAGTTTGCAAGACCATAATATGAGCAGCAAATGAAGGAATATGAGCAGGACCTCATAGATCCGAGTGTATTATTTCAAAAGGATGAAGTGTATTTACAGACTGAGTGACATGAGATTTTTGGTGCATTTTACCAACTTTGCAAGCTTCACAAAATTGTAATGAAGATGCAACAAATGATAACTGTAACTCAGTACAAACTTTAGCTAGCACAGAGGGAGAGGGATGACCTAGAGCTCTATGTTAAGTGTTTACATCAGTGGTGTGAGCAATAAAAGAAGCATGAGAAGACTGATCTCCAAGAGAGGCTTGAATGGAAGTGGAGGAGGTACACAGAGGCTGAGGCTGCAGAGCTGTGGAGTGTTGAAGTAAGGACAAGTCCAAGTGGTAGAGACCATTAGATAGTGTCCCCTCAGTAGTGGTTGAAGTGAAACCTTGTCCTTTACAACACAATGATCATGGTGAAACTCAATGAATATGTTATTGGCATGAGTACATTGAGATATGCTCAACAAGTTCTTAGTAATATGAGGAACATATAGAACATTTCTCATGAGCAAGGAACCGGACGAAGTAGGTAAAGAAGCAATACCAATGGAAGAGATAGGGAGTTGAGCACCATCCCCAACCATTAGAGAGTCATTTCCTGAATAAGGTGCACTGAACTTCAAATTGCCAAGATCATTAGTGATATGTGTTGTTGCACCACTATCTAACAACCATTGTTCTTCCTCAGCTATGTCTCCCTGCACATTATCAAACTCAGAAACATAAGCTTGTTCTTTTGAGTTAGAAACAAGTGAGGATGGATCAAGGCTGGTGAAATGAACATCAAATCTCCTAAAGCACTTCATGGCAATGTGTCCAGTGAGGCCACAAATTTGGCAACACACTTGTGAAGAGGATTTGCTGTAACCTCCTTTAGGCACAAAACTTCTAGTCGCACTACCTCGACCACCACCTTTATGAGCAACAAAAACACTCTGATCACCAACACTAGAAGGAAAACTACCAGATTCAAACACCTGATGCTGCTGATGTAGCCTAGTTTCATAGGCTTGAAAAAGCGTTTGCATATCCTGGAAATTTGGCGTTTCAATCCTATTCATCACATTAACAACTAATGCTTCATACTCAGGGCCAAAACTAGCCAGAACATACATCACCAAGTCATCGTTATAAATAGATTGACCAGCTGTAGAAAGCTGATCCATAAAACCTTGCATTTTTAGAAAATAATCAGCAACCGAATTATTTTCCTTCTTAGTAGTTTGGATAAGCATACGAAGATGCATAATTCGAGCTTTGGAAGTAGCAAGAAAAATTCGTTCAAGGATACGCCAAAATTCACATGAAGAAGAAGACCTTACAACATGCCCAACCATATTATCACCAACCAACGAGAGCATCCAGCTGAGAAGAAACTGATCTCGTCGAATCCAAGTCGTGTAGGCAGGATTTGGCAAAGGATTTGTCAAGTTAGAAACAAGCGTGGGTGGATGAGGTGCCATCGATGGAGAGATGAGATCATCAAATCCATAGGCACAAATGGTGTAGAACGTCTGTGCTCGCCAATGCACATAGTTCATCTGATCGAGCTTCACTAGAATAAGGGGGAAAATGAGATTGCGATTGTATGCGGAAGAGGTGGAGTTAGTAGCCATGACCGAAAAGAAAGAGAAAAAAAATCTTAAAATGCTCTAGATACCATGTTAAAATATAAAGTGAAGAGAATTGTGAAGTAGAAAAGGGATACTAGAAGAGAGAAATTCATATATTTAAGAAGAAAGAGTACATCAAATCATCGAATAGCACAACTCTATACATGGCTATTTATAGAGTTATGCACACCAAGTGTTGTATGAAATGCTCTTATTTATTCTTGAGAATTCTAGCTAGAATTTAGACTATAACAAACTAACAACCATGTAACAAACTCAACAGTAACAAACTACCACCCATACACACGTGATTTATATTCTAACAGTTCGAATGTATTTAGGGTTATATTTCATGGAGTTTAAGTGTTTTTCTTGTAAAATTGAACTTAACTCGTTTAATATTGCATCGAGTTAAAAAAAACAAGTCGTATTATGAATCTCACATAAATAACTATATTGATTTCTAGACCTATCTAAGATCATGACCTTAATGTTAAATGTAAGTGGTGTTGATAAATTCCAACTCTTCTAACCATCCCACTTTCTTTAACTCTATTGCGCTGACATTTCTCTCAATGGGCGACGAGCATAATTTAATATGTCCGCGACTAATATGACAATCTCACGTAATGTCATATAAGCATACGAATTACTATAATTTTAATTAAGAGTTATTTACAAAATAGCTAAAATAGATTATAAAAGACATAACCATCAACATAATAATATTTAAATTATAGTCATTTTCAAAATTCTTGTACTAAAATACCTTTATAATTGTTTTTTACATTTCTGAGTATGAATCGTATTAAATCGTACCATTCATACGTGATATTCAGTTTTATTAAACTGTACGTACGTATGAATCATATGAATGAATATTATTCATATATTTCGTATCATTCATACAATTAAATTTTAAATAGAAGAGTATTTGTGGTAATTCACATTTAAAATGACTAAAATTTAAATATTGTATGTTGGTGATTATTATTTGTCTTTTACAATCTTTTGTAATATTTTAATTGATTTATTATTATTATTTCATATAAAATAAATTAAAATAAATTGTATTAATAATCTATAGTCCAAAAGGTGAAACTTAATAAACTTTTATCAAAAAATTAATTATTTATAAACCTGACATGCCACGTACAGGCACGTTAAGTTGTATTCGTCCGAGCGGAGAAGCGATTCTATATAAGTCATATCGATTTCAACTTTTTTTAGCACTACCCTACGGTCCTACCCCTTTAGCTGATTATGATATTTGATTATGTCTCCCCCATTTCTTGTTTTCGTAAAATTATAATTCTCCACGGACCACATTTCAACCTTCATAGCTTTTATGTATTTTGTGTTGCTAATTAATTATAGAAAGTTACATAAACTTTTTCGATTGCTGCAAATTGATATATTGATCCATATCCACAAATCATTGGTCCACACACACATATATATAAACATATTTAGAATTTACAAACCCTAATTTACGAAATAAGCAATCATTCATAAATAGATATAATCATTCGTGCACACAAAAATGAAGAGAAAGAGTGATGGGATTTCATGTGAACAATTTAAATTTATACATATATCAGAAGTACAATTTCAGTTCCCAATTTATCTACGGTCGTACCTAACGTGTTCACAGTTTATATGACAATAATTCATATTTGTTGGTATATTATTTAATTAAAATTTAAACTATATGATATTTAGTAAATCCTAAATTGAAACTGATAAATTAATAAACTTCATCATAATTTAATATATGTCATTATAATTAGGGGTGAGACTCCCGAAAATTATTGAATTTTTGGTCCCAGTCCGATCCTGATCGTTATTTTGGGACTCCCGAGTCTCGAAATTGAAAAATTATAAGTCTCAGTCCCAATTCCGAAAAAAAATGTCTCGATTAGTTCCGAATGGTTCTAAAATCCCGAACGAGAACAAAATTTTCCGAATATTAAAATTAAATTTCGGGAAATCGGGAGTCCCGATTGAAATTCGGGACTCTCGAATCCCAAAAAATTTCAATTCCTCAATCCCGATCCTAAAAGTTTTGGGACTCGAGGTACGGAATCCTGCCGAGACTCGGGACGAAACCAGGAAAGTCCCAAGTTCCGATCACTCCTAATTATAATTGTCACACAAGCATACACAAGTCATCATAATTATTATTATTTTTTTTATCTTTTATTATTTAATTGATACAATTAAAATATATTCTAATTATCCGCAAACGCTGAATCGAAACTAGTAATTATTGCACGTCACCAGTCGGTATGTTAAGTATGTCCACTAACTTCTAGGTAGTTGGATGACGTTTTTCTAATCATAAGTATATAGTTTGCAAACCATAACAAAAACCTCCATCAAATTGGTTTACAGCTTTACCCGCCAAGAGTTCTAATAATGTATTTTGACTTTAATAATAATGTGTAGTGGAGTTTGAGTCTCACTTAAATTATTATTTTAAATTGAGTTGTGTGTAGTAAATTGAGTTTTGACTTAAAGTATTGCTATAAAAGGAAAATTTCAAATGTAAATCATTTTCGTGGACATCCCAAAATAGCAAAATGTAAATCATTTTGGTAGACGGAGATAGTAGTAAATAAACAGTATAATGTATTCAACTAGTGAATTAAAAGAAAAGAAATACTCCCTCCGTCCCAACTAAGACGAGACGTATTCCTTTTTTAGTCGTCCCAATAAGTTGAGACATTTCCTATTTAGTACATTTTTTTACACAAATAATTTTAAATAATATAATATTCATATCACTACTTTACACTACTTTTCAACTTTCTTAAAAAGTTGTGCTCAAAAGTAATGTCTCATCTTAATCGGGACGGAAGGATTAGTAGAAAATTGAGAGACGATAAAAATGAAGATTATATATATATATAGACATATAGTAAAGTGAAAGAGTAGGGATTCGAAGCAAGTCATTGTCATCACGTTGGCCCATCCTTTCCTCAATCATATAACATGCGGAATCTGATTCCTCTATTCATTTACACCATTTAATATTTAACTTTTTTCCCTACCGTACATTTTACATACATGCATGCATCCATATATTTTTTCATATATACATACCTAACTACAAGAAAAATAACATTGAATGACATAAGTACGAGGTAAGGGAGATATATAATCACTAATTATAAAAAAATAATTTTAGTGAGAATAAAAATTATAGTTAAAAATTAAAATTCTATCACTAATAAGTTTTAGTGATAATTTTTTATATTCGTCACCTCTCACTACAGTTTTTCTAGTTAAAAATCAATAATGAAAGTATGGTTAAAATTTTACTCTCATGAAAAGCATGTTTTCTTGTAGTGTGTATGGACATAATTGTTCCCTTATTCGCACTGAACACAATTTAACGTGTTTACAACTGATGTGATAATATCATATAATGTCATATAAATATACGACTATTATAATATTTTATTATTTTATATAAATAAAAGAAATATTAAACTATATATTATTCAATAAATCATAGTCGGAAAGTGAAAATTAATTAATTTTTATCAAAAATAAATTATTTAATTAGGTGGCATGTCACATCAGTAGCCAACACTTTAAGTTGTGTCTTTGCGGATAGAGGTATGTCTATATATGTGTGTGTGTTCAGTTAGTGCATATCTGGAAATTAATACAGTTTTAATTTTGTGTTGATTCGAATGAGATCTAATACTGATCGTGTAATATCTTATTATGTTTAAATTTAAGATATATATATATATATATAAAAGGAAAATATATAGTAAATAATAAATCATTGACATGTATTAATGTCTTATTAAATAATAGAAGATGTTACATTACTCTTAATTTAGAAACTCATGTTTACAGATTGTTTTTTGTCGTAGTTTATAGAGAATTAATAAATTAACGTTCCTCTTACACCTTTTATGTCATAATTCACTAATATATTTTGTGTTACAATAATTAGAGCGCCCAAACCTGGCTTTTCATTGATTTTTTTAATTAGTAGAGTCCACTTATATATTTTTTAGAGATTCGAAAAACACCTATAGTAGGGGCTTTCAATTTCAGGACTCTTATATTTAATTCAATATTTATATTTTAATATTTTTTACACGTATTTTAGAAAATTAAAAGTACATTAATTTAAAGTGAAATAAAATTACGATAAATGAATAAATTGAATAAGAAAAAGTTTACACCAAATGATGATGATGACGAAGACATTTTGAAAATGATATTAGATGATAAACGTGGAAGACGATGAACATGAAAAATGAAGTAGGAAATGAATTGATAATGAAAATAGGATATTTATAGATAAAATATAATAAAATACAAATTTTTAAAAAGAAAATAGGGGGTGTGAGCCCAAGATGCGAGATAATCACATTGCCCCAACGTCGGGGGCTCCCATATGGGTAAAATTCGGGTTGGAACCGTTATAATAATTACGGTCCTGGAACTAGAACCGAATCGTTAAATATCGGTTTGGGACCAAATCCAGATCGTTAATCAAAATTATTAATGGTTCTGGGTCGGGAGAATATTCATGGGTATTTTCGGGTTTGGGTGACCCATGAGTCTGAGAGTGAAACACAATTTACCCATTCTCTATCTTCTTCCCTCCACCGTTTATTGTTAGTAATTTGATATCTACTGTTCTACAGCTGTTTCCTTCATTTACGACTTTCGATTTCTCGGTAATTCATGAGTTGTTAAATTACGATTTTTTTTTTCTTCATAATTTTCGACTTAATTGGGTATTAAAAAGTTTTCACTAAAATCATACGCACACCCAAATATATATGTGTATGATTCCTTATTTGAATAATGTGATTGACTAAATACCTATTCGAATTTCGTTGATGGTTTTTCGAAAACTTAATTTGTGTGTTAAGAATGTGCGTTACTGTGTATATATCTACTTCATGTTCGACGAAATTCCTAAATGAAGCATGAAGCACGAAGCATGAAGATATTGTTTATGCTTTGAACATCACTTTAGAATTAGTTGCTACTTACTATAATTGGATGATTTCTACGGTTGAAAAATATTATTGTTATTAGGAAATTTTATTTTTTAAGATTAAAAAAAACTAAAAAAAACAAAATTGTATCTAACAGGTTGGGTCGGGTCCGAACCGAACATGACCGGGTTTGGACAAGTCTAAAAAAAACTGGAAAAAAAAATGTAATTGGTCGGTCCGGACCGGGTCAGAATCGGAACCATATCTAGCAGGTCAGGTCGGGTCGGGTCCGGACTGAATATGACCGAGTTTGAACGGGTCTGGAACCGAAACCAAATTCGTAATCATAACTTTGAAATGAGCGAGTTTTAACTGGTTACGGGTCCGATTCAAAATTTACCCACCTATTGACAAACCTACATGTGGATGGGGCTGCGAGCATGGACTTGCGTTTTAGAGTCTAGCTCTTGAGCTTTTGCCCCTCCAAGCGGCACGAGCTCAGGCTCTAGACAACGAGCCTCAGTCCGGGCTCCCACATTGTGGATGTTCTCTTAGAGGACTAATTTTCAAATTAAAAGTATGTCTGGGAATACTTCATTACATGTTTAGAGTTATTTTAGTCGGCCATTTTGAAAATACTTAATGATATATGTATATTTAGATCCACAGTACTCATTTTCTTTAGCAACTCTAATTTGATATGCTTTTATTTTTCAATGGAATATGTTTCTAAAAAAAATTCATCGCCTGTTGAAAAGGCGACGTCGTATTCATATTGCTATTTATATAAATAAAAATGCATAAATGTTGCTGCAATTTTTCAAAATGAATACATGTTTTTAATTAATCTATAACTGATTATAAAATGGATTAAGATCTGACAATTAAAAATTGTTAAAAGGGGTATTTGCTTATTCCAAATTAAAATTCATTAAAATATTAATTATAGCTACAACTATCACTCAAATGAGAATGTTCCTTCAAGTGAAATTGAACTAGTTTCTTTTACATAACAAGACAACACATTTATGATGGAGATAATGAAGTGATAAATATTCTCAATTGTGAAAAGAAAATTATATCTAGTTGAAAGTTTAAATTATATCACTAATAACTTTGTTACAATATTTTTTGTTTGCCATAACTAAGTGAAAATTAAAATATGGACCCTATCTAAATGTGGTTTAAAATGTTCAACCATCTCATTCTTACTGTACTTCTTCTTAAATATAAGTGTTTTAAGAAATCACGTTAGACCGTTTCAATTCGCAGAGGTCTTAAGTGTAAATTTTTTTCTTTTAGTTTTTTTTTTATTGCACATCTTCTTCTTCCACTAGTGATCACCGACCTCCATCTTCTACTGAGCCAAGAGTTTGACTACGCTCTTGATCTTGATCCCTTCTGAGTTAAAAGTCTGGCTACGCCCATTACTATCTAACCAATCTTATAAGACATTTTTCCCTAATTATTTTACAGCTAGCCATATTATAACCCAACTAGTTTGTGCACCCGTGGTATGCACGGAATATGTTATTCATCAATAATTTATGCATAGAGATATTTAAAATAATCGAAAATGATGTAATCAGATAATAATTGGTGGTTTTAGAACCTTAATCATAAACGATGGTTCGATTTCAAATCATGACTGTGTAGAGAACGATTCAGTTATAATTTCAAAATTTTGAAACCATGATCAGCGATTCAAACCAGTAACTTCAATTTATTTTATCCAATTCAATTTATTTCTTATTTGTAAAATGTATTTTTATATAATTCACAATAACACATTAAAACTTATGAATATATTAATAATAAAATAAATTAAAAATCAAAATTTAATTTTTGAATTTGGAAATTAATAAAACTTTATGATTTTATATAATAATATTTAAATTTTACTTTATAGTCATTCTAATTTTAAAATTAACAAATAAAACGACATTAAAATTTTGAAAAGTTAAATGATAATATAAATTATTACGTAATTATAATAATAAGAATTTTTAAATTTTCATATATATTAGTATTAATTTTTTGGATAGTTTATAAATATAATTCTAGTCGTTCTATACGGTTCGATTCCAAATCGTGAACTATCTTAAAAACGATTTGGTTCTGATTTTGAATATTCGAAGGAGTTAGGTTCCAAACTACAATCATGAGCACTTCTACTTCTGTAATTTTATAAATTTTAATTGGTTTAAATACTAATAATAATTAATTGATCATATAATAAAATTAACATAGTCATATTTATAAGTGTTATAATTTTTAGTTGTTTGAGCAATTTTTTAATTAATATTGATCTACATATAATTTATCTCACAAATAGTTGATTGTCTAAAAATATCTCTCATTGTGTTAACTAAAAATAAATATGAACGATTCATATTTTTATATTATATTATTTTTTATTATTTTATATTTAATAAAATAAAATAATTTTAAATATTTTCTCTAAAAATATTAAGACATCCATTAAAAAAAACTTTATAATGAGCTTCTATGCATGGTCTCAATTTATAATGGATTGAGTTTCAACTTTCATGCATAATATTAAAACATATTATAAACAATATTCAACTTTATAATTAGGAACATTATAATTTAGTAAAATATATTATATGTATAAGAATATGTATACATATAATTATTTTCAATTTACTAATGTGTTATAATTTTTTATATTAAATTTATATTTTATATGACATATATCAAATTAAATGTATTGTCGAGATCTTTAATTTAATATGCATAATATTGCAAATATTTTTACGAAGAAAATAAATAATTTTAGGAGAAATGTGTTATAGGAGAGAGATTATAATCTATAAAGTTTTAAAAATTAATAAGGTAAACGCTAAACATAAACCAGATTCAGTTGTACATGTATATTATGATTTGTTCAATGCTCAAGTTATCTTGTTGCTCTATTGGTTTACAATATAACCTTTCTTATGAAAGGTATAGAGATCGAATCCTATTAAGGTTAATTTTTAAATTTAATAGTTGTAGGATTATATTTGCCATTAAAATTGAAGTTATTTACAAAATTTGCCACTCAAATTGATTTCAATTGGAATGCTTCCTGTTTTATATATATATAGATTTAGATATTATATTAGTAGATAAAATGCATGAAAAAAGTGAAGAAAAATGAATATAAAAAAGAAGAAGATTTTGTAGAGGATAGGATATATAGGAACAAATGGGCCCAGCTACACTTTGTTGATTTACTACCATACTTATCCTTCTTGTTCTTCTTCTAATTTTTTATTTATTATGTTCTTTAATCTTCTCAATATCCATAGCAAAAGCCAAAAGGTACATACTCTTTGTTGAAAGACAAGTTTCAAGCATCCTATGTTTGCTTATTTTTCACAAATTCACTTTTCTTTCAACAAACAAGCACAACACAAGTTTCAAGCATATGTTTCCTTAAGTAATAACTATGAATCAATTTAGATTGTTGAGAAATGTATATTATATGATTAAAATTAATTATTCATGAAATACATTAATATATAATGTATTGACTAATGCATATAAAACTGATGATATATATAATGAAAATACTCACCCACCTACGGCGTGCAGGGATAATAAGCCCGCAAACGAACGATGTGACATGCCTCGTATATAAATATTAAATTATTAATATATTTTATTTATTAATTTTCACTTTGCGATTAGAGTTTATTGATTAAGGTATAATTTAATATTAGCAATACAAAATAATATAAAAAATAAAAATAATGTAAAAACAAATATTATAGTGGCTCGTATGCTGATGTGACATTGCCACATCAACAATAGACACATTAAGTTTTGCCCACCGCGGGCGGTGGAACGATCGAGGCTCCTCATAATGGTTATTAGAGCTTGCAAAAAAGGCCCGAACCCACATGCCGCCAAAAGCCCGGGGTTTGGGCTTGAAAAAAGGAGGCCTAAAAAAACGGGCCTAAAAAGCCCGCCCGAAAATAGCCTTGAGCCCTATGAGCTTTGGGCTAAAAAGCCCGCCCGATAATATATGATAAAATACTATTTTTTTGTAATTTTTATTTAATTTAATTATTATTGTAATATTTATATTTTGTATGACTTTGATAGGTAATGAACAAAAGACTTTTAAAGTTTTAATTGTTTATTTTAGGATTGTTATATAATTTAAATTGTGATCTTATGATGTTTATATTTTATGTTTCTTAATTATTTATTCATAATTTTATTAATATTTAAAGATGTTAATTGCATAATTTAATTTTACGTTGTAAATGTTAAAAAAAATTAAAAAATCTTTTTATTTTAAATGAATTGAACTTTGGGCCGCCCATGAAAAAGTCCGTTCGCCCGCAGTTGGGTTGGGCCTCATATATAAAGCCCGAAAATATTCGGACGGACTTGGACGGACCTCAAAATTATGAAAAGCCCGCCGGCCCGACCCGCTACTTTGCCACCTCTATTGGATATATAGAGTTATATTGAGTTTATATTGAGAATCAAATCAAAATTTAGAGTTGGGCCTCATATATAAAGCCCGAAAATATTCGGACGGACTTGGACGGACCTCAAAATTATGAAAAGCCCGCCGGCCCGACCCGCTACTTTTGCCACCTCTATTGGATATATAGAGAGTTATATTGAGTTTATATTGAGAATCAAATCAAAATTTAGATCTTGAAACGATAATGTCCCCAATAGGCTAATTAAAAAGTTCTAAAAAAATAGGCTAATGTCCCAAACCAACTCATTTTAGCACCACTATTTAGAATACTAGAAAAATAAAATGAAAGTAGTTCACATATGAAGTATGAACTTAATAAACGTGTAGAAAAAATATTGTTCAAAGACTCGATCGAGTATAAACAAATTGACTTAATTTGCATCTACTTATTATATAGTCAAGAATCGTTTACTCATATAGTCATATTCCAAATTGTGTCATAAATTAATATATAATATATATGTCAAGCTTTTGTCACTGGTTGTGGTGTTTGTGATATAAAAATAATACTCCCATATTAATTGGTAACCTTTTATTAGTCGTTGTCATGGTCATCGTGAATCGCACCATGCATTATGTGCATGATCTTCATGCAATTGCGTCACTACTCACTTTTTTCTTAATTATATATGTCCATTATTTTGTTTTCAAATCATTGCTTATCTGATAATCGCTTTATTTCTTTTCTACACGTAGAATAAGAAGTAGTGTTAAAGTTAAAAAAGTGATGACATCCACACATTTTAGTGGGATAACTCAAAAAGGAAAATAAACCACTTTTAATGGGACGGACGTAGTATTATGTTAAAAATAAGGTGTAAAACCTAACTATTTATTCTTAATTCGATTTGATAGTAAATACATTTAGTTTCAAGTTTTATATTTTTATTGAATCGAATTCGAGCTACACAATGTTCAACTTATTCTAGTTTGCAGATATGTTATAAGCATGTTCGTGGGTCTTCAATCAGGATTCAACCTCAAATAAGTAATTTGTGAAAATATAAAATTTATACGATCTCGAGCTCGAGTGTGAACTGATCTCGAGCGAGCTCGACCTTGAACTCAGAAATTAATAATTGAATATCAAACGAGCTGAAATCGAAAAATGATATTATCGGACAATATATGTGAGTCGAATTCGAACTCGAACAACATATCAAAAGTCTGAATTGAACTCGAGCTAAACTCAGATTACATATCTGGAACTTAAACAATATAATATTCTTAACGTGCTGAATAGCGGCTCATTTACGGCCCTAATTATGAATAAGCAAGCAATAAGAATATAAGATTATGAAAAGATATATTTTTTTACTATAGGTCAAATATAAGGTTAGTACTCCTTTCGTCCCAATAAGAATGACACACATATTTTTAATTATTTTGAAGATATAGAAAGTAGTGCAAAAAGTATAAAGGTGCTAATATCCACACTTTTTCAAGAGTTAATTTTTGTTATTTTTAAATTGTGCTAAGTTTATTAAAACAACTCATAAATGAAAATATGTCATTTAGTGGAACAACGAAAATATATATCACACCTCAAACCCTAACCCTAATGAAAATCAAAGACTTTAATATTCCATTTTATCAAAATAAAAATATATTCTCTCCGTTCCGCTAAAATGATCATATTTTTTTATTGAGCTGTTCAATTAAAAGTGGTCATTTTTTTAAAAAATAAAAAAATTACCTTAAAATATATAACTTCTAATTATTTAAAACACAACATTTTAGTACGAGGGTGATGGAGTATTTATTTTGGTAAACTTCTCGTTAGATGGGCCTAATATGTATCCGAAAATGGTTTTCTAATTGGGCTTACTTCGTTATGTGGGCCCAATTTTTTAAGACTTTCCCGCAAGTTTAGCTGCTACTGTTTTGCCTATGGAGTTTCCAGAAGCCGGTGTGAGTGCGAAAGAGAGAGAGCGAGGGAAAGAGGAGGAAGTCTCGTTGGAGATACTGCATTTCCTCCGCCAAATACCGGTGGTTCTGATGAATCCAGCTGAATTTTCTGCGGTTCGTTTGCAAAATCACTCACACACACGTGCTTGCGTGGTTATTTGAAATATGTTACTGTTTCAGTTGAATGATTGAAGGAAATTTCTAGTGGTGGTTTGGCTTTTACTTATTTGGCTGAATTGTTTTTTGTTTGAGAAGAGAATCGGAACGAAGTTACGTAGAAAATGTGCTTAGAAATGTAATTATTTGAATTGCAGTTTAACTTCTTTTATGATTAATTCTTTTACATGTAAATGTAATGATCTGATATATGCGTGTGTGTGAGAGATGGAGAATGGTGAGTTTTGAGTTGTCATCTCTGATGATAACTGTTCAAACTTTTGTGGCAATGAGTTAAAATTTGTAAAATGAGGGAGATCTTAGCATTAAATTGACGGAGATTTAGAGGTCATGCAGTAATCTAAGGTGAAATCTGAATAATCTGAAAGTGGTTTATTGGTCAGAGTGTTTATTGCCTTTCATTGGAGATTCATTTGATGAATATTTTTTCGTATGAAGATATGAGATACAAATGAGAGTAATGACTATGTCCTCTTGGACCACCTCTTTTTTCATGACTTTTTTTTTTTAACTTTATCGTAGTGTATATCTAGTGTATTTCTATTTTCTTTGTTCATATTTTAGAACTATTTAGATGAATCTTGTTAGTACATATGAATTCTTATTCAAGATTTTAGTAGGGAACTCTAAGATTTTAGCCAGCTTACTGGGTTTCAATTCTAACGGCAAGTACGGCTTTGGAATCTAGGATGTTAGATGTAGAGGGTGTTTGGCTAAACTTATTTTAAAGAGTTTATAAGATGTCATACTTTAAGAGCTTATAAGTTGTCAATGGGTTTGAATAAATAAGGCTTATAAGCTCTTTTAAAGAGCTTATATATGATAAAGTGTTTGACATTTTAAGTTCTTCATATATGATTTTGTTGGGATAAATTTGATAATAACAAAATATTGTAAGATTATTTATGTAAGTTTGTTCTAGCTTATAAGTTTATGGAGAAATAAGTTGGGTAGAACTACTTAATTTTTGAACAGTTTATAAGCTCCAAAAGCTTATTTTTACAACTTGTAAGTTCATAAAGAGCTTAATTTGTCAAACACTTTTAAGGCTCTTAAACAACTTATAAACTGTTTTAAAGAGCTTATAAGTTCAACCAAACACCCCCGTGGTCTTAGATTAGTTTTGATGAGATATAAATGTAAATCAAATTATTTGAATTTGAACTTCTTTTGATATGTTTTAATATGTCATATTACATATTTGGAGATTTAAAAAAATCTCAACATGCAGAATGCAGGGATATGATATAAAAGTATAGAACCTCTCTGCCTGAAAATACTGTTACACTTTTGCCTTTCATGTTTGGTTCAGTATGAAAACCATGTTCTTGCTTGAGCTTGTTTCTTAGAATGTACTAATATTTTTTTGCATTGATGGTACTGAGTAAAAAGTTTGAACAATCAACAGCTAATAGTTAATCCTAATAGGTTTGTCTAACGTACTTTCCTAGGCAGCCCGAAATTTTGGTGGACCCTGATCTCACCTTCCAAACTTGCCGTTACTATGACCATACCCCATGCTGTGGCTTTTACGGTCTTTCCTTCCTTATGTGAATAAGACCAAGAGCTAAAAGAATGGGATTGTGGAGCTGCAGAAGCAGAAGCAGGAGGCGAATCATGATCACTCGCAGAAAATGAATGAGACGATTTGCTAGTGCCGATTCCAGGATCTATGGGAGGAGAGTGAGCAGCAGCAGCCTCATCTTCAATATTCAGAATCACTTCTGAAGTAGCATTTTTCTTGGGGAGAGGGGGTAAATTCTTTCTGTAACTTCCACCAACTGCAATGTCTTGATGGGTTGGGGATGGTAGTGAATTCGAAGTTGATAGTAGTCTATGCCTTTTGGAATGTATTTCTACAGAGGGTAGCTCGTTTGTCATACTGCCAGGCCATGCAATCGCAACTGTTACATCTTTAGATTGGAAGTGCTCATACGCTTGGACAGTAATTTTATTTTTCTTTCCAACAACCGGATTCTTGGACTCTGCAACCTTCCATATATACACCTGAGAATCTTCACTAGCACTGATGATGTGTCTTCCATTTGGGCTGAAAGATGCTGAGCTCTGGCTACTAGTGTTACGAAACCCTGAGGTCAAATGGTGGGGGTGAAACAAAATTTATGTGAACATGCAGTAGCATTCTCAAAATTCATAGTAGATATGTCATAGAAGAAGCATACCTCTGAATTTCTGTATCAGGTCCTCCCCGTTATATATTCGAATTCGAGAATCAGTAGAAGTTATGAGAACTTCCGATGGATTCCAAGGGGCATACTGTGGACATACAAATATTTAATCAATCCCCTGGGAAATGTTTTGTTAAAAAGAAGGAGCTTAAGAAGCCTGAACTCAAGTAATTACCTGAAAGCCAGTAATTTTTCTGGGCTGGGCTTGAGGATGAAAACCATGGAGTTTTTTTGATTGAGATTTTGTCTTCATCTGGATATCCATTGTGTGTTCCAATTTGTAGTCTAGGTTATGAAATCTCTCTATTAGGTATCACTAACATAGAAACATGATTAGGAGTGTACAAGTTATCCGAATTACTCACCATCAATACTATAAAATCGACATATCCCTTGATGAGAACCAATAACAGCACCCTTCAATAGTACCCAAAGAAATATAGTGAGTGGAAAGTTTGTTATTTGTTGTATTTTATTAATAGTAGCTTAGTTTATCATTTTTCTTTGTCTCTCTCCTTGTATTTTATAATTTGACTTCACATGATGTTATCGATAGGTTCTTGTATCATTTGTGTTGTTCGTTACCTGGCCATCGGGAGTGTAGCTACCAGCAGTAACCATTTCCCTAGAATCTATCCAGTCAACAACGTGACCCTCAGGTACGCTCCAAATCCGAACCTTTCCATCCAGTGATCCGCTTAAGAAGTAGTTGTCGTCTACTGGATTGAAGTGCACGAAAGTTACTGCATATATATGTATACACTCATTAGGCTTAAACTATGGTATAAAAAATTATGTGACTTATCGTACCACTTCTCAGGGTGGCATCTCACCATAATCGTTGTGTGCAAATGTCTTCAAACAGCTCTTTGTTTCCAGATCCCACATCTTAACAGTCTTGTCCATTGAAGATGAAAGCAATACCTGCAACATTACATATTGTCTGACTATGTCACTATGTTAACTGTGTTGTGATAAATCATTTATATTCATCTGATTATGATGCAAAGGAATGAAAGCTTTTCTTTTGGCTTTTATTTATTGAGTTCTGTATTTTTTTTCCTGTTTAACTATACCTCCAAAAACTCCCACGACTATACGAACTAAATAGAATATAACAACTGAAACTAATTGGCCCTTATCTTAATTAGAAACCAAAAATTTTCAACGGCATACCTGAGATCTAGACCATGCTAGGTCTAATACTTCATCTTGGTGACCTTCGAATGTGCATACAGGCTTTTCTGAAAGAGCAAAAACTGTCTCTGGCAAATTCACATAGTCAGGGATGGAGTTTGCCTTTTTCCTATGAATTATACTTTTTTTCTTTGAGGGCATGGGTGTAATTTCTGCAAGTTGAGGCCGGTCCGAGGCACTTCTAGTCATGGGTTGAACAGGTGCGCTGTTGCCAGAATTCAAATCATCAGTTGGTCTCGACGCAATTTCACATTCTTGAACTTCCCAAACATGTATCACCTGATCTTCTCCTGCACTTGCTAGGAAACGTGCATTTTTACTGAATCTAATCACCCATATTGATCCTGTATGAGCTTGAATTTCTTGAGATATATACAACGCTGTAAATTCCTTGTAGGTTTTTCCGTGTTGACGAGCTTTCACCCATTGAGATTGAGCCTTGTTGCAGCTCTGGTCTTCCGTTGAAGGCTGCTCGTGTTCTTTGAGCGATAAGCTTTTCGAACTTGCTACAACCTTGATATTTTTAAGCAGTGCAGCTCCTTTTTTCTTACTACTCCTGAAACTCTTTGTCAAAGACTTGTTAGAGTGGCAGAACTTCCTACTGTCGTGGTGAGCGTTTTCTCTGTTCTGCCGTCTCATTAGCTCCTTCACCAGGCGTGACTGTCCAACAGTCTTCTCAAATTCATCCATCGTCAGCTGCTTTCCTGTCTGAACATCTCTCAGCTTATCCCACATCCCCTGTTCGTTGTACTCTTTAACGATAAACTCCTTTCCTGTGTCCAGATTTTTTATTAGGAAACACGAATCCGCCGAGCCATCGGGTTCTAAGGACTGAGAATGTGAAGATCGGTGTCTCACTCTTCCAGGTGATGTTCTAACAGCACTAGAGTTTTGACACATGCTTATGCTTGGTGAAACTATCTCCGACGACGTTCTGGTGAGTCTTTGTTTTGATACCTGACCAATCAACTCTTCCTTCCTTTGCTTTGTGCTTGCAGAGAAAGCATCAATATCGCTGTCTGACCTCGACCTGCCTATGACTATTGGATATGGATGTTGTGGATGTGAAGGTGAAGTAGACGGCTCATCATTTCTCGTCACCTTCTCCAGGTGTGAATCCACCTTTACCTTCTCATGGCGTGAGTCCACCTTTACATTCTCTGGGCCTGAATCCACCTTCACTTTCTCCGGGCCTGAATCCACCTTCACTGTGCGAGAAGCAGAATCAACAACTGCTCGTGACGGCGGAGGAGGATGAGAAGGATGGACCTTGACCGGGGAGACTCGGTCCTTCTCTCGGTTCCTTGAGACGCTACGTGCAATCTTTGTGCTAGCCATGCGGAACATGTCTTTGCCGCTAGCGGCGGCGAGTCCCATGCCTTGTAAAAGGCGTTTGCGCCGTTCCTTAATGTCGCCTGGCTCTGCCATCCACATATCATAGCTAGCTAACATGGATGAGGAATTCCCTCTCGTATCGAATGATTGGTTGCTTTCAACTGATGAGGCCGACGAAATAGACGAAGTGAACGACAAACGGCTGTCCTCGAAGTCTTCAAAATCTGATCCTGCTGAGGAAGTCAAATCTACAGAAACGGCCGAGGACATCCTGTCACGGGTCTCGAAGAAACAGTCGTCGTCATCGTTGAGACCATCCCAATTCATTGTAAGTTTCCTTCTGCTTGGAGCCATTGTTGCACATTGCATGTGGAATTGATTGCTTATAGAATTTGATATAGGAAATATGCTTTGTTCATGAAATCAGACGAAAAGGGGGAAAAATAATAATCTTGTTGAATATTGAAAAATCTGACGAAAAGGGAAAAAAAGTAATAATCTTGTTGAATATTGAGAAAATGAGAGTGCAGTGGCTCGAAATGAGGATTAATGGAAGGGAGGAAAACTAGGAAATAATGAAATGTTGTTTAGAAATTATTATAGAAAAAAAGAAAGAAATGGTCAATATATAGTTTTCTCTCAAGTCTTACATCTCTGCACGTCTTATATGCCAACAATGAAATTCATGAATTGAGTTGGCCTATTCCATTATTTACATACAGTATGTTACACACACTCAAGCACGTATATACATGTAGTATTATTATACATATAATATTGTTGATAGAGAATTGTCAATGAAATAGGTGGTGAGCTAGTTGTGTGCAACTCTACATTGTGTGGAGACCAATCTTTCTATCATGATACAATGCTTAGGCATAAGTTGTTCTTATTTAGACCAATTAGATACCTAATCTTCCATCATCGAGTTTTTTTTTGTCCCTTTTTCCTTTTTAGATATATGTAGTCATTACCGGTGAACACAATTTGGTAACAAAATTGAGCCCAACCGATAAATCCGGTTTGTTTCTCTTTCTTTTCGGTTCGGTTTCGGTTTTGATTTTGCAAAAATTTAGTTTTTCGGTTTGATTTCGATTTTGAAATCGAAAAACCGAACCGAAATATATTATATAATAATTATTTATTTAATATTACTTATTAAAAAATTAGTAATTTCATATTACTTATTAAATATATTATATAATATTTTTTTTAAATTTTCATAGAATCGAACCAAAAATGGTTCGGTTCTTTCGGTTCATGGTTAATTCAGTTTGATTTTGATTATAAATTTTTTAGCTTTCTTTGTTTTTTCGATTCGAATAGAACCAGAAAGAAACTTCTCTTTGGAAGATAGAGATCTCATGTCTGGTATTGTGCACTAGAGCTATCAAAATTGTCAGGTCAGACTTACCTAACCCGGCCTTTCGGACTTTTTAAAATTGGGATCCGCCCGAAAAATTTTGGGCCAATAAATATGAGGTCTGACCCTTTACGGGCTATTGGACACGTGGGTTTTACCCTCTTGATTAATATAATATATATTTTAAATTTTAATACGTTTAAATAATTTTATAAAATTAATTTTTAATAGTTTTAATAAATTTTTATAGAATCATTATTTTATTTCTAGATAAAAAAGATTGTAAATATAATACTTTTTTTAATAATTTAAGGTTATAATTTGTAATATTTTAAGCCCAATGCCTGGTAGGCTCATGAAATTCTTTGATCGGAGTTTTTAAGCCCGATTTTGTTTTTTTTCAAACCTCATTTTTTAAAGTCCAACCCGACCCAAAGCTCGAATATCTTGAGCGGGCAGGTTGAGCCGAGCTCATTTTGACAACTCTACTATTATATTTGAGTCAACCTAGATACGAGGTGATGAGATTCGAACATTGGATATTTCAATACTATGTTAAATTTTACCAGATCCCTCAACAAAGAAGGTTGAATTTATATGATGGAAAATTTGATTGCCCGTTCAAATCGGATTATGTTCCATGAGTCTCATAACGAAGTGAATGAATATAAGATTCTGAAATGTTTTGAAATTAGCATTAATGCAATTGCAAATTCTTAAAAAGAAGTGCAGTGTGTTAATCTATATGAAAAAAAAAATATGTTATATATAAATTTTAATTCCATTTTTTACTTTTGGATTATTTAGAAATTAAAAGAGCTAAACCTTATCAAATTTTAGGGAAAATGTTACTTTGTGGCCTAATATTCTAGTAATTACATAAATGGTCTAACACTTGCATATGTAATGACTTTATGGCAAGAGAATTAATTATTGAAATATGAGATCATAAAGTCATTATGGAGTTAAAGGTCCGATCATATAGTCACATTTTTAATGAAAGTATCGTATTCGGTCTAAACACGAATTTTTAAAATTTGCTTTGGATTTAAATATAAATATGTGGATAAATAATATTCTGATTTCTTGCTTTTTTTCATTTATTTGAGTGTTGTTTCTTTAATTGTTTCACTAACAAAAAATAGGATTGCTCAACCGCATGCGGTTGACACATTTAACGTGTTCATGGCTGACGTGACAATGTCATATCAACAGACGAATTATTTTAATTTTTGTTTTTCATTATTTTGTATTGAATAACATTAAATTATACTCTAATCTATAAATTCTAGTCGAAAAGTAAAAAATTAATAAATATTTTATTAAAATTTTAATATTTATTCACGAAAAATGTCACATCATTTGCGGACATTTTCACTAACAAATATGCTACCCTTGTGTGTTTTTCATGAAAAGGTATGTCAAAGTACCAAAATTGAAGTAAATAATTGCATGACCTTCTCACCATTTGGAGGAGGATTTTCAGAATTCCTTCAACAATTTATTAGAAATTTACTGCATTGATGAATATATTTCACCTCCCTACTGTTGTAGTCTGTCAGTGAGCTGTGAGCCCCTACATTATAAAAATCGGTTTTATACTATTTCATTTAGATCTCTAATTTTAAATAGAACATTTTTTTCATGATTTTGTTTCCTGTCAAATAAATTGGGTGGTCATTTCCCGCCCAAATTATGCTTGTAAATGACTATAAAATTTGTAGTAAAACTCTATAGTTTTTGTTAGGACATATGCCTTTGTTTTCTATTGTTTTTAATTTTTCTATTATTTTATATTAAATAATATTAAACTATATTAATAAATATTTTATTAAAAATTTATATTTATCTATGAGACTCGTCACATCGTTTGCAGGCATATTAACTCTTTTTGCCATGCACGGTGAACATTTTCAGATTCAGTTTTAGTATGTTCATACAGTAGTCATATAAATAAACATTTTTATAATTCTAATCATCAATGTAAAATATCTTTTCCTAGTTAACTACCTTCTTAATATTACAACACTAATCATCCATAAGAAAGTGGACCTATACTGCAGTTATGGATTTAAGAGTGATAGAGGTTTTTATTTTTTATTTTTATATATATATATTTTAAATAATGACTTCAACTTTTAACGTGAACACAAGTGAATGGCATGATTAAAATTTTTTAATGTGTTTTTATTTTATGAAAATGATCATTTCGTTTTAATGAGATCATCCAATACTAAGATTACGTTCATTTTTAATGTAATAGCATGAGTAAGTAAGTTTATTCTTTAATTGATTAAATTTTAAATTTATTACGTTAAATGATTTAACCCATTTTGCCATCATCATTACCGTCATCTGCACTTTTTTATATATTTGCAGCTCCACAAAATATAAAAGCATATTTATTTGGGTATTCCTGAATGAATAACACAAAATTAATTGATATTTCTTTTTGAGAAAATATTAGGTGGGGTTGAAAATTTGAGATCAGGATTTGTGGCTTTCTTGATCTTGATCCAAGTTCCTACGGGATTTGGAATTTCAAGTTTCAATTTTTTTAGGATCAGCATTAGAATAGTGATCGAGAAATTGAAAATTTTCAAGACCGAAAGTCCTAAATTTTAATCAGGAATCCTCAATTTTAATTGGAATTCTCAATTTTTCAAAATTAATTTTAAAATTCAAAAAAAAATTATTCTAATTCGAAACTTCTGGACCATAGGATCACTGGGGAGAAAGGGAGAATTAGTTCCTCAAATTCTTCTTTTTACTCTTAAATAAATAAGATAAAGTGAACACAAAGTCAACTAGCTTTTGAGCAAATACCATCAATTTTGGGAATTGGATTTCATGAACATCAAACAACACATCACCTTCGATAATTGCTAAAATCAAATTCATATCTTTATTTTTAATTTCTAAATCAAATTCATCTCATTCCTCCACAGTTATAAGTATGTTTTTATTGAAATAAATAAAAATACAACAACATTGAAATCATGTATATATATATATATGTATGTATGTATAAACGATTTCTCGTTAAGTGGCAGTTCTCTTATTTATTTCGATTATTTTTGATGATATAAACAATATTTCAGTATTTATTTCAAAATAATACAGTATGTTTTTTTCTCGCACAATTACTCAAATTTCATCACCAGTCGTCGTTTGAGCTTTCTTCAATCTCTTCGCCTCCACAAATTCCCCGCTCATCGACGACAAAACCGACTCGATCTCAGCCGCCGAGACGAATCGGAGGCAGCGGCAAAGTTCCGGCGACGCTCGCCTTTTCAGCCTCGAGTACTGAGGCCTGATTTTCCTCGGCGGCGACGGGCACTCCGTGATCGCCGGGATTTTGTGATCTATCGACGTCGGAGTTCGGACTCCATCCCCTTCCTCTTCTTCTTCAGGTACCGATTTTTCCGATTCTCTCGAAGTAATCTTCGTCTCACTGTTATCTTCTCCGTTGCGAATTTTAGTATTGTCTTCTTCATCTCTGCGATCGGAATTGCTGCGGTTTTCGTGAGATTCTGGTTGAATCTCGTGATTTGGTGATGGAATTCCGAGCTTGATTTTTACCTGTTGTTCTTCAATTGGGGAATTTTGTAGCTTGTTGCAATTAGTTGACATTGTGAGTGTGGTGAGAAAGCGTTGAGTTTTGGAAGCACATGAAAGAGAGAGGGAAAAACCGCTTTGAATATGTGAAAAGAAAGGAATGTTGTATTCCTTATATAGGGACAAGGTTTAATTTTTTCTAAATATATCAATTTTTTATAATTTATCAAATTTTGTTATAAATATAAAAATTTTAAAAAATTATAAATTTTTTATAAAATTAAATTTTGACAAAGTTAAAGTGCTCATATAACACATTTTTATATTTTTTATTTAACTTTGAACAGATAATTTGCATTTAATTATTAACTACAAAAATTAACCCAACCAAAAAATAAAAAGTAAACACAAATATTTTATTTTGTTTAAAAAGCATAATATTCTTTATTTAATAATTATGGCATGCTAGATTAATATCATATATATCGATTGATAAAAGTTCGTAACAATAGTTCCTTTCCACCAAGAAAAGTAAGACTTTAGAATAGTAAGATTAATTACTACTCCCTCCGTTTTTTCGTTTTTTAATAAGTGTCCAATTTTACTAAATCACACATATCAATAAAATGAAAATTTTATTTATATACCCTTTATTGAATAGCATAATAAATACATTTATATAAATAATATCAAATTCTAATAAGTATTAAATAAGGACAAAATTGAAAGATTGTCATAAATATACTCTAAAATTTTGAAATAGGACACTTATTTAGAAACAAGAAAAAAAGTGAAATAGGACACTTCAAAAAAATCGGAGGGATTATTTATTTTTATTTCATGCACTTCAAGATTTACTACAAGATTTGTGCATGAATATTTAGGTACTTCAATTTATGTGCATTAATTCGTTTTGTTTGTGTTGTAGATAGATCGTCTTGAAAAAAGCATTTTTTATTAAAAGAGTTTTTCTTATTTGTTTAAGGGAGCTGCTATCGGTATATTTATTTATGTGCACTAATTATTACACTTTCTTTCAGTTGTAATCTCATTGTCATAATAATTCATGTGTCTTTATTGTTGAATTATATATATTGAAAATCTAATGAATTACTTTCCATCTGGATTATAAAAGGGGATGTGCGATTATATTTTAGGAAAATACCTTTTATATTAGAATCAAATAGTAAATAGTCGAGTAATTAGCTGGATGTGATTGATTGTCTTACAATCAGATTTATCATTTTAATATATATGTTGTTAAAAATAAAAATTTTGTTGTGATGTAATGAATCTTGACATTAAATGTTAAAAATAATTAAATATATATTCTAATTTTAAATTTAACAATCTTAAAAAATAATCAAAAGCTATATTTTATGTAAAAAATAATTATATATCATAAAAAAATTAAAATTTAATTGCGATACGTGAGTCGTGGTGTGTGAAACATAAAAGTGATACTCTGAACGAAAACGCTCACCTGCCTGTGAAAGACGGGACTAATATGTCTGCAAACGATGTAACATGTCTCGTAGATAAATATTAAATTTTAATAAATATTTATTATTTTTCACTTTACGACTAGGATAATTAAGGTAAAGTTTAATACTATTATCTAATAAAAAATAATAAAAATATGATAACATGTATGCTGATGTAGCATTGTTATATCAGTCGTTCACACATTAAGTTGTGACCATTGCGACTTTGGAGGAGTCTTCCTCGTAATTCCATTTGAGTAATTAGGGGATCTATATCTTGAAATTAATGAGAAACAAGTGGATATATATGTATACGTAAAACCCGAAATAGGATATCTGATTTTACAAGTTTTGTTTGAAGTGTAATATTTATTTGAATAGTTATTCGATATAAGAAAAAAAGGGTTGTGGAAAGATTTAAAAACTACAATTTCTTTTTCCCAGCTAGCTTTTGTAGTAGGGGCCAAATTTTTCTAAATAGGTCAAAGTAGTTGGAGCATAAATTCAAATTCTTTAGGATCATTATTAAAATTCTAAGGAAAACTTGAATTGAAGCACTTGAAATTATGTGCATATTGACTATATTAAGAAATTTTATAATGGGTTTACAAAGTCATAAATCTCCTTTTTCTATTGAAAATGTCCATGCAATAAGAAAAATAAAATGAACTAGATAGAGGTGTGTTAGTAATTAATGGAATCGAATCAGAACCGACAAATTTGGGAACTGTAGTTGCGTAGGGAACGGTTTGGTTCATTTCAAATTTTGGAACCGTGAACCGGCTGTTCATCAATATTTTTTCTACTTTAAATTCAATTTTATATTTTATATTATATAATATTAGTGATTATAACTTATAAATTACGTTTTAATTTGTAAATTCATTTTTAAAAAAATATTTTTTAAGTAGGTTCTAACAGAATTGGCCGTTCAAAAATCGGAACCGCCTTTGATGTTTCTATTTTCGATCCATGAACCGTAGTAACCAAAACTCGATTATAGTTCCGAAATAATGGAATAGTGAATCGCACAAATCGTAACGATTATTATAAATACCCATAGAACTGGATATTAAATCAATTGTCATGAAACCGATGTATACATCACTTCTTTTCTTTAAACTACACAATACGAACGAACAATGGAATTATTCTCAAGTAAAGTGATTTAACACGTGTGTACATATATATATTAGAACCATTCCACCATTTGAATTGGGCACAACTTAACGAGTCAACTACTGATGTGATAATGTCACATCAACATACAAGTCACTATAATTTTTGTTTTTTTTTAATAAATTTGTATTGAATAATATTAAAATACATACTCTGATCAATAAATTCTAATCATAAAGTGAAAACTAAATTTTTTATTAAAAAATTAATATTTATCTGTTGGGCATGACATATCGTTTGTTGACATATTACACCTAGTCCGCCTCGAATGGGTGATAATTATATATATACATAATAATATACCATGTGGATTAATCGATTAATACATATCAATATCTTATAGAAATATTTTATATACGTAGATCATGAACCACAACTTGGTTTATTTTATGCAGAAGAGGAAACGTTGACAAATAAGTTTATAGAACTATAGTATTTATTGCCTGCCCTATTTCAGCCTACAATACTTTTTACACAATCAAATAATAATAAAAAACAATTCTTGTAAATCAAAATTTATTTAGAATTTTAATTGCATCATAAATAAATCAGAATTGTACCATTACGGCATAGTATTTAATAAACTTTTTAGCCTAACACAGCTACTAATAAGAGTTTTTGAATTTCTAATCACACATACAACACACACATCACATGTGTAGTAATTAAAGTATGCAATTAATTCAAATTTGGTTTAACAAAAGCTACGGCAGTCATAATTAATGCTAATTAACACAATAAATACAACATTAATTTTATAATTAATTAAGTAATTGCTGGTTTTAAAAACATTTCTTCTTAAATTGGACAGTTAAATTAAATTCAACCTTTTCACTTGACTCTAAGACCTTGGCATCAAGATTCAAGAACTACTATTTTTTAAGTTTAATTAGGAGAGTGAGGTAAGCATTTCAATAATATATAATGCAAATCACATTAATGTTAAGTATGATGACAAGATGTGGTTGATTCTCTTTCACATTTCTATTATTTTTGAATCGTAATCCAACTTAAATATCATGGTTCTCCTAAATACCTAATCACTGGTTGTTTTAAAAATTATATTTTTACATGAATTTACAAATTTAAAGTAATTAAGAATTATAAACAATTGATTTTTATATAATATAAGAAATAAAATAAAATTAGGGGTGGAAAATAAATGTTGAAGAATCAACAGTTTGGAACCATAACTGGATTGTCTCATACACGATTATAGTTCGTTATGGAACCATCTGGAACTGTTACAATTTTTGAAGTTACTATTTTCATTTGGGTTCCGGCGATTACAATTCTTTTGAACACTTTTGGTTGGTTCAGACTAAAATGGTTCTATAAACATTTATAATTACAAAACCAATAAAATATTTTGATTTTTGTTAGAGGCAGTTTGGTTTGTTGAATATGATTGATAAGATTATTACTTTTAAATTTTTTTCATTATTTATAATCACTCATTTTTTTTACATATCTTTATTTTTACATATCTTTAGAAATCATAAAATGAGTGATTAAGAGCCATAAGAATTAATGTAATTTCTAAGAATAGATAAGAAATAAAATATTATAAATAAGAGATGACCTATTTTGACAGTATAATCTTCTTTTACATGGATAAGTTAATCATTCACACTAAACATTACCTTAGAATAATATTTTTAGAAGTTTGATAATGTTGTATATTCAACTTTTCCCTTTTAATTAATTCTTCCTTTAACTACAAAGTTATATTATACCAACCTATTTTGAAGGCTTGTATCACTTTCCCCAATGAATAATCACAAAAATACCTAAATGGTCTTAATGTTGAGTATAAAACTAGAACACTGAACACATAAAGATGTCAAAAGGGTTATTATATCCTAAATAAAACTAAATAATTGGAAAAAATATCAATATATATACACGCACATTGGGGTGAAGGAATAGATCAAAGCTGTATATATAGCATTATTCTATTTCAAAATAGCAAATTACTCTACAATCGAAATCAATCATCCAAAAACTTGATGAAACTGGTTAATATATGTATATAGCATTAATTATTCTCTCTTTCCATTCAACATATTATATTAGAAACTAATTCAAGCATGCCTATTTTGATTATATGAAAGTGGAGAATGCACAAGAAAAAGTGAATATACATACATATATAGAACATTATTATTTGATATATATATACACACACACCCATACATACATAAGTTCCAAATTGCATTAGCAAAGAAGGTTGCCTAGCTCCTAGAGTTTTTATTGTAGGTCTATTAGTAATTAGGAAAATGAAAGCATCTTTTTATTTAACCTAGTTGTACTTATTTTTGAGCTAGGAAAATTAAGTTTAGTAGCCTAGAAAAAATTTGAAATTTCATAGGCTAAGATGTTGTGTAAATAAGCATAATATTTAAAGACAATTAATTTGTTTTTGTATTTAAAATAAATGAAGTGAGAAAATAATTAAAAAAACAAAATTTAACACTTATCAAGTTTTAAGAGCATTCCCAATGGGACTTTCAAAATCAATTATATAATACTAAATAAATAGTTTGGTTTTTTTTTTTCATTTTATAGTTTTAATATTAAATAACAATTGATCTGTTTATTAAATCATACCACAATTGTACGAAAATGATCGATTATACAATACTAAATTTATAATATAATATTTTTATCAATCATAAATTCATATTATAAAGTTATGGCAGTTGAAATAAAACTAAATATCACAATATTCTACCGCGTTTTAATACCATTCCCAGCTCTTTTTTCATTAAATGGGGGCATGTTCAACATCTCTTTATTGGACAAGGCCATTCAACAATTTATTTTAAATTAAAATGAATTATTTTGATTCATGTCTTCTAAATTTTAGTGAATTTAATTTTATATTAAAAGTTCCTAAGGTATGAGTTCTTGAAGTTTTACTTCACTTTCTGTAGATGTCCATGTGGATATCCAAGGTTAACTATAGGGATGTCAATCGGGTCAACCCGCTCGGTTTCGGGCTAACTCGCTCGGGTTGTCGGGCTATTCGGTTCGGGTTGGCTCGGGTTGATTTTTTTTCGGGTTGCAAATTTACAACCCTAACCCTAAACTTTCGGGTTTCGGGTTAGCCCACCGGGCTATTCGGGCCGTAGACTCTTTGTCAAAAAAATGAGCATTCTTATATTTTTTTTCATGACTCTATGTTTGTAAAAATGAATATAAACAATAATACGATTTAAAAAGTTCACATATTATCATATATCAAATTAAGGTGATTCAATCCAACAAAAAGATTCAAAAAGCGAACAAAACAAAGCCACAATACATAAGTTGATATATGAAATAGTAATCAATATAGTTTTGATCTCATACAGCAAGCTCAATGAGGTCCAAATTCAATCCTCTTCCCAATCCTTCTCTTCCACCTCCTCCAAAACACTCATATTCTCTAACCTCCGAGCTAGAACTAGAAGGCTTGGATTTCAAAGAATCACCAATACCATTCATCTTATACTCGTAGAGATGATATAATTTCTTCTTCAAATTTTGAGTTTTTTCTTTGCTAGAAGAATGATCAATTTTGGAATAACAATACTCCAAAAGTTTCAATTTCATCCTAGGATCAAAGACCGCCCCCATAGCAAGTATTTAAAATGTAGTATATTTTTTATGATTTTATATTTAAAAAATATATTTTTAAAAAAAATATAATAAATAAAATAAAATTTTAGACATAGTTAAATATTAAAATTAAATATGAATAAATTTAAAGAGAAATGTAATGATATTATACTCAAATTGTGCCATAATTATTTTTTTAAATACTGATTGATTAATTGATGGATATGAAAAATACATTTTTGCATGAAATATCAAATATATTATGCAAATAATTATTATTTTATTTTTTCATTCGGTTAATCGGGCTAACCCACTCGGTTTTCGGGCTAACCCTATCGGGTTCGGGTTGATTTTGGTCCAACCCATTCGGGCTAAAAAATATTTCGGGTCATAAATTTTCAACCCTAACCCTCTTCGGTTTCGGGTTGGTCTTTGGGCCAACCCGCACTTTCGGGCCAAATTGACATCCCTAGTTAACTACGAACCTTTCCAATTTGTTGGGTTTTTTTTGTTCATTTTATATTTTAGATATGCATATTTTTAAGTTGTTGAAGTTGAACTACAATTGTTTTGTGGTTATATTATATATGTTAATTTATTGACTTACGAGGTTATCTAGGTTGGATAGCATATAAAACTTCTCTTTATGATAGAGAAGTTTAGGATCGGTCCAGACATTTTCGAAGTCCTACGCAAAAATTTAAAAAGAGACTCCTAAAATGATGATACATTAAAAATCAAAGTATTAAAATATTATATTTTTAATATATATTGTAGTATTTTTTTTTTATCAATTATACGTACATGTTTTACAACAAAATTCATGTTCTCGATTGAACTAATGTAAAAATAATAGAACTAATACTAAAATTCCAAACAAGAAATAAAGCTTGAATAATTTTTTTGGATGAAGTCTAATAAAGTAAAGGGGAATAAAGCAAGATATTGATTGCGTGTAAAAAAGAAGAGGAACTATTTTCGTGGGACGAAGGGAGTATTTTTTTTTTTTAAATTTGGGGGTCCTAGGTCTTTGCCCAACTTTTTATACATTAGGGCCGGGCCTAGAGAGGTTAATATGCTCAGACATAGTCTAAATATCAAAGTCAGATTACATGTTCTTTAGCAAAGCAATTGGCAGCTCGATGGAGCAGGTTAGTTGGTATGAGGAGAGACAGATCGTGTGAATGAGCGATGATTTGTTGGTTGCTCTTATTTTTAGATTTTTTTTTATTAGTCAAATGTTCTGTAGACAGATTGATTGACACAAAAATACATAGTTCGTTATTTTAAGAATAACTCGTTGGTGTCACGTCAAAGCAATATATAGAAAATGCATATTGAAAACACACAATTAATTTGGTTCAAGAAAGCTCATACGTCCACGGTCGATCAAAACTAGATCTATGAATTCATTAACTTTGGGTTCCTCTCTTATTTATACTAGCTGAGTATGATGTATCACTCTCTTATTTATTCTTCTTGAGGACGAGATACACTCTCTTATTTATACTCGTAGTGAACGAGATTGAAGCAAAATAATTTTTTTTTTCTGTAATTCCTTCTTCTAGTCTATTGCAGAGCTTGATACAAGGTATAACTATGGAGTGTATACATAAGTAATATATATCCAAGGCTCTAAATGAATGTATAGCTCTAGATGAGTTTTCTCCATAATATATGAATTCTTGAATGCTGGATTTGACAATGAAATTCTGAAGAATATTTATTGCGTTTTGGCTCTGTGATTTCTGAAATTCTCTTAATTCTGGAGAATGACTTGAAATATTTATAGTCTCCAATTTGAAAACTAGTTGTTGCAACAACATTAAATGCGAATATGATCGTTGATATTGACTGTTTTGTAATATTTGTGTTTTAACGGAGTTTGACTATTAACTAAATATGTAACATCTTTTATTATAGTAGCTAGTCGTAAAACCCGTGCAATGCACGGGGTAAGATCATATAATGTAAATATGTGTGTGAATTTATCATTATAGTAATTTATAGTATTAAGAAAAGGCAAGAATATAAAATGATATTGTAAAACTAAATTTATAAATCTTGATATTCATAAGAGTATAAATTATGAAGATTTTCTTATACACGACGTTGGTTGTATACGCACTGCTCTTATTTTCTTTTTCATATATTAAGATCTTTAAACTATCCCAACTTCGTACTCTTGATACAACAATATATAATTGTCAATGGGAAAAAACCAGCTTCATAAGAAAAGGTTAACATGTGGTAATGATTTACATTAACTTTTGTTGATTGTCATGACATATGAAATAATTATAGAAAATATTTGGATGAGATGGTGTCAGCGATATTTTTAGAATCGATGAAATGGACTTTATGTATGGCGTGGGGAGTTCGGCCCGACCCGACCCGACCCGTGCCCATCATGATATATTATGAAATGCCATTTTGTTTGAGCTATGTTCAAAGTTGCCCTAAGTGATATTTCATCTGCTTGATTACCTTATAGGTTTATCTTGAACGCTACATGTTCGACTTCGACATATATATTGTGTTTGGTGTTTAAAGATGTTAGCTCCTAGCTTGTGTCGTTCTTGATTAATCTGTGTATGTGCATTTGATTTGATTGCTTTGGGCTATTGCAAAGGAATGGCCTATTCCTTTCACTTGCACTCCAACTGTTTGTTGTTTGGTCAAACTGAATTGTTGGTTTGTTCCTTCTACTCTTTCTGGGCCGAATTGTACATTTGTTTGGGCCATCTACAACTTTCTTATGGATTAAAAAATCAATCAAATTAATTAATTAATTAGTTTATTTGGATCGATTTTCTCTCCTATATTCTTCAAAATGAGCTATATTTCATATGTTTGGTACAACTTTGTGTATTATTCATATGCTTAAAATTTCAGAATTTTTAACTTTATTTATTCTTTTCGATATATGTTTTGTTTTGTAATTATGAAATAATTATACCTTAGGACTTAGAGTATGAGCGATCGTACTGTATTTAAATTTGATAGTTTTTTAATCCATATTGTATTCACTAATGAGATTGGTCAGGGTTTATTTAGTATATTCATAAAAGAAATTTCCTTTATAATATAAGTCTATTAAATTTCAAGAAATTAGGTTTAATTGGATTCGCAGTAGACATAACATAACGCGTCTGCAATTAATATAACTTGTCATATAGATGGAGTAATATTATTTTTGTAAAAATTTATTAATTTTCATATTCTAATTAAAATTTATTAATTATGATATAATTTAATTTTTATTTTATATAAAATAATGAATAATAAAAAAACAAAAATTATAATAATTGATATGTTTATGTGTCATTACGTGACATTATATGACATTTTTAGATCAGTCGCGAGCAAATTAAATTGTGTTCGTTGTGCATACAACAATTGTTCTATAAATAGTAAATAGCGGCCAACCCTTGATTTGTAAATATTATATATTGTACTTATCGTGTTCCACTAAAATTAGTTTGTTTTAACCAAATATGTAAATATTTTTTATTAAAACAAGTCTAACTTTAGTGGGACGAATGAAATTTTATATTAGGGCTGACAATGGGGTTGGGTCATTATCGGGTCAACCTGATAACGATCCAACCTGTTAAGGTCAAACCCGAACCCGACCTGTTAAGGATATAATAAACTCATATCCGAATTCAATCTGAATGGTCCAAACTCTAACCCAAACTTGCACGTTTTTTTGTTGAATTGACCCAACACGATAATTGTCATACGGGATAACAACCCAATATAATAAAATTTGATAAATTCGATAAATATAAATTAATAACTGATACTCTTCAATTTGAGAATATGGGAGGCATTGCTCCATAATGTATACGAGAGGCGAGAAGGGATAATAAAAATGTCAAACATTAAATGTAAAAATTGATAAAAATGAATCTTAATTAGACTAAAATATATTATCAATGATAATATTAAATAATATATTTATATATTTCAGGTAACCTAAACTCAACTGGAATCCAACTTTAAAATTTTAGATCTTTATTGGATAAACCTAATAAGGACCCAAACTCAATAAAAATAAACTCAAACTCATTAATTCACGTGTCGGTTCGTGTCAAATTATCGTATCATGTTGAAAATTGACAATCCTATTATATATATATATATATATATATATATATATATATATATATAATATCATTCATTACATGGCTACATGCAAATGACATGATCTGCTTTGGATTGTGACAATGACTTTCCTCCTGTTTTCACTTCTTAATAGTATGATTTTGATACCAAACTCTTCTAAACAGTGATTTTGATGTCGGATTCTATACTTTTTTCCTATTTTTGGCATGAGAATTATTAATGTGGGTTGACTTGTAAACATTTTAGCTGGCCCTAAAGATCTCAAAACAAAGCTTTTAAGCAGAAGATATCGAATCTACTTGAACGTACGTGTGTGGATGTTCAACTTTAAATATTCACTGATGATATTAGTACTCCCTCCGTCCCACTAAATTAGACTCAT
This sequence comes from Leonotis leonurus, assembly GCA_026898415.1. Taxonomy (NCBI): domain Eukaryota; kingdom Viridiplantae; phylum Streptophyta; class Magnoliopsida; order Lamiales; family Lamiaceae; genus Leonotis; species Leonotis leonurus. The sequence goes on from JAPKLX010000039.1 coordinate 1,392,051, forward strand.
TTGAAAAGTAGATGAGTGTATTATTTTAATACAAATGGGTCTAATTTAGTGGGACAGAGGGAGTATTATTTTTTTAAATCATTATTGGTCAATTAGTTTAATTTGGCGAATTTCAATAAAATTGAACACAAATTAAGATTTTTTGGTTAGTTGTTTGTTTTGAATGGAGTATATCTTGATTCTTCATTATCCTTCGAGTTGACTTTTGGTTATCCATTGAAAAGTTCAAATTTTAGAATATTTGAGTCCATATGATAATTCGATATGAATATATAAGTGTTTTTAGTAAAATAGATTAATTTTAGAACTGAGTATAATGTAAATAAATTGGAGCTAAAGCAAAATACATAATTCTAAAATCTAAAATATAAGATACATCCTTTTATGAAGTTGAAAAATACAATGACAAATATATAAAATAAAACAAACAAAAGAGTATTTTGCATTTTTATTTAAGTAGTGCTAAGATGATAAATTATTATGGATTAGGTATTTAAGGTTGTTAAGTTACGGTTACGGTTCTAACTATAATCGAATTGTCGGTTTATGGTTTTGTTTTTTTGAAATTGTAACTGAACACTACAAGAATTTTATGGCTTGTAGCTAAGATTGAAAAATTTGAAGCTACATTGATATCAAAGTCAATGATGAATTTCAGTTCAGAAAAGGGCAGTTGCTCTGTAAAGCTTACACGCTTTGAGACAAACGCTGAGGATGAAGAAGTGGTTTATTTAGACAAATCATCAACATTATTGGTATATGTCTAACTTTTAATAAATTTATAATCTTATTAAATAATATAATAATAATATCTAAAAATATTAAATTGCAGGGGAAACAAGTTGCACTCAAGTTAGGGTCGACAGATTCTATAGTTGCATATGGAAGTGTGTTTGTTGCAGGTAGGGGTCACTACAAAAAAACCTTAAACTGGCGACGGACGGGACGACGGAATTGATTTCCGTCGTCCACTGGCGACGGACTCCAACGAGTTGGGTTAACGACGGACTAGCGACCGTTTTTTGGCGCGTATGATGGCGCCAAACTTAACGACGGACCAGTCCGTCGTTAGGTTTAAATTTTTTTTTTTAAATTCTGACGACGGACTGGTCCGTCGTCCAGCCCTTTAAATCAGCATCTCCCTCCTTTCGCGAAAAACAGTCACTGCAACCCTAAATCCCTTCCCCACCGGCGATTTGAAGGCGATCTTGAGTTCCCACCGCCGTAATACTCCAATGTAAGTCGAATCCTTCCATTTTCGTTCCCCTCTTTCTATTTCTATCTTTTTTTTAAAATTTTGCACCTGTTTTGAAGTGTTCGTCCGACTGTGCGCCGCTGCCGCCCCTCCCCCGCCCTGCTCCGGCCGCCGCCGCCGCCTCTCTGCGCCGCTGCCGCCTCTCTGCGCCGCTGCCGACGCCGCCCGACGCCCTCCCCGTCCCTGCCCTTTCAGGTAAGTAATTCCAGTTTTTTTTTTTAATTATTGTTAATTTGTTAATGCTAGATAATGTTTTTATAATTATTGTTATTTCTTATAATTTCTTTTGTTAATTGTATGTTATTTTTGTTAATTGTATGTTAACTAACTATTTTATAATTATTGTTATTTTTTATAATTATTTTTAATTAGGTTATGTGATAATTATACATAATTATCTAATTTAGTTGAATTAATTATGGTATTTTATTAATTATAGTAGGTTGAGTTATGTTAATTAGGATATTGTTAGGGTATTTTATTTATGCTATTTACTTAAGGTTTAATTATTTAATTTGTTAATATATATATCTAATTTGTTAATTTGATATAAATTGATTTAATTAGTTGAATTATATTTAACTATTGAATTTGTTGATTTATTACTTGTTAGTAGAGTTTATTAGGATAATTGATTAATTTTAATTTGTTTAAATGAATAAATTAGTTTATAGTTTAGTTAATTGAATAAAATATTTTCTAAATTACTTATGGTTTATAAGGATAATTAATTAATTAATCTTTAACAAATTAGTGTTAATTACTTTAGTTAATTCACTAATTTGAATTTTTTGATTCTAATTATTGTAATTAATCCATAATAAATAAATTAGTTAAGTTAGTGTTAGTGTTAAAGATAATTGACGGATTTGTCTACTTGATGTAAATTATTATATCTTAGTTTAAATTGTTGATTAATTAGTTTAAATTATTTAATTACGCCTGTCGCTGCCCGACTCCTCTCTCAGCCTTTCCGAGCCGCCTTTTGCCGCTCCGGCGCTCCCTACTTCGGTGAAAGGTAATTAAATTATAATAATATACTTATTTAATTACTTAGGTTAATTATTTAAATTTATTAGGTAATTTTTAGATTATTTAGCATTTATAATGAATTAGTTTATTTTTGTATTTAATTTGATTAATCATGTTAGTTAATTGTGTAGGTTAATTATACTAATTTACACCCAAATAATTTAGACTAATTTAGACTAAGCTTTGTTCATATTTTCTCTAAGTCTGTTTAATTTCATAATGAGTAAATTTATTGTTTAATTTAAATTATTGTATTAATTGACACAAACATATAATGTAGGTTAATTAGTTTATAGTTGATTGTTTTTAATTTCTTAATTTTGGTAATATAGTATAACGAAATGGGGAATTTATGACATTTGGATAGACGTAATTAATTTCTTAAGGATCTTCTCCCTTCGGGATAGATTTTGATTACGTCTTAAGGATCTTCTCCCAATATGTGTAATATTATATATGTTGTGGTGGTTTGATGAGATGCATGTGTTGTGATATTTTAATTATTATGTTCGAATGTTTTGATCATGAAATGTATGTTGGGATATTTTCATGATTATGTCAGCTGGCTGTTTTGATTAGATTTAGTGATATGAGATATTAATTTGGATGCAATCAACTGCAAATCACCAAAAATGACCAAATTAAATGACCAAAAATAACCAAATGCAATCAATTATTGGAAATGAACTTATAATATTCACCGGCAAACCATAATTCTCAACCTCGGACCATAATTTTCATAATTCTCGTCCTCTATTGTCGTCCACTATTCTACTCCAAATCAACTTATAATTCTCTCCCTCTATTTAACTTCAAATAATTCAACTCTCATTTAACACTTTCCTAAGTGAGTCTATGTTTACACATGTGCAATCTTCATTTAAATGTCTAATTTAATAGACCACTAATATATTCTTGCCCTCTCCGTAACTAATGAATCTTTATTTTACTATGTGAATACTTATTAATATTAATCAGGGTTATAAAAATGAGTCGAGATTGGATGTATCTGCGTTTACTTCCGAATGGGGGATTTAATCCACACTTCCTTGCTGGGCTTGACGAGTTCTTAAGATTTGTAAGTAGTCAGCCTCAGTTAATGGATGGAGAAAAAATCAAGTGTCCGTCTGTGAAGTGTAAGAATATATACTTTAGAAGTACAGATCTTGTACAGCTTCATCTCGCTAAAAAGGGTCTCACACGGGGTTACGAGATCTGGAGATTTCATGGTGAAAATAAAATACCTTCATATGCTCAAGAAACACGTGTCGACGTAGATGTAGAACCCGAAGAAGAGTACGGGACATACCACGCGATGGTTCATGATCTCGGGGATCCCTCTTTCAACAACTCAGACACAGAGGAAGATCCAAACGTTACAGCAAAGTTGTTGTACGAGTTGTTGGACGCTGCCGATCAAGAGTTATACCCTGGGTGTAAGAACCACACTCAATTGTCTTTTGTGGCTCGTCTTATGACTTTAAAGGCCCGTTCTGGGATGCCACAAAAATATTTCAACGAGATGTGTGTGTTATTGAATGAGGCATTCCCAGATCACCACAAAGTGCCCATGAATTACTACAGCACACAGAAATTGCTACGGGCAATGGGTTTACCTGTAGAAAAGATAGATTCGTGTAGGAATCATTGCATGATCTATTGGGAGGGAGATTCCCATCTTGTGAATTGCAAATTTTGCAATGAAAGCCGATACAAAGATAGGAGTCGGGGACGTAAACAAGTGTCCTTTAAGAAGATGTACTACTTCCCTTTAACACCTCGTTTACAAAGGTTGTAAGCATCTAAAGCTACAGCCGGCGACATGATCTGACATTCAACCTCAGCTGATGATGGTGTTATGCGCCATCCTGCAGATTCTCCGGCGTGAAAGCACTTTAATGTGACTTACCCGGGTTTTGCAGTGGAGCTACGGAATATACGATTAGGACTGTCAACAGATGGTTTTCAACCATACGGTCAATCGGGACAACAGTACTCATCCTGGCCTGTTATCCTTACTCCTTATAACTTACCTCTGTGGTTGTGCATGAAAGAACAACACATGTTTCTCACAGTGCTTGTTCCTGGTCCAAGAAATCCAAAAGATAAGATAGATGTGTACCTTCACCAATGATTATATCATATCATGGTTATTTGGTGAATGGTTACAAATTTCACACGATATCACATGGAACTCACAAAGCAACTATGAGTAGTGGTGTGTGCATAAAAGCGGGTAACTATGGGGACTCGAGTCAGACAGATTTTTATGGACAATTAGTCGAAGTGTGCGAGCTCACATACCTAGGATTATACAACAAAAAGGTCGTTCTATTCAAGTTTGACTGGTTCGACACCTCTCCGGCTGGTACAAGGTTTGATACTCAGTTCAAATTAGTATCTGTAAATCATACGCGCAGACTTAGAAAATATGAACCATTTGTATTAGTCATTCAAGCTACACAAGTGTATTACTGTTCATATCCGAGTATGAACCAACAGTGTAGAGAATAGTGGGAAGCTTGTTCTATAAAGGCAAGGGCCACTATCGATGAGTCTCGAGCGGATGTGTCTACGTTGGAGTCACCGTTTCAGAAGGATGATGACTCTCATGTGGTAACTACTGTAGATGTAGATGATATTACATCAGTTCACCGAGACGGTGAACATGTAGAAATTGAAGATGATGATGACCACCAAGACTCTGATAATGTCCTCGAAACAGAAGAAGAAGATGATGAAGATGATGAATATGAAGAGGATGAAGCTTCAGATGACGAAGAAGAAGATGAAGATGAGGAGGATGACTATGTAGATGAGGATGGGGAAGATGAAAATGATAACGATGAAGAGGACGAAGATTAACACTTTGTGTAGAAAACTTAACACATTCAAATTTTACATTATTAATTATAAATGCAACTTGTTATATGTTCAATATAAACCTTCTACGTATACGTCACTTGTCTATAATGATTCTTATTTATTTATTTATTTTCAACATCATAGATGTCTTACAGTCGGTGCGGTTCACCACTAGATGATGTGGGGACTCCTCGTGGTAGGGGTTCACGACGATCACATCTATCTGTTGGGCGGGGTAGTTCCCCTGGCTCATCGTCTGGATATGAGTCCGGGACCGGTCTGAGCCACCATATTGGTGGCATACACATCGGCGGTCCGTCTTCTGGCTCTGACACTAATGGTCAGAGAGAGCTTAGACCCACAGGTGACTTTGTTCTAACTGTGAGTGAGCTGGGGTACGTAAATGCAATCACATCTTCAATTTTGACAATTATTTAATTAGTTATTCAAAAATCTAACATAAATCAATCTAAAATTACTTATGTAGGGGATTTTACCCGCATGCCGACCCGACAGATTACATTTGGGAACTATTTAAGATAGTTTCCAACCCGACTGGATACAGTTGGAAGCTCACGCCTGAGGACGTGAGACAGCGATATTGGGAGGAGTTTAAGGTTCAAAAATTTACTAAAACTTTCAAATTCATTCTTAATTATAACTTATAACTACAATTTCTAACATACATTTTCAATGCTAGAAAAAATTTACTTGGGAACCGGCACTCGATGTCAAGATTCGGGAGATGTGGTATGATAAGATTAGGGAGAGATATAAGGATTATATTTGCGGGATAAAGAGGAGGAGGAATGATCCGCCACCCAGAGGTGGGAAGCCTGGGTGGTGGACTGATGATGTGTGGATGGGTTGGCTCGCTTACTGGTCCCGGGATGATGTTGTGGCCAAATCCCAAGCAGCGAGGCGCAACCGGATGTCTGAGCCTCAGGGACCGGGTACTGGTCCTATCAAGCATAGGGGAGGGTCCAAGTCGGTCATGCAACGAGCTGAGAAAAAGGTAATAATATACTTTAAATAATAATTATAATTATATATGTGGTACAATTTTAATTCATATACACATGTTTCAATAACACAACTCCATTGTGATTTGATGCATAGGGTCGTGAGAGGGGAGTAGCTCCGATTGAGTGCATGTTCGACTCCTTTCTGGATGAGCATCGATACGCGGACGGGACATACACTGATCCGAAATCTGAGGCGATAGCGGTAAGTTTTAATTTCAAAAGAATATATATATATATATATATATATATATATTAGATTTTCAATATTTATAATATGTATACTAACAAATGTTCATTTCTCGTTTACATGCAGACTGAGATGTTTCGCCGTGCTGACGAGGAACGGGCCCAGCTACCCGAGGGGGACCACGATGCAGTCGACATAAACGAGCTGTATCTGGAGGTTCTTGGCGGCCCGGACAAGAAGAACATGATGTTCAGCACGGGAGGCGCGGCGAAGGCCTTGAGAGCATCCAGATTTGGGGGATCCTTGTCCACATCACGAGCATCCAGAGACGAGGTTGAAGAGCTACGGCACCGAGTCGAGGAGCAGGATCGCGAGCGCTGTGAGTACCAGGCTCAGGAGCAGAGATTGGCTGAGCAGATGGCGCTCATGCAGACTTAGTATGCCGACATGATGCGGTGGATGTCTCAGTAGGGAGGAGGTAGTGCACCCTCCTTTCCCTCTTATCAGCCTCCCCCGTCTGATGCCCCTCCCCATTTTCCTCTTGATGATGATTATGATTCGTAGATATGCTACTGATACACTTTACTATTTTTTTATTATATGGTTTGTCGTGGGATGTTACTGATACATTGTTTTATTTTGTTCATTATATGAAATCCGCGTTCATTTTGAATTTCATTTGATTGTTTCAATTTTAAATTATTGTTCAATGTTGGATTAAATTTGTATTGTTTGTTGTGACACGTTTTAGGTAATGAATAATAAAAAAACAAAATTAATTATTAAAATAAAAAAAATATACCTGGCAACGGACTGCAGTCCGTCGTTAGGTCAACGGTCAACGCACCTAACGACGGACTGCAGTCCGTCACCACTAACGACGGATTTAATCCGTCGTTAGTTTTTCGGCACCGTCAACGGCCACCGGGTGACGTTGATGACGGATTTACAGTCCGTCGTTAGCTAACGACTGACTGTCTTTTCCGTCGTCCATTGGGCTAACGACGAACGAAATACAGACAGAAAAATTCCGTCGCCAGCCTCCCGGGACGACGGATTTCCTATTCTAAAGACGGATTTTTTCGTCTCCAGAACACCTTTTTTTTGTTATGGGTGAGCAAAAACTGGTAAAAAACCGAAAATCGAACCGAACCGAGCCGAACCGATAAATTCGATTCGGTTTTTTTTCCTTTTCGATTCGGTTTCGATTTTGATTTTATAAAATCTTAATTTTTCGGTTCGGTTTCGGTTTTGACATAAAAAAATTGAAATACCGAAAATCGAACCGAAACATATTATTTAATAATTATTTATTTAATATTACTTATTAAATAATTATTTAATTAATAATTAAATATATAAATAGATATTAAATATTACTTATTAAATAATTATTTAATTAATATTACATATTAAATATATAAATATATATTAAATATGTTTTTAATAAGTCTTTATTCAATATTTTATGTTCAATTTTTTTTCGGTCTTCATTATTTTTTTGGTTCGGTAACCGAACCGAACCATGCTCACCCCTAGTTGCAGGTGAGATGCTACATGGTTCCCCAATGCCCGATAATTGTTTATGTGTGTCTATTGATAGAGTTGTCGATGAAAATATTTTATTGCCATATCGTATCTCAGATGAGACATGTACTGTTGGTAGTGCTTTAGGGACCCATGTGGCATGGTCAATGCAATTTGTGACGTTAAAAGATAAGGTAAGTTTCAATTTAAATGTTCTTTTAAAATTTGATTATATTTTTTGTGACATTTTCTAATATATATTAGACACTTGCTAAGAAGAAAACTAACAAAGAAGTCGAGGATGATTTGATAGCTTATTTTACATCATTACCTCCTTCACTTAGAGCTTTATACCGTGTGATGGAGACCTCATATCAGGGAAAGAGAATAAAAATATCATTACAAAAGGGTGTGTTTGGTGCAGACATTGACATTTGGATTTTACATCACTATGTAGTTCCGTTTTGTAAGTTGAAAGCAATCACGGGAAATTGCATTTTGGTCTATATATGGTGAGAATGGCAAAACTCAATCATCATTATTTTCTATAAATTAATGTTTTGCATTTTTGATATGATACTTTCTATTTTAGGCACTTGTGTAGAAATATGAAGAATGATAGATTTCTATTCGTGAATCCATTTACCATATCATATGGATCACACATGACAAGTGAAGTTAGGGCACGTCATTTAGCAGAAAGGTTACTTGTTGCAAACTCAAATCAATTAGTTTTGGTGCCTTGTAATGTGGGGTAAGTGAACAAAACTCATTAATATTTTTTTTGAATTACAAGAATGTTAATTTAACTCTCATATGCATAGTGAACATTGGATTTTAACAATCATTGATCCTTACAAAGAGCGTGTCTACTTGATGGACCCGATTGCTCACCAGAATCGCGATTCTACTTGGAAGAGTGTGGTTGATACATAAGCTTATAAATTTCTTTAATCTTCCTCTCATCTCAATGCACTCTCAATATTATACATGACTATTATCTCTCTCTTTGTATGCTAAGTTATTTTTTTTGCTTTTTATTTTTATGCTTTTGAGAATATATGTTAATCATTTTTGTTTCTTATTACTTTCGTTTGAAGTGCGATGAGAAGTTTCAGTGCACCTACGAAGAAGACATTCAAGAAGACAACATCATGGGAAATTATAAAGGTGTAACTTTTATTGCATTCATCAAGTGTTTATATTATATGTAACTTGTTATTTATATTAGCATTGTAATTATTGTTAAATATAGGGTCCTCTTCAACCTGATGACAGTCAATGTGGATATTACGTGATAAGATTTATGAAAGAGATCGTAAAAGGCTTGGAAAATGAACAGACCACGTCTATTAGCTCATTGGTAAGAAAATATATGGTATGGTTTAATTTTATTATATAAGTACTTATTAATAAACCATAAATTTACATGTTTTTTATTTTCAGTTTTAAAAAGGACAATATTCTAATCGTCAAATTGATGAGGTTCGTGAGGAATGAGCCAATTGCATGCTTGAAAATATATGAGGTAAAAAAATGCATAATTTAATTAATTGGGCAATGTTGAGATTCATGGGACAACTTATTGCTACTTAGTTATATTTTAATTTATATCTTATCTTATACTAATTGTATAATATCATCAGGTTTTGGAGCAGATGAAACAACACAATGCAATCACCTCATGTTATATATCGCACATATGCTAATGATTGTTAGTTTTTTGGCTTTTGCATTGTGTTAGACATTTGATGACTTGTATATATGATGATGAATACGTAGATTTGCTTAATCTCGACTTTTATGATTTGTATCGGATGTTAGTTGATTGTTTTATGTTAATGATATGATATTTCTAGTAAAGTTTATGTATTTTAGTATTTACAAAATATTAATTTATTTATATTTCAAATATATAAACATGGTTATATGAAAATACAAAAAACAAATTACATATTCTGGACCATAGAATAGATGACGGTTCCTGAAAAAATGTCATCTATGGTATATCTCAAGCATGAAAGTTTAAATATAAAAGCATCATCTATAATATTTCATAGATGACAGTAAAATTAAAAAAAGTCATCTATGAACATTAAAATAACGGTTTACACAAAAAGTGTCATCTAAAATGTAGTATAAATGACCATTTATCATTATAATTTAGACAAAAATGTCATCTATCATATAGTATAGATGACGGTATTTACATATAAACTTTCATCTATTTAATATTTTACATGACAGTTTATTGCATTATAGATGACGGTAAATAAACGTCATGTATGAACAAAAAAAAACCGCTCATAGATCCAATGTTTTAAAAATCGGACCGGTCATCGAACCGGTCTCGTAAAAGAGTCACTGGGTCACTAGTTCAACCGGTTGAACCGTTTCAAAAAAATCGGATGACCCATAATATATATATATATATATATAAATATATACACACTATTATATTTTAAAATATATGAATATGAATATTTTAAATAAAATTTATATAAAAATAAAATTTAATTTTACAATTTTTTACATTTAATGAACTAATAGTTATTAATTATTAATATTGCTAACAAATATACATATAGGACAAGATACTATTTTAAAAATTTATATGCAAAAATGTTATATAGGATCAAATGAAAATTATTAATGTCTTTTATAATAATTTTAAAGTTTAATAATGATAATTTTAATAATTTTTTAAATCAAATAAAAATAATATTAGGAGTTTAAATATTTATATAAAACAAATATAATACTATGTTAAGTTTAATAATTTAATCTAAATATATAAATCTCTTATCTAACTAAGATGGTTATAAAATTGGTCATTGTTATGTGAGGTTAAGGGTTCAAACCCTAATTTTAACATTTTTTCCAAAAAAATTTTGAGAACCGGGTTCCCGGTTCACCGGTTTTGATCGATTTTTAGCGGTTCGCACTGGGTCTGTTGAGAGTTGTGATCACATGAGCTGAAGTTGAGCTTGAAGTATTGGACAATGTTTTCTGGTGGGCAGCAGGTCGCTGTTAGTACATATTCCATCTGTCTGGAAGAAATCTATCTGTTGGTGAGAACAGATAGTGAAGATGGGTGAGGATACTATCTGTTGATGAAAACAGATAGTGATGGCCAGAAAGCATACTTTCTGTTGGTAAGCAGAAAGTGATGACCAGCAAGTTAACTTTCTGTTTGTTAGCAGAACGTGATGACCAGCAAGTATGCTATCTGTTGATGAGCTGCTGTGAGATGCAAGCGGGAGCAGCCCGCTGTTGTGAGCAGTTAGGAATAGCTGATTGTCTGGAGCAGGTCATGATAACAGATAGTGAAGTACAGGTGGAGCAGGCTGCTGTGGTTCAGCAAGAGCAGCTTGCTACTGTGATGTGCTGGAGAGCAGATAGTAATAACTATCTGTTGGTGAAGCAGATAGTGATGAATGATACTATCTGTTCGAAAGCAGACAGTGAAGTGCAGCTAGCTGTTCTGGGAATTCATCCATCAATCTGTTGTCTGCGAGAATGTTCCCGGGGATTCTAGAAAGGGTTTTAACCGTCTCTAACGGGGGGAATCCAGCTGTTGGAGTTTGTTGGAGTTTGTTACAACAAGAAGTGGCAGGAATCTTCTGGATTGTGCGAGAGTTAGTTGGATCTAACAAGAAGCAGTCTGGAATATTCGGGAATTGCCATCTACATCCTTCTAGTGATTTCCATGGGATTATTTCTTGTGTCTTATATATAGCTCGTAGCTCAGTGATTGTAGACTCTGGTTTTTTTGCAATTTCATATTCACTTGTAAATTTCTAGAAAGAGAGGGAGAGTGATACACGAGGGGAAAGAAAGAGAGTAAATCCTTGAGTGTTCATTGTAATCTCTGTAACTTCTTTCGTTTTTGAAATTAGTGAATTGATCTCTGTTCTCCCGTGGACGTAGGTTTGATTTTGAGCCGAACCACGTAATTCCTGTGTTCTTATTCTATTTGTTATTGTTATTGTTCTTCTTCCACCGTTCTTAAACCCAACAGGGTCAATTGAATGACCCCAAAATTACATAACCGGACCCGTTACTTGGCCGGTTCGCGGTTAAACCGGTCGAACCGGCCGGTCCAGTCCGGTTTTCAAAACATTGTATAGATCATGATATTTACATATAAACAGTCATCTATTAATACTTAACATGACAGTTTGTTGCATTATAGATGACGGTAAATAAGCGTCATGTATGAATAAAAAAAACGCGCTCATAGATGACAGTATTTTGTCCGTCATATAAAGTATTTATCATAGATTACACCACCTCTCTTGACACTTTGATTTGTACATAGATGACGCAAAATATCTGTCATCTATGAGCGTTTTTTGTAGTGGAATCTCGGTATACTATTGTTCACGATTCGGAACCAGAATTGTCTAAGGCTGTTCTAATTTCGAATCGTTGGTCTCAATTCCGCACTGTACCGCCTTTAAAATATGTATTTTTACATGAATTTGCAAGTTGAAATGTAATGTTATGTTATAAATAATAATTATATATAATGCAAGAGATAAAATTAAATTAGATATAAGAAAAAAACTTATTAAAATAGATGGTGAGGACCGCCCGGTTCCAAATATTTACCGAACGGACTTGTTCCCTACAAGATTACAGTTTGAAATCAAACGATCGAAAACGATTACAGTTTTTAAAACTATTGGTTATAATTCGATTATAGTCTGATTCCGATTATTTTAAACACCTCTATACACCTCTATATTCGTAGCTATACACCTCTATATCCTACGAGCAGGCTAACATTCCATATTTTACAAAAAAAAAAGAAGATAATTTAAAGCCATAAAAATTTAATTAAAGTCACGAGATGTCAGAGATACCAAAACCACAAGCAATTGTCCTACTTATCTTAGTATTACTTTTTACAAATAAATAATATATTTAAATATGTGACACTCATTCGTATTAATCATGAACCTACCCCAATTTGTTCCTGTTGCAACTTGTTTGTTTCTGTTGCAAGTCGACTATCTAATAATTTGAGTGTGAAATTCCCTCAGTGGATATTGTATATTTATTAGATAGTAATTACTTCATTTATTATTTTTAAATTACTTGTGTAAATTGTGATATGAAATTGCCCTAACAAAACAATAAAAAGTGTTCATATTTTCTCTTTATAATATTATTATCAAGGTAGTATCTGGCCAATGAAAGAAGAAGTATGCTTTGCGAGGTTAATGTTTGAGATAATATGTTTTGATTAATGTTTGAGATAATATGTTTCGAATTTGAGTTCTCCGTGACGCTGTTTCTAATTTAAATTTAATGTAATAGTAACAAGTGATAGATCGAGAGACAGAGAGCAAAGAACAAAAGAATTAGACCAGTTGGCCCCTCTATTAAAGTTCAATGCTACTTGCAAAGTACTTTCTTGATCAAGAATGTCTACTTTCAAGATAGCACCATAAACATTAGTATATCTACTATGTATTCTCCTACATCTGTATATCTATACACCTAACCGCTACTTACACCGACGAACGCCATATCCTTCCCTCGAAGGAGATGATGATAATTGAGACATCGTCGTGGTACCTCCGTCTGTCCCCTTGTCTGATATCAAGAAGCTCATGGAAGTCCATGCCTGCAACATTTTCACATTCAGTCACATTTTCAGACACAAACTAAGATCAGCCTATTCAAGAGACGTACCCGCTTTCTTGGCTGCACGAAACAGGACTTCCTCGACTAGATGTTGAGCCGGGTCCCCCTCTGGGAACATGGACATGAATGTTTCGACCTCTGAGACGGCCTCCTGATTGGTAAAGTACTGGTAGAGGCCGTCGGATGAGAGGATCAAGAACTTGTCCTTCGCGTCTAGCTGGTGGTGGCAAAGAGAAGGCGAACAAATGATGTACGGTGAAGTCCCGACGTAGTCCATCCTAAACATCTCAAGAAGTGCATTGTTCCATTTAGGCTGCAAGAGCAGGAAAACATCTTAGTTCGTTCTTGATCGCATTACAGAAATGGAAGCTCAGCCCTTGATTTCAAGTTCAAGAACCACTTATAGAGTAGGCTAGAGTAGCATATACTACCTTTTAGTCATCAAATACAGAGGTTATTCAAGTAAAAGGAAAAGACCTGACCAATTATGTAAATCAACGGCTTCGGTTCTCATTCTTGATCACATTACAGAAACGGAAGTTCAAACCCGATTTCAAGTTCAACTTCAAGAACTAATCCTAGTCATTCAGTTATGTTAATCAATAGCTTAGGCTTCATTATCGATGGAGTCGTGTTGCAGAGAAATAAACTCGTACCCGATTTCAAGTTCAAGAAATGTTTCAAATCCAAAGGCTATATACGTGTAGTAAAGGCGAGCTACGTATTCGACTACTTATTTAGATAGAATGAACTAATGAATGCACTCACTAACACAAACAAACATGATAAGCTGCAATGAAGATTGAAGTTGAATAAGAGGAAGCAGATGAAAGATAAGGTCTTTACGTTTTTCAAAAATCCGGCTCCAAACGCCCTAGTGACCTTCAAGGAACCTTTCACTCGATCATTGATGACTGCAGCCGGATCATCAGGATGTGCGTTTCGTATCCTTCTCACCTCCTGCAATGATAGCAAAAGAACTCGAGAATTCAGAACTTAAAGAAACATCATACATAGTACCAAACAAAGGCTACAATTAGTCCAAACTTGATCTAAACAAAAAATGATACCTCTTTAACACATGTGCTATGATCCATTGTGAGCTGACAAGAACTCAAACTATACACATTCTCATACTCATAACCATAAAGTGCTTCATCACTATCCCTCCTCCCCTTCCCAACGCGACAATCATCCTCGTCTCGTTGAGCTAACACTGCCCTACTATCCCCGACGTTCATCAAGTAAACATCATCCCCCTTCATCACCATCACCAGCACACAAGACCCCATCAAAGCCAGCTCGGGATTCTCCATCAACATCATATCCGATATCTCCAAATATGAGGCCTCCGTCTTCCTCAAAGCCTCAGATAAGGCCTTCAACACCCCCAAGTGATTGACAGTCGAACCTGCAACACAATCAGGCCCTAAATTGCTCAGTTTCTCCCTCAATTTTCTATCGAGTTCTACCCTCTCCTCACTGTCCAAACTCTTGGACATGAATGAGGCACTAGTAACTGTGTTTTCGCAAGATTCGGACTTATCACACCACAGCAACCCCTTCAGCTCCTTGGAAACATTTGAGTAGAGATTGTTTAAGAGGAAATCGGTTGCATCCGGGCCGTTGAATCCATCGTAGATGCCCACGAATACCCAGCCATGTTCTTCGGAGATAACCACATGAACCCTATCCTCCCCTGCCTTCCCCTGCGCCCACTGCACATTCTTTTGGCTACCAAAAGATTCATTCAAGACGTCGTCGTTTTCGTCGATCAAGCTCGTCGCTGTGCTCAAACTGTGGCTCGTGATCGTGCTGCTGTTACCGCTGTTGCTACTGCTCGACGGGATTTTATTTTGGTGATCGTTGTCGTGCTCTTGATCGTGAACGGAATTGTGATTTGTTTGTGATTCTTTGGAGAAACCCCAGAGGGATTTGGATTTGGAAACGACTCTCTTAAAACTCTTGACGAGATTCCATTTCTTAGATTTGGGTTTGTACCTTTGGAGCGAATCGTACTGATTCTCGAGCGGGCCGGAGATGAAGCTGCGCTCGATGGGCCCGGATAAGAAGCCGCGCTCAATCTGGCCGGAAATCGGGCCGGAGCTCCGGAGGATCGGGCCGGATTTGGCAGCGGCGGTGGAGTTTCTGGGGATTGGTTGGAGCGGAATCGAGGAGAAGAAATTGGAGCTCTCGAAGGCGGAGGCCTTGTCGATGGAGTCGGAGGCGGTGTAGGCAGTGGAGAGAGGGGTGTAGGTGTTGGCGGAGATGGAGGCGCCGGAGATGGTGCGGTACGCCGTGGTCTGCGCGGCGGCGGCGGTGGAGAGGTCGTACAAAGACTGGATTTTGTGGAGAGGGTCGGGAGGGATGTAGCAGAAGGAGTGGCCCAGACCCTCATCGAGGGGGTCGGAGAAACAAGCTGCGACGTCGTTTCGCCGCCGCGAAATATCTCCGGCGAAGCAGGGAGTCAGCTTTCCGATCCCATTTCCCATTTCTGTAATCCAATATAGAGAAAAAGAGGTTGAATTCTTGTAGTTGAGAGTTCACGGTTTGATGATGTTGAAGTTGAAGATAAATGTTGAGAGAGAGACAGAGTTGACTTTGAGAATAAAAATTTGAGATTTGTTTAAATTTGGATGCTTTATGGTTATGGTATTGGTTGGGTGAAGGCGTTGACAATCAATGAAAATATGAAATAGGAGTAATAGTAATTCTATACTAGTCGACTCTTTTGTATCTATATGTGTATTTGTGTTAACTATTCCCTCCCTCTATAAAAAACTTATTAGGATTTAGAATATATTTTTAGTTTAAAAAATAATTCATAAAGTAAAATATTTGTAATATTTAAAATATTGAGTAATTCACATCTGAAAGGATAAAAATACATATTTAATGGACGGTCAAATAGAAAATAAAAATATTTTTTTTGTGGGCGAATCAAGAAAATGTAAATGTTAAAATTATGGGAGAAAAATTATAATACCCATTTTGAAGATATCCATGTCAAAATTACCCAAAATCTCAATCTATATGTCAAAAATACCCATTTGCTTTTTTAAATATATAAAAGTACATTGATTTCAACAATTCTTACATACTTTATTTAAATAATAGTTGACTTACATATTTAATAAAACATATATTATATTTTGGACTATTATGTTTTATTTTTCTCATATATAGCTATGGACCTCTCATATATTATGAACCTCTCATATATCATATATCATATATCATACCTAAAAATATATTATCAATCGATAAAACCATCACAAATATCATCTACAACAAGATAGACCGTGGACCTCTGGTAAATGTACCATGGAATATATTTTTAAGTAATTTTAAGATACATATTGTCTATTTATTGTTTGTATGTTTGTATTAATTGCATGTTTACTTAATTTATTATTATTATTTTATTTTTGGGTGAAAGAACTCACATTTGAAACATATAATCATGGACCTCTCGCAAATGTACCATGGTCTATCTTGTTGTAGATGATATTTGTGATGGTTTTATCGATTGATAATATATTTTTAGGTAATTTAAAGATACATATTGTCTATTTATTGTTTGTATGCTTGTATTAATTGCATGTTTACTTAATTTATTATTATTTTTTTATTTTTGGGTAAAAGAACTCACATTTGAAACATATAATCATGGACATCTCGCAAATGTACCATGGACCGCCCACGTGCACACGTGGGCGGTCCATGGTACATTTACCAGAGGTCCACGGTCTATCTTGTTGTACATGATATTTGTGATGGTTTTATCGATTGATAATATATTTTTAGGTATGATATATGATATATGAGAGGTTCATAATATATGAGAAAAATAAAACATAATAGTCCAAAATATAATATATGTTTTATTAAATATGTAAGTCAACTATTATTTAAATAAAGTGTGTAAGAGTGTGTAAGAAACGGTGTAAGAATTGTTGAAATCAATGTACTTTTATATATTTAAAAAAGCAAATGGGTATTTTTGACATGTAGGTTGAGGTTTTGGGTAATTTTGACATGAATATCTTTAAAATGGGCATTTATCCCTATTCTCACTAAAATTATTGGCTCTAGTCAAGTTTGCTCGAAAATTTTGACTATATTGTCTGGCGGACAGATTTTACTCGTCTGATCAATATATTTTTTGTGTTAATTAAAAGTCCTTATATTTTAACATGTATGTCTTTTAATAATGTGTTTTGATTTTACGTGATAATATTTAATAATTGTAATTTGAGTCTCACTCAATTTACATGTATTCAATATAGTTTTAGTGCACTTGATTTTTGTTTTTAATTAATTATTAAATTGAAAGATTCCACTCTTTGAATAAAAAATTTCAAATTTAAACAACATTGGTTGATGGACTGCTATTATAAAAATATAGAAAAAAAAATATACGTGGTGAATGCAATACATTTTTCTTTTAATTGTAATAACTTTATTAAGTTTAATAAAATTAATTAATTAATCATTCTTTATGTATAAATATTTTTATTTATAAATAAAAAATTGTAAGTAAAATACACTAATTTTAATGACTTCGAATGAAGTTTTATGTGTTATGTGTGGGAATGGGTGTGTTTTGTTTTCCTTTCTTTCCTATGCGTGTGGGGTTTTGGTCTTTAAAGAGAGAATAGAGGAAAGTGTGTGTGATATGTGGATCATGCAATACTTGTTGAGAGATAGAATAAATTATTATTGTAATATCATTTTGAGTACATATTTTAAATTACAAGATTATATAATCAATTCAGTTATTGATCTCATCAAATTTGGATAATATGTAAGAGCATTACCGTGGCCCGGTTGAGAGTTGAGATTCAATACTTGGTGAGTTCGATTTCAGGTGAAGTCCTACATTGGAAAGTTACGAAATTTGAAGGTGAGGTTTTCAAACGAGAATTTGAGCTTGCACGGGAATCCTGACGGCAGCCCGCGCTAGGGAGTACGAGCCTTTTGAGAGCGAGACTCTTACCTCGTATTTCTGATTTTTTATGCATAAGATTTGTTTTTTATTTTTATCTCATTTTTTGATTAAATACACGACCCTTGTTTTAGAAGTCGCCCACATGTTTTTATGAAGCTTTCAAAATATAATGGACTATACCAAAAAAGTTGCTAGAAATTACAAAAAAAAATAAAAATCAATGAGGATCACGGTTTTGAGAGCCCTATTATGAATGCTCTAAATCTAATGTGAAATGAATATGCATATGTATGGCTCTGTATTAGTCATTCGCTCTATTTATTTTAATACACTTTGATTAAAATTATGAATTTTTTATAATCAGAGTGTGTCAAGATTAATGAAAGAGGATGATAGTATATCAATAAATATTTTGAGGCTAATGTATTATATGTTTGTTGGAGTAAAATATAATCAAACTTTGGAAAAGTATTCTTTGATCAAGATTAAAGAAACTTAATTTTAAATCAAGGATGGGATAATTCGGTTTGATCTTGGAGGTGTGGTTGTGAAATTGTGGTTATAAGAATGAGAGAAAAACATATCATGATTGAAAAATAGAAAGTTAAAAGACACCACTTGTAATTTGTAATATTATTATATTTTTTGAAATATGATATATCTTAGGTGCAATGCTGATTTGGATGTCATAAATAATGCATATATTTCAATATGCCCCTTCATTTTCATTTCAATACATACATACTTTTTTTCATTATAGGTTTTCCTCTCTCCACTAGACTGAGAATTTCACAGGGTTAGATTGTTATCAAATCAATCTGATAATGATTTATAGTTATGAATTCAATTTGAATGGTCTAAAATTTGAATTCAATACGAATCCAAACTAACATGTTTACGATTTAAAACCAAACTATCAATAACAATTACGATTTCCAAAACCTCTAGGGCTATATTCTCTTTGAAGGATAAATTTATACATTGAAAATGTGGGATAAAAGTATAATTACTTTTTTAATCTCTTCTTTTTTATTCACCTCTCCCATCTAAATTATAAATTTATCATTTTTCTCCTTCATCCCACTTTAAGAGGGATAATATTATCCATCCAAATTTGGAGTGATAATATTATCCCTCCTTAGAGTGAGATGAAAGAGAAAAATAGTGATGAATTTATAATTTAAATAAAAAGGAACAATAAAAAAAATAAAAATTTAAAGAGTAATTATATTCTAATCTCACATTCTTAAGGGAAATTTATCGATAAAAAAGAACACAACCTAGATTTAATTCGATAACGATGTGATTCCGATAATATAATTCTTTTCAACACTTCTACTATGGATAAAAATAAATTATACTCACTCTTTCCCACCACCACCAATATAGTCCTCCTTATTTTCTACACGCAAATCAATAACTTACTTTATCACATCTACTTTATTAGTTTTACCATAATATCTTTAACTTTTTATTTATAAAATTTGTCAAAAGGGAAAATGAAACTATATTAGTGGGACGTTCCAATCGGGAAAGAGATACTACATTGGTGGGACGAAAGTAGTATATCGCTATCCGTGTGAAGAGCGCGTGTGTGTGCAGTGTGTACTGACCTCCGACACATGCATGATTTCATGCATATTTACGCGTGACATATAATTATTTGGGTTGACTTTTACCAATTAAATTAGGAAATTTTATATACACCAGTTTCAGATTCTTTGATTTTTTTTTTAACCCAAATTCCTAAATTCAACATATTCGTTCCATAAAATTTCAATGTTCAAATTCATGGCGTGTGGATAATCAAATTTCTCAAGTTAAAATTTGTCAATATACTTCTTATAGTATATGTGTATTTTTCGTTAGGTATGGTTTTTACAGAATTTTAATGAAAGGTATTGGTTATAATATTGTATAAGAAATTAATATATGATCAAATCATATTTGTTAAAGTATGTCGGTTTAATTCTTCTATGAAAATTTTAGTAAGTAACAAATTTATTTTATTATTTGAGAAAAAAATAACATGTGAGAGTGTTCATTAATTTCGTGTGATACATAATTATTGAGGAAAATAGGTCAAAATTATATTTTAATATAACAAATCTAAATGTTAACTATTTAAAATATTACAGCAAAAAAATAATAGTCATTCTATATTTAAATTTTCTTAATTATTGCTCATTTGTAATTATAATTTTCCAATCCGTATTTAATTAAAGGAAATGTATTTAATATATAGTATATGTTCCATCCAATAAGCTATTTTTCGTATTTAATTATAGTGGTTGAATTTATAATTATAATACTTCATCTGTTCATGAAAATGGTTTACACTTTAATTCGGTACGAGTTTTAATAATGTATGTTGACTTTAATAAGAATGCGTAGTTAGTGGAGTTTGAGTCTCACTCGATATATTGTTTTAAATTGGATTGTGTGTAGTTAGTGGTGGGGTCTATTTATTATAAATGGAAGATTTTAAATGTAAACCATTTTCATGGACGTCTCAAAATGGCAAAATGTAAACTATTTTGGTGAACGGATGGAGTATTAACTTACTATAACAAAATGTTATAAATGATTATTATAAAAGTTAAGCTTAATTATTAAATATTGTTTTATATTTTTAGTGTAAAAAATAAATAAGTAGCTATTAATATGAGAAAATGCGTATTAATTATGCAACATGAATAAAGAAAGAAAATAAATAATTCAAAGTATGATTTAATTGGGGCTCTAGATATATAGATAACCCATAATTTTTATATGTGCCAATTTCCATATTGGAATACAATGTATTTGTAAAATTAATTAAAATTTAATAGAATATTGACTCTGGGGTGGCGTAGGGATCATGCCATTAATTGAATACTGATATAATATAGTAATTAAAATAATATTATAACAGAAAAATATATATGTTCCATCCAATAAGCTACATATGGCTTTTCTAGATACTTGTATTTTAGGATTACTATATTACAATATCACGTTTAATAATTATGATTCAATTGAATAGTTTTGTCATAAGTTTATTAGAATTAATTTAGACCCAATTATAGGAACATTGAATTATTCAACAATCGATTTTGGTATTCAAGTTTGCCAAAAATAACACTATAAATATTATAGCCTGCCTAACTAAAGTCAACAGCTATAGCTTAACAATTTACGTTTTCATTTTTATTTGGTTATAAAATAAAGTAGACGACAATAAATTTCAATTTCAAACAGCATATATTCCACTAGCACGGCTAAGCAAATAATCTATTAATATATGAGTAATGAGTATATAGTATTTGCAATAAATTTGAAATCAATCTTTTATCTTGAGATGTGGAATTCAGCATTTTTAGAAAGTGGGTTAGCTCTGTATCGTATTCAAAAGAATTTATAAGAAGACGATCAGTCTCAGTTGGAAAAGACATGCACTATCATTGTGACGATAGGTTAAACGAATTAATTAGTACTACTCATATTAATATGGTGCAGGAGAGTAATATTATGACGAGTGACATATTCGAAAGTTTTCCGCCTGTAAGGACAAAGTAGGTTGTGAAAAAAAAATGTTGGTGTGTGTGACAACTACATCAATTCTGATGGGCTCTCTTGGTCCAACATTCATTATAATATGTAAATTAACATATAATACATGGTTTGGATCTCATATTAAAGTATTTGTATTTTTTTTTGGATAAGATATACTCCCTCCGTCCCAATAAGCACGTCACAATTTATATTCATCTAAGTGTATTAAAATAATAAATTGTGTCAAGTTTATTGGGACAAAGGTAGTATATGATATCATAGTAAATTTAATTTAGATTATTTTATATCTTTTTAAAAATCCACCAAATTATGTGTACGGTTGATGTGTCAATATCACATAATACCACATAAGTATATGTGTCACTATAATTTTATCTTATTATTTTAATTTTTTAATATATTTTATTAAATAAACATTAGACGAAAAGTACAAATTAACAACAATCTTTTATCAAATAATAATTATTTGTCTACATGAGTAAAATTAACAAATTTGGAGATAATCACACTGAAAATATATTACGTAGGAGATAAATACTTAAAATTTTATCTATTAGATTTATTACGCTTATAATCATAATAACATAATTACATTTATAATTTTTAAAATATAAAATAATGCATACATATATATAACATTCAAATAAATTGTAAGCATAAATCAAAATAAATGAAAAGATTAGATCCTAGTTAACACACAAGGAAAAGATTAGATCCCAGGTAGATGTGTCTATTCGGGTTGGGTATTTAGGTACCCGATATATGAGAGTTAATTGAAATAATTTTAAAATTTTGAATTTTTTTTGGGTATTTTTATGATTTTTGGGTATTTTCGGTTTTTTGTATTAATTAATTATGTAATTAATTAAATAAAATTAAATTTGGGATTGAAAAATTATAATAATATAATTAATTAAATAAAATATAAAATTAATGAATTAATTAAAAAAATTGGGTTTTCGGGTAATACACAAACTCGAAATTCCGAAAATACTAATACCCGAACCTAATCCGAATACCCGAATTTCAGGTTTTCGGATACCCGAACTCGATCGAGTTTCGGGTAATACCCGAAACCCGAATTCTGAATAGACATCCCTAATCACAGGGCTGACATATATCAATTTTTGTACTGGCAATTGGGTCGGATTGAGTCTTTATCATGTTGACCTAATAAAAACCCAAGATATGAAGATTAAATCTAAACTCGATTATTTAAGGATATAGTAAATTTGAACCCAACACAAACTTACGTTGACATAAAAAAAATTTGTTGACCCAATACGATAATGACTCAATGTGATAACAATCCGATATTATACATTTTGATAAATCATGTAGGAATAATTACGAACTAATACTATACAATTTGAGAATATAAGAGATATTATTCCATAATGTATACGATGAATAATAAAAATAACAAACATATTGAAATTAAATTCTAATTAAGTTAAAAATTCAATATCACTAATATATTAGTTAATATATATATGTATATATTTCTAAGTAATTTGAATTTAACTCCAATCCAATTTAAAAATTCAAATTTTTAAAGGCCTGAATTATAAGTGAAAGTGTACCAACCACTCTAAATGAAAAAACTTGCGGAAGCTTAAGTAGAAGACACGAGATATTTTTGCATAGGTTATATAAATCAATAACCTACACGGAAGCCTTATGGCCAAAAAGAATAATCAAAACAAGTGTTGGACTATTACAATGTTGAGCTACACTATAACAACAACACTATCACTAAAACACTAAATTTACGTTCTTAAGATCTAAGAAACGTACAGAACGAAAACTACGAAATATATCTGCAAAAACATATATCTACATGGGCTTGGATCCACGAATATAGCAACTGTTAGCCCATGTCTTCCACAATTCTCGCAGTCAATTGTTCCAGTTGTTATCTCCGCATATCTGCCTGAAATTGTGGAACAACTTCAGTTGGTTGCTTGACTCTTGAATTTGTGGAAAAAAATTCCACTAGCATGAATATCTATGGCTCAAGACTTGGTTGGTCTCTACTCCAGCCTACGTGTGCTGTTTCAACGCTGCCGAGTCAGCACTCCACGTGGCTGCTAAGCTGGGTGCTATGTCACCATTCCACGTCATGCTGAGCTAGAGTCTCAGTCAGCATTCATGTGAAAAACACAAAAACACAAATGTTAGGTCAACACTTCAAATAACATCAAGACTTAAAAACCTAACAAACTCCCCCTGTTTTTGTGCCTTCTTCACAAAACCTTTCTTTTAGCTTCACGAGAGTGCTCCCCCTATGTTCATGCCTGCAAAACAACTTCAAGAGCAGCAACAACATAGATAGAGACAGCAGTTTAACATTTATACGAGCAAAACTATAAACAATAAAGGGTCAGTGCTGCAACAATATTTTTCTCCCCCTTTTTGGGAAGATAGACAAGCTTGAAGAACCGGTGTTAGGGCAGCAAGAGCTTTCAAGGCAGAGATTATGAGCGGATATGGGAGAGAGTAAGGGAGAGGCGGTTTTTCTAGGGTTTCGTGTGGAGAGTGACAACTGTGGCAGTAAAAGTAATGATAAGGGAGGAGAAACAGACTGGCGATGGTTCAAATGTAGGGAAAGTATGCCATTTCACTTCCTCCCTGAGACAATCAAGAACACGCTACCTGACAGTTATAATCCACTATCAAAGGAGAGGAAGCGGTGTTTAAGGGATACGGGATCATGCAGGACTTCAAACACAAGTTGCTGATAGAGATGTTAAAAGAACATATGAGAAAGACAACATTTGAAGTAAACAGTCTAACTTGCTCTGTTGGGCCAACATCTCTGTAACATCCTCCCGGTTTATATAGATAAAATAGGTGCAGAACTACGAGAATCCAAAGGTTAGTGAGCGTAGAGTGCATCGTCGCAGCGAACGCCGTGCCCCCAAACTACTTGGATTGTTTACCACATAGTTACATAAAAATATATATAGAAGAATACCGGGCGTCTGTACAGAGAACATGTTAGCTAAGATGTTATACCAGCAAGTTAAACAACAATAGCTACACCCTTCGATATAAATAGCAATGAGATGGGTGTAGCATAAAAACATAGTTAGTGGTAAAAACACAGACCAAGAGACTTTCGTAAATATACGAACCTCTCATGATCTAAAGATTTTGTAAAAATGTCAGCAACTTGGTTTTCCGTTTTCACATAATCAAGCTTGATCACCTCTTGTTCCACTAAATCTCTAATGAAATGGTGTCTTATGTCAACATGCTTTGTCCTTGAGTGTTGAACAAGAGTTTTGAAAATGTTTATAGCACTCATATTTTCATAGTACACAACTAGGTCATTGTTATCTAGGCCATAATCATTGAGCATTTGTTTGAGCCACAACAGTTGTGTACAACAGCTGCCTATGACAACATATTCGGATTCAACAGTGGATAAAGAAACACAATTTTATTTGCGACTATGCCAGGACACAATGTTATTCCCTAGATAAAAACAACCTCCACTCGTACTTTTCCTATCATCCACATCTCCAGCCCAATCAGAATCACTAAACCCTATCAAACTCATATTCATGTCTTTAGAAAAAAAGATTTCTAAATCTAATGTTCCAGCAACATACCTGATGCTTCTCTTAACAACTTTAAGATGAGATCCCTTGGGTTTAGCTTGATACCTGACACATACACATACACTAAACATCAAATCTAGACGAGTAGATGTTAGGTACAGTAGACTCCCTATCATCGATCTGTAGAGTGTTGGATCAACATCCTCTCCAGCATCATCTTTTGTCAACTTGTCAGTAGATCCCATAGGGGTTCTCATGTGTTTGGCTCTTTTTAGGTTAAAACGTTTTATCATCTCTTTGGCATACTTTCTTTGAGAGATAAAGTTTCCATCCTTTCCTTGCTTAACTTGAAGTCCAAGGAAGTATGTGAGTTCACCTACCATGCTCATCTCGAACTTCGTAGACATCGCACCTGAAAAATCATTGAGCATGTTACGTGAGGTGGAACCGACAATCATATCATCAACATAGATTTGAGTAATAAGAATGTGTTGATCTTCCCTTTTGATAAACAATGTTCGGTCAGCACTGCCTCTTACAAACCCGTATTTGAGAAAGAAGTTTGTGAGATGTCCATACCAAGCACGTGGTGCTTGTTTTAGTCCATACAAGGTCTTCTTTAGTCGAAAGACATAATCAGGCTTGTGGGGATCCTCAAATCCTTTTGGTCGTTCAACATAAACTTCCTCCTTAAGTTCACCGTTGAGGAATGCTGCCTTCACATCCATCTGATATAGATTGATGTTGAGATGACATGCAACAGCAAGCAACAATCAAATGGACTCAATTCTTGCTACTGGGGAAAATGTGTCATCAAAGTCCACCCCTTCGACTTGAGTATACCTTTGAGCCACCAATCATGCTTTGTTTCGTACAATTGTTCCCTTTTCATCAGATTTGTTCTTGAAAATCCACTTTGTGCCGATAACATTTCTGTTGGCTAGTCTGGGAATAAGGTACCAAACATCACTGCGAACAAACTGATTTAGTTCTTCATGCATAGCATTTATCCAGAACTCATCAGTCAATGCTTCCTTGACATTTTTTGCTTCAAACTTAGAGACAAAACATGTTACGCCATCAACTGTAGGACACATAGAGTACATGCATGCTATTTCTCTATAGTTTACCGGCTGTTTACGTCTGGTCTGAACACCGTCCTCAACATTTCCTATCACTTGAGACAATGGATGGTTTTCTCTACTTCTCCTTGGAGGTTCTCTACGGTGAGTGTCCTCTTGATTCTCATCTTTTTCTTCTTCTGGTTCTTGTGGTACAATATTGTTTTCCATATCACTACCGGTTGTTGTGTTAGGTGGAGCAGTTTGCATCTCAACAGGAGGTAGAATAAATCCCCCTTGATATACGTCGTCTTCTGCTTCCACCTCTTTGTTCACAACACTTGCGTCATCAAAGACAACATTGATAGATTCTTGTATTGTCTTAATGCGAAGGTTAAATACCCTATATGCCATGCTGTTTGTTGAGTATCCAACAAATACTCCTTTGTCGCTCTTATCATCAAACTTTGTTAGATGCTCGCGGTCATTTAAAATAAAGCATACACACCCGAAAATACAAAAATGTTTTAGGTTAGGTTTTCTTCCCTTAAGCAGTTCATACGGTGTTTTGAATGAGCCTGGTCGAATGTTGACTCGATTGTTGATGTAACATGCGGTGTTTACTGCCTCAGCCCAAAAATGTTTCGCCATTTGTTTTGAGCTCAGCATAACCCTTGTCATCTCAATCAAGGTCCTATTCTTGCGTTCGACCACCCCATTCTGCTGTGGAGTTTTTGGTGCTGCAAACTCTTGGCATACTCCCTTTTTATCACATAAACTTGTGAATTGCGGATTCTCAAACTCATGACCATGATCAGATCTTATGCGAGAGATTCTAGCATCAAATACATTAGCAACGCGAGAAAACATATTTCTAAACATCCCAAATATTTTAGATTTTTCACATAAAAAATAGGTCCATGTGAATCGGGAGAAATCGTCTACCACAACTAATACATACCTTTTGCCGCCAATGCTTTCAACTTCCATGGGGCCTACAAGATCAATATGTAGAAGTTCAAAGCATTGGTTGGTCCCAAAGTGTTGTTTCAACTTGATCCTTGTTGCATTTTAGGTTATCAGTCATATAACAATTGTCTGATGACCTTTGTCCTTTCATAATACACAAGTTTCTGTTATTGTATACTTCACAGGCATCTTTAGTGAATTTCACAAGCATGTTACCATCACATAATTGACTTATGCTGATTAAGTTTGCCATAAGCCCCTGAACATGATAGAAATTTGTTAAAGCAGGTAACCCATGAACATTTAGTGTACCTTTCCCTATGATTTTACCTTTTGAACCTCCACCGAAGGAAACATTTCCTCCGTCGTAAGTTTCATAGTTGGAAAGAAATATTTTGTTACCTGTCATGTGACGTGAACATCCGCTATCAAAGTACCAAGAGCCTGAAATGTTAGTTTTCAATGTTGTGTAAACAACATTACATGTTAGATCAACTTTCTTTACCCATATAATTTTGGGTTGTTGAGGCAACACAAAGTATGACTTTTCATCTCTTTTCTTTTGGTAACAGAAAGGCTTTATGTGACCTGGTTTGAGATAATAATGACATAGATATTTCTTTCTACGTATCTTTCTCGTTTTCTTACCTTTCTTACCTTTTTCCGATTGAGGGTTGTCATTTTTTGTCTGTGTTGGCTGATCTGTGAGCACAACATCTGCTCTGGTATTGGATATTTCTCCAGCGGATGTAGATCCATGACAAAACACAGTTGGTGCAGGATATCCAAGTCCCCTTTTGCTTGGGTTTGCGCTGTCCATGATCTCCTTTAGTGAATATGTCCCAGTATTCCACTTACGAATGGTCAGCTGAGCTTCTTCAAGTTGGGATTTCACTTTGGTGAGCTCTATGTCGCGTTGTGTGATCAGCACCTCCTATTTTACTTAAGATTCCTTGAGTCTTGTTATCTCAGCTATTGAGGACTCCAGATCTCGTGCTTGTTGTTTCCATTTGCCCAACAACTCATCATACAACCTCTTTAACCCTTGTATTATAGTGAAAGCATGGTCATCACTTTCTTCACCACATGCAGAGTCTATGTCATCCTCAACACTTCCTGCATCACCAACAGAGGCATTTAAACAAAACAAATTAGAGTAATAGTTAGGGTCATACCTATCCGAGAGTGGTTCGGAATCGATGTTTTGGCCTGATCTGTCCGGTGGTGTCATTGTCACATGCAGTGCTATGCTCTCGAATGGTCTTTCTTCATCAACATCTTCAAAGAACTCGTACTCATCATCATTCCAAGACACCCAATAGGACTTCCCTATTTTCTGAAGTGTGTTGGCACACCGATTTGCAAAGTGCCCAAATCCTCTACATTCATGGCATTGTACATTGTCGAGTTTAGAGGAGCTGAACTTAAACACTTCGTTGTGAGGTGTTTTCCTAACAGAAGGTTTTCTTTGAATGTCATCATTCTTTGGAGATTGGTAGTACTCCAGACGGTATATCTAGTTCCTTGGGCCTATCTTTGCTCTTGTCTCGGTTGAATCCTCTCACCGTTCGATTGAATTTTCTAGTGATCAAGGCAACATCATCTTCTTCGTGGATCTTTTCTACTTCTTCGGACTCACTTGATTTCATGATGTCAGGTAACCTGCTGCACGAGGGTGTTGAGAGTGTGTCCGCAGTGAGAGCCACCACTTTCTTCTTCGTGAATGTGCCTCTTACCTCCAAATTCTACTCATAGGTCTTAAAAGAGTTCATGAGGTCCGTGAACTCAAGTGTATTCACGGAGTGTGATGTTCAATGGCCGTCACCTTCATATCAAACCTAGGCGGTAAGGTACGAAGTGCTTTGGACACAAGAACTTTATTACTCAACGGTTCTCCCAGATCTTGGCATTCATTCAAAATGTCAAGAATCCTCTTTGTGTAGCTGGTAATATCTTCGTCTTTCTCCATCTTCATATTCTCAAATTTTGAGGAGAGAATATGTAGACGTGACTGTTTAATGCTGGTGTCGCCTTCACAGTGCCTTTGCAGGATATCCCAAGCATCTTTAGCACACGCACTGTTCTTGATCAGTTTGAACATATTTGTATCAACTGATGAGTATATTGCATTCAGTATGCGGTCATCAAACGTAGCAGCATCAACCTGATCACGCGTCCAGGTATGTTGTGGTGTTGGAACCACATCACCATGTTCGTCAGCAGCCTTTGGTGGTGACCACTCATTCTCCACGGAAAACCATGCTCTTCTGTCTAAAGACTTAATATATGAGTGGGTGCGTGTCTTCCAGTATGAGTAATTCGAGCCATCAAAGACTGGAGGCCGAAATACTCCAATGTTATTCGGATCCATAGATGTGTTAAAGTCATGATACTGTCAGGACCACACTTAGTGTGTCGAGTAATGACTCTGATACCACTTACCAGTGTATCAACCACTCTAAATGAAAAAACTTGCGAAAGCTAAAGTAGAAGACATGAGATATTTTTGCGTAGGTTATATAAATCAATAACCTACACGGAAGCCTTACGGCCAAAAAGAATAATCAAAACAAGTGTTGGACTA
Source organism: Leonotis leonurus (assembly GCA_026898415.1). Lineage (NCBI taxonomy): Eukaryota > Viridiplantae > Streptophyta > Magnoliopsida > Lamiales > Lamiaceae > Leonotis > Leonotis leonurus. Next base: position 1,422,283 of record JAPKLX010000039.1, read on the forward strand.
TTACAATATTGAGCTACACTATAACAGCAATACTATCACTAAAACACTAAATGTACGTTCTTAAGATCTAAGAAACGTACAGAACGAAAACTACGAAATATATCTGCAAAAACATATATCTACTGAAAGAATGAATCTACTATTTATAGATAGACTACATGGGCCTGAATCCACGAATATAGCAACTATTAGCCCATGTCTTCCACAATTCTCGCAGTCAATTGTTTCAGTTGTTATCTCCGCATATCTGCTTGGAATTGTGGAACAACTTCAGTTGGTTGCTTGACTCCTGAATTTGTGGAACAAAATTCCACTAGCATGAATATTTGTGGAACAACTTCAGTTGGTTGCTTGACTCCTGAATTTGTGGAACATAATTCCACTAGCATGAATATCTCAACTGCATGGCTCAAGACTTGGTCTCTACTCCAGCCTACGTGTGCTGTTTCAACGCTGCCGAGTCAGCACTCCACGTGGCTGCTGAGCTGGGTGCTATGTCACCATTCCACGTCATGCTGAGCTGGAATCCTAGTCAGCATTCATGTGAAGAACACAAATACACAAATGTTAGGTCAACACTTCAAATAAAATCAAGACTTAAAAACCTAACAATAAGAGTTAACCCAAATTTATTAATTTCGTATCAATTCATATTGAGTCATTATATTATTTTGAAAATTTTCAACCCTATCAGTTCTCCTACTTGTGTATAAACGATAATATTAGACTTTCTTTTTCTAACACGGCTATTACAATTAAGAAAATGAAAAAGTAGCAAATTCATCCTTATGGTGGACACACCTATGACGAATCAATCCATATGATAAGGTTTTGTTGAAATTCACTCTCAACGTTTCACATTTGTTATAATTACCCGTCGCAATTAACGGACGTCTAACACTGTTAACATCCCTTAAAACGCACGTCTCAGAGAACATTTTGAGCAAAACAATGTTGTTTTAAGTCGCCCTGGATGATGTAAATGCGGCGGCGCTCAAGGAGGGTCGTTCGGGCCCTCTTCTACCCAAACTCGTAGTAAGTTTTGACATTGTCAGCCCCTCAACTCCCTCACAGCGCTTCTTCAACGCCATTGTCATGTGGCTACCAACGAAGCTTGCAACGCCGGTGACGAGGATGGTGAAGCCCTATTTGGACAGAGATCAGACTGAATTTCAAACCTTGAGTTCTCAATTAAGGCTTAATTTGGGGGAGATGTCGATGGCGTGGAGGCTGTAGCGCTTTCCTGCAAAGGAGGAGGCAGGAGGGGAGATGAAGAAGATGAGGAGGAGGAAGAAAAGTATAAGGAAAGACCAAAAGAGTGGGGAGTGAATGGAGAGGGAGGTGGTGGAACCGTGGAACAGTGATTTGAATTTCTGGTGGAGGAGGGGATGATTGTGACGTTAATGAGATGATTTTTTCCAGTGGACACGCCTGTTAATTGCATTGGGGTAATTATAATAGATGTGAAACGTTAACGGTAAGTTTAAACAAAAACTTACCATAAAGGTTGATTCATTATATGGTGTCTAACATAAGGGTGGATTTTTTACTTTTTCCTTTAAAAAAATAAAAACGAAAAAAAATTCTTGCTCATATAATTTTTATAATTTCATTAAAATAGATTTTATTTGGGCCCATTGGGCCTTTAAATCCACAAGACAGTGCTACTATTGGTATGGGCATTCGTGAAGTAAAAGATTCTTTTGGTTTAAAGCAAAATGAATAAGAAATAATTCAGTTTCATATAAATAAATTACTCTTTTCCACATAAAAATAGTTTACGTCATTTTGATATGTACACCAAAATAATTTACATTAAAAATTTACCATTTATTATAAATGGACAACCACTAACCACACAAAGCTTAATTTAAAACAATATATCAAGTGAAACTTAAACTTCACTCACTACACATCCTATTAAAGTCAAAATACATTATTAAAACTCGTACCTAGACAAAACGTAAACCATTTTCGTAAACGTAAATATTAACAAAACACTCATCAAAGTCTGGTCTGAAAAAGAATAATACTTCACATACTAATTTCTTAGACAGTTTATTATTTTGGTTTATCAATAAATTTGTTATCCTTTTTTTGGTAACTTGACTCATTCACTTTATTCACACTATTCAATTAAATAGAATAAATAAAGTGGGTCTCAAACTCCACTCAACATACAATATAACACAAATTAAACTATTTTTCTTAAAATACGTAACAAATCAATCTGGGTAAGAAATTCATGAAAAAAGTAATAATAACACAAATACTCGCCAAAAAACTAAGAAACGAACAAGTAAATGGATATTGCATTGTACTATCTCCGTCCCATTACATTTAGTTTCAACCTTTTCAGTAGAGAGAATAAAAAGAAATATTTTTCTGTTGGTGATTATTATTTATCTTTTACAATCTATTTTAACATAACTATAAATTACAACATAATTTAAAAAGTAACCTTATTTAAAAGAATTATCTTTTATCACTTCTTTATTATAAAAAAAAAAAACTAGTTATTTGAAAAGTTAGCATTTTCTCACAACTTTTATTATAAATAACTTGACATTCTTAGTGTGCCTCCGACATTAGTTTCCCCTATTATAGCCGAAGGCTATGTACGAATCAAGTATATTGACTAGGGCTGTCAAAATTTATCGAAAAAATAGTATATCGTACTTACCGTATCGGAAAATATTAAAAAATACCAAATATAAGGTATACCGGTTTTTTCGGTGAGGCATGATGCCATATCGAACTTTTTGGTATGATAAAAGTATGACTTTTCCAAATATCAAGGTATACCGGCGTATACCGTACCGCAATATATACTGGAAAAAAATATATATACCGGTGTATACCGCTGTTACGATATATACCAAAACAGTGGTATATACCGTTGTTTCGGTATATACCGTTCTGTATTTAGTATTTTATAATTACATATTTTAATATTTTACTATAATATATAACTTATGTAAATATATATGAATATGATCACATCAACAACTTGATAAGTTAATACGTCTAAATTTAGTTAATAATATAGTGATACTTATTATATTATATTATAATTGTATAATATTATTTTAGTTAGTTATATAAATATACAATATTAATATAATTATTTAACCTATATTTTATATAATTAGTTAATTAGTCAAAGACTCATAATATAACTATGTAATACTAATATAGTAGTTATATAACTATATACTACTAACAATTTTTAATGTAGTTATAACTTAAAGATAAATTATGTGACTTATATTATGAACTTTCAACAAATATATGAATGTCACATTTATAATAAGATTTGATTAAAAAAAGGATCTACATTGTAGACTATCAAATATTAAATTAAAATAATTATGTAAATTTACAATAATGTAAAATAACTATAATATTATATTTAATTTTACTATTATAAATTTACATGATTATTCAAATTCATATAATCATATTCATATATACTCTAAAATCAATGTAATTAGTTAAAAGGAGTTACATTTTAAAGTATCATTATTATTAAACTTCTTTGATATTTATTTTCTTTATTTTAATCAAGTATTAATATTAGAGCATGATAATAATGTAAATCTATGATAGTAAAAATTAATTATATTATATAAGTAAATGCATTGTTAGTGACTTAGTATAATATATAGTTTACATTATTTAATGTAATCATACAAATTACAATGTTGATATGCTTTATTAAATGAGATTAATTAATAATATCATCATAGTTTATCATAATTTATACAGATTTGATATAGTTTATTAAATGAGATTAAGTTATAGTTTAATATTATCATAGTAAGTTATATATCTAAATAATACTAGTAATATACTACTAGTTTTGTCACCTAAATAATATAAATATAATATAGTATTTCTATTACTATAATACTAACAATATCTTTAATCTATCTCTTATGCTATTAATAATAGTCATAAAATAAAGCTAATTATAATTTATCAAAGATAATTATGTAACTTATATGTTAAACTTTAAATATATATATATATATATATATTATCAAATCCTGCAATATATATAATTATATATATAAAAGTATTAATATATACTATAATATTAACACAATAATTAAAATAAGTTTCAATGAAATTCTTTAATTAAATTAAATTTAGTTGCCGTATATAATATAAATAGATTACTTGGAAGTGTTGAATATATATTTAATAGTTATATTATATATAACATACATACATATATTATAATCGTTTTTTCATTACGCTAAAATCCCATTATGCACATATCGGTTGTTTTAGGCAGTGTTCTAAAAAGCGGGCTAGGCGGCCGCCTAGGCGCTAGTTGGAACCCCCCGATTCGATTATATGGTAGACGCTTCTGTCTAGTCGGGCTGGGCGGCTGGGCTAGGCGGATAAACGGGCTGGGCGGGGCGGGGCGGGTTGGACAATTATAGGGTTTCTGGCATTTTTTTTAAAAATTTATTAAAAGAATTACATCTCATTTTTCCAACTCTAATCTCCATTTGCAGCCATCAAGCACACCAACGAAGCTTCTTCTCAATTCCGTGCACCGCCGTCAATCTCCCCCGCGCGACTCCGAATCAACGAATCAAGCTTCAGAAAGCCCAATGTGGAGGAAGTGAGCGCGCTCACACCAGGTGATAGTTGTCACCTTTCTTCTGAAAGCTCGACGTGCACCGAGTAGCTCCGCTGCGCCGGAGAGTATGCCCGTTGGCAACTCTGGCATACTTCTTGCTTTGAGGTAGCATACTGCATACCCCATGTTTACAAAACAATAATCAAGGTAGATTATTGCTTCCTAAGACTATTGTTGTGCTGTACTGCAATATAGGAATTTCCTAAGACAAATTAGGATTTTGTTTCTGTAGATAAACCAAGTCCTTACCAATTAAAAATTATGAGTGATCAACTGTTGATTTTTTGAAGATTGGTAAATTAGCTTCTAAAAGTTTCTTCCTATCCAAAGTTAATTTGAAGATCAAAATGAAGCTGCAAGGTACTGTGATTTGCTTCAGGGAGGAGGGCAAGGTTGTACTATAGATATTTTAATATATGTATTTCACTTTAAATTTATGGATATTATATTCTACTTAGCATATTATGTGATTTTGACCTTTTATTATGATTTAGAAAATGAAATTATAAATAATGTATGTATATAGTTTATACTATAGAATTTGATGCAAAAATATAAAAAAATAAGTAAAATAATTTGATCCGCCTAGGCCCCGCCTAGGCTCCCGTCTAGCCGCCTAGGCGCTAGTCCCCCCTCCACCGCCCGACTAGCGCCTAGCAACTTTTAGAACATTGGTTTTAGGTGTTGTTTAGCATATAGTTCCTTATGTTTCATTTATTTATAAGTTTTAAATAAATTAAATCTTGAATAAATAAATTTTTATGTATACCGTAAAAAAAAGGTATACCAAAGTAAAGTAAGGTATATCGAAAATAAGGTAAGGTATGTGTATGTAAAAATTTCATACCGAAAAGTATGGTAAGGTAATGGTATGAAGTTTTTCATACCGAAGGTAAAGGTAAGATATAAGGTATGGCAATTTTAAAAAGGTATACCGTACCGTGACACCCCTAATATTGACATACTCTTAGCTTCGCAGAAACTTAAAGGTTTGTTTGGTAGTCAAGAAATGATATAACATCATTTGATAAAATTTGTACATCATGTCAAGATTATTTTAATCTTACCAATTTCATGAGATTAAATTGTAAAGGAAATTGTGATTTTATAACGAGCTCATTATTTTATAACATACCGATTTTTACTACCAAACACATGATTTACTATGATAACTTAATTTTGTGTTGCCTAAAGGTGTAGAATGTTTTTAGCTTAGGGTCTTCGCCTCTACCCGTTGTCGTCTTTGAATGAATCACCGATTTACAGGATTTCTGCGGTGCGTGAAGAAGCCATTAGTTGGATGAGCAGGGTAGGGTTTAAAACTCAAATTATTATAGTAAAACCCTCGAAAAGTTAGAAATCGATTTATTGTTAGAAATGTATAAGAGAAAAGAATATATGTGAATCTCAAAACTGACACAACAATTTAAATGAATGAGACTTAGTATTTCATATTTGTGTTTCATACTTCATTAGTTTGTGTACCCGTGCGATACTCGGTAAAAATTAAAATTAATTAAAAATATTTTTTAATTTATAATTAAAATTATATTACTTTAAAATAATATCCCTACATTTGAATTATAATAAAGTTGTTAAACTAATAAAATTCCTTTTACGTCTATACAAATTCAAGCTGAAAAGATAGTACTCCCTCTGACCCATTAGATTAGACACACTTTGACAAAAAAATTCTCACAATTTTAGTGAAAGTGTGTCTAATCTAATGGGACCACAAACTCCACTAACTACATGAAACGCAATTTAAAATAATATATTAAGTGAGACCACAATTCCACTGACCACTACATATCATAATTAAAGTCAAACGAACTATATTAAAACTCGTGTCGAGTCAAAGTGAAAATAACTTTAGTGGATGAAGGAAGTAATACATAAAAATTCAAATAAAAATAAATTAAACTTTAATTACGGAGAATGAGAAGATTGGATAAAAAAAAAGTCATTTTGAAAGGTAGTTGTAAATTACGAAATGAGACAGAGTTTTAATTTAGGAAAAGTATTTATCTTTAATTTGTAGTAATTGATATATAAGCGTTGGAAGAGGCGTCAAACCATGCAAACCAAATAAAACTCTCAAACTCCTCTCTCTCAATCTCTCTCTTTCATTCTAAATTTGGAGAATCCAGCCATGGCCACAGAGCATAATATGGATAACCCTTCATCTCATTTCTATGTTTTTCAACTTGTTCAAACTCATTCTCTCTTTCTCTCTCTCTTTCCTTTCTCCTTTGAAGCAAAATATTGGAAAGCCAGTTTGCATGCATGTTACATTGGCTGAGAATCATATTGCAGTTTAGCCAAATGTGAATATAATACTGCAGAAATAAAAAAAGAAGAAGAAGAAGAAGAAGAAGAAGAAGAAGAAGAAAAGAATAGTGGGAAATTGATAATTTGGCGAAAAGAAAAGAAAAGAAAAAAAGAAAGTAGATGTGGGAATTAAAGAAGAAAATGGGGAAGAGTTTGAAGAAACAAGAATCGAAAATAACACTGAACCAAACAAGGCCAGGATGCATGTGGGGTTTATTTCACCATTTGCAGCAAAATCGTTGGCACAAAGTCGTCAAGAGGCTCCCTCGCGCCCCCTTCGTCCATGCCAAAAACTCCTCTTCTCCCGGTAATTTTTTTCGGTCGAGTTTCGAGTAATATCACATCGAGTTCGGGTATCCAAATACTAGAGTTTTGGATTTTTGAATTGGATTCTTGATTAGTGATTCTAGGATTTTGGGACTCGGATAATACCCGATACCAGATCGAGTTATTTGAAATTCAATTTCTTTTATTTATTCAATACATATTATTATACTTTAATTTGATAATTAATAAATTTTCCAATACCTGAAATATTTGAATTATTTAAAAATATTTTAATATTAAAAAAATATTCGATAAACACTCGAAAATGTAAAATAATTTCAATTTACTTAGGTAGATTCGGGATACTGAATACATTACCCATTTCAAAAAAATCTTATTTTGTACTAATTATGCTAAAATTTATGAATACTGTGTAAAGATTTATAAAATTACTAAGATTTTGCCCTATCAATTTTGAGCAACGATTTTGCTCCTCTTACCTTCGAGGCCTGGTTACGCCCCTATTAGGGACTCTAATATTTTAAGTACAATATTCGATCCTACCTCAATACACGCCCCATATCTTATATCTCTTGTCATGTGTGTCTTTGAATTAGAGAGTGGAAATATTTAATTAACTTTGCCTATTTCATTGCATGATGACGTTGCATAAGACAATATGTTCGAATAATAACTACTTTGGGCAATTTTTGCAGATGAAGAAAGGGTAAAAGCTTCTTCAAATGATGAAAAAATAGAGCAAGAGGAACCTCATAATCCTTCACTTAATGTATGTTTCCATTTCTTTATGACTTTATTCATGCACATTCAGCACAAAATCTTCACCTTTAGTATCATAAATAAGTTTATGTATCGTTTGATTTCTCTACTACTTGTTCACTTGAAGAAAACTTGTCGATGCATGCCATCAGGTGGAGGCTAAGCACCTGAACCCGAGCCCTAACTCGCACCCGAACCCGAACCCTCATCACAACCCGGGCCATAAACACTCCATGAAGAAAAGACTCAAAGCCTTCACAGAGGAGGTCTACAAAAGGAAAGGGCGCCACCGGAGAAGCACGTCTTACCCGGTACGAAAGCCGCCCGACGAGCACCTCCTCTCTCACGAAAAGACGGAATCCTTAGACAATTTGTTGCCACCAAAGGCCGCTGAGGGCTCAAGCAACGCTGCCCTCCCGGTGTCGTCGCCACGCACCATGAGGCTGAACTACTTGAAGCAGATTGAGGTTGATGGGAGCGAGCCAGTGAGGGATCACACCCTTCTTCATGGGAACTTGATCTATGCTATAGAGCCGAGCCGAGGAGATTCCCTTCACGAGTCGAAGCTGTTCATGAATGCACTGAACCTACTCGATGTGAGGGAGGAGATGTTCATGCAAATCTTGAAAGATCCTAGTGTGTCCATGGCTAACCAGCTGCATTGCAGGCGGTCGCCTAATCTGAGGTACGGCCTCAATAAATCGATGTCGTTCTCCGCCTCCGCGCCGTTCCATTCACGGGACTTCGACGTGGCAAGTTGTGCAAAGAAACAAGAAAACAGAGATGTGAAGGAAAAGGAAAAGGAAAAGGAAAAAACAGAGGAAAAGGCTCAAAAAAGTGAAGCAAGTGAGGCTTCTGAGATTGTTGCTCCTGTTTTGTTGAGGAAGAAGAGTGATGAGAGAGTTGGCCTAATGCATTTCAAGAACATTAGGGAGAAAATCAAGTATGTGATTCGGGATCGGAAGAAGGAGAAGAATCGGATCATGATGGACGCGTTGCACCATAAGGTACCTTATGGTGCAAGCCCCTCCAATAAGCTGGCAGATGGTGCCGGCCAGGCAGGCTCTGGTTTTGCCAAGAGCCCGACTCGGGACTACAAAAGAACGGCGTCGTTCGACAACTCTTTGGATAGGTATAATAAGCTCATAGACATTGGTTCGAGAAAGGATGGTAAAGGTCACACTAGTAAAGATGGTATTACTAGGAAACCTCCAATGCTTGGAAGGATTCTTTCCCTTCCTGATATTAGGTCACACATCGATGTTGGAAGCCCTAACGAAGGGAAATTGTCGGAACATGTGGATAAGGAACAAGTTCAAGAAGACAATAAGTCTTGCTTCGATCTTGGAAGCACGAACGAAGGGAAAGTGTCGGATCATGTGGATAAGGAACAAGTTCAAGAAGATAAGTCTTGCTTCGATCTTGGAAGCACGAACGAAGAGAAAGTGTCGGATCATGTAGATAAGGAACATGTTCAAGAAGATAATAAGTCTTGCTTCGATGTTGGAAGCACGAACGAAGGGAAATTGTCGGATCATGTGGATAAGGAACATGTTCAAGAAGATAATATGTCTTGCTTTGATGTCGGAAGCACGAACGAAGAGAAAGTGTTGGATCATGTGGATAAGGAACAGATTCAAGAAGACAGTAATTCTTGCTTCGATCTTGAAAGCACGAACGAAAGGAAAGTGTCGGATCATGTGGATAAGGAAGAAGAAGAAGTTCAAGAAGATAACTCTTGCTTCAATGTCGGAAGCACGAACGAAGGGAAGACGTTGGATCGTGTGGAAGTTGAAGAAGCTCATGTAGATGAAGTTGACACGAGTTCTGTCTTAGAAAAGGAAGATCAAGAAATAAAATTTCAAGAAGAAGTGATGGATGTTGGTGAGAGTCTTGATGCGTCGGGTGATTCGAAGGCGCATGAGAGTAGCTCGTCTCGTGATTTGAGAGACGAATCCCAGATGAGCGTTGATCCGGTGCCATCAAAAGCAGATGTACAAGAGCTTGAAGCATCTGCTGTTTTAGATGGTAACTTCTATTTGTTCACTTTTATGCATTTAAGTGTTGATTGCAAATTTGCAATGCATGCCAATGAGATTTGATATAACTAACTAACATAACTTATAGTACTCCTATCTGTCCCGCTATTTATGTCTTGATTATGTAGATTCAAGATTTTCCAAATGGCCTTAAATTTGATTCTTGCATTCATCACATTTTGATTCTTGCATCAAATGTTTGCTCATTTCCATCAATGTGTGCTCTTAGGCTATTTCAAGAATTCATGTGCTCTTCCCTTTCTTGAGTTTCACTTTTGAGTTTGTATCATGATTAGATCAATACTTGCATGATTACAGAATCAAGACTCTCCACAACACCACAAAAGGAGGCTCAAGAAAGTGAAGAAAACTTGGATTCCTTGGACCTATCAGAAGAAGACATGATCGATATCGATATAGAGGAATGCGATCAGCTCGGCCTATACGAGTCATGTGTATCGCCACAAGATGCGGTAGGCATTATCGAGGAGAACCAAATCCAGCAGTTCTACAACGATCTCCTTCACGTGCAAGGCGAAGAGGGCAAGAACAACGCGGAGTTCAACTACGTGAAAGGCGTTCTCGAGCTCTCGGGTTTCAGCAAGAACGAGAGCCTAGGGGAATGGCACTCAGCAGAGAACCCTCTCAACCCTCTAGTCTTCGAGGAAGTTGGAGGCTGTCCTAATGTTAGCCATGACTACTATGGAAATCAAGAAGACGGGATGTCGAACCAACTCCTCTTGTTCGATTTGATCAATGAAGTGTTGTTGTTGATCCACGAAAGATCGTTTTGCTATTGGAGAACGCCCTTAACTAGTCGTTCGAGCATCCACCCGTTGCCTAAGGGATCACGGGTTTTGGAGGAGGTGTGGGCGGAAATACGGGTGTTGCTTAGCTCCACGCCCGAGCCAGATGACGATCCCGTGAGCCGGGACTTGGCAAAGAACGACGGGTGGATGAACCTACAGCTGGATGCAGAGTGTATAGGGCTTGAGTTGGAGGACCTCATACTTGATGATCTTGTTGAAGAGATGTTTGAAGATTGAGTTTTGGTTTTATTATGTAGGTATGTTGTGTTTGAGTAGTGAGTGCATATGAACAACAAATTTTGCTAGAGATATAATAGTTTGATTATGATATTGTGTAGATTGAAGTGCATGATCATAGTGTGTAAAGATGGGAAATGATAAAAACAAATACATGCATGTTTTGAGTATGGATTAGTATTGTTATTTATTAGGGTATGGTTGGTAGACTAGTATTAAGTTATCACACTAAATCATGTGTTTGGTAGTAAATATTATAAATATGTCAGCCCGTTATAAAACAATGAATTCGTTCTAAAATCATAATTTCTCTTACAATTTGAACTCATGAAATTGATATGATTAAAATAATCTTGATATGATGTACAAATTTTATCATATCATGTTATATTCTATGTTAACTACCAAAGAAACCCAAGGGTATTGAATTTGACTACTAATAGAAATAGAAGAATGAAATAATATTTAATAAGAATGGAATGAAATGAAAATGGAAAATGAAAGAACTAATGTATTCTATTATTATGGTTGATATTTTTTAAGAAATGAAAAGGCTTATTTATTAAAATTATTTGTTATTATATACTTATATTTTATATTAATTTGACAAATTCGTGAACTAGCTCAAATATAAGTTTGCGAACTATTCAAAATACGATTGGATTTTAAATTTTGTGAACAAATTCGTTACCAAAGTTTATGAACTATTCTAGGTTCATCTTGTTAAAATATACTGTTTGAACATATTCGTGAACCTTTCGAACTTAATAGTATTAGGCTCGAGTTCAACTCAAATAAATCGAGCTTGGTTCAAAACTCGAGTTCAGTTTGTTTAGTAAACGAAAGAATTTCAAACGAACTTTATCAAGCGAAACTCTAAATAGTTAACGAATGATATGGTTCACTTACACATTTACTTGCTGGCAGGGGTGACAAAAATATTCAGGTGCTCATTTGCATTATAACACGTTGGTTTCATGATGGGTCAGGTTAGCCCGTTATATTGTTGTCATCATTATTCACTAGTTGTGCAAAAAACTTGCTCTAAGATTTTATGGGTTAATTTTCTTCATATTGCGTAATAAGATAATAACATGTGTCATAATTAATTATCTAAATTTTAGTATATGTATTTTACTTATATGTACCTTAATCTTGAACTCTAATAATGTGAATGAGCACGGATGGAGCCAGGAATTCTATTTAGGGGGGGCGATTTTCTCAAAATTAAAATTATAATATTATACCGAAATAAAATTGTAATGTCCCGCTCTTTCCGCTAGAATTTTTCTTGTAATAATAAATTCGGGTTAATTAAATTCCAATTATGAATGAATATCAATTAGCAAATTGATATATATATATATATAGAATGTAGATCATATAGAAAGTGATTTTTCTGTAAAAAATCGGAAATGATCTCATCCATTCATTTATCAAATCCAATGGATGATATTGTGGCAGTTTTTTTTGATTTTTTGGCATTAAAAAATTACAAAATAAATAACTAAAGGATAATTAAGTAATTATACTAGGTGAGAGAATTGGAAATCGCAACATGCAGTTGAGGGAATGGAGATAATTAAGGAACGATAATCATGTGTTGTAACTGAACGCTTATTATGATTTCAGTTACCATATTTATTAGTTAGAATAATTAATTGCAAATTAGATAGGTGAGATCGTGAATTGAAGGTTGAAAGAGGAGGTACAGTTGTTTATCGCCATTATTACGAAATTGCAGAGTCGCAGTTTGTGTAGAAGATGGAGGCAGGGAGTGAAGGTTAGTTTTTTTCATGAGTAGTTACGTTATTTTTGAATTGAACTAGAATATAGCTATATATTGAGTTAGTAATTCACAATAATTGAATTGCTTGTATATATACTACAGTGATATATATGCGATGATTTGATGGTTTTTTTCCAAAAACAGTTTAATTATAATTTCTCATACAGAAAAACATATTTTAACTGGTATGTAGTTGTTTTTGACGATGATAATGTTGTTAATTTCTCATACAGAAAAATATGTTTTTCTCATACAGAAAAACATATTTCAACTGGTATAATTACTACATTGTGAATTATATCATGCTGAACTATAACTGTACATTATATGAATTATCATAAATTCGAATTTGAATCGTTTAATTTTATACGTTCAAATTTTTTTTTTTTTTTGGATAGCATTGCTTTTTAATTTGGTTAATAATATGTGTTGAACCTTTTTATTTTAAGGTATTGATGATCATATTTCAATGAACGAAAGAGAAATTCACATACCAGACTGTGATGCTGGATTGAAACCAATAGTTGGACAAATATTCAGTACATTAGAGGAAGGTATTCAGTTATATCAGAAATACGCTGCCGTATGTGGATTTGATATCCGTCACGGTACCATTACAAGAGCAAGAGATGATACTGTATTGTCCAGATATTTATTGTGCAACCGGGAAGGCTTGAAGAATATTGATCGTTTGGATGAAAACAATAGGAAAAGATGTAGATTATCAAGCCGTACCAACTGCAAGGCGAGAATCATATTCACAATGAATGGTGCTGAAGGTTATCGTGTAAAAGTTTTTGTGGAGGCGCATAATCATGACCTTATTTGTACGGATTATAAAAGATTTATGAAGTTCAATCGGAACTTAGATATCGGGCATCAGAACTTCATACTAAATTGTGCTATGGTTAATATTGGTCCCGTGAGGTCGTTTCGTCTGTTTAGGGAGTTGGTCGGTAACTACGATGATGTTGGTTGCAGTTTATCAGATTTTAAGAATTTCAATCGTGATCTTCGCGCTTTTGCGATCGGAGTTGATGCTCAAATTCTTTTGGACAAACTACAAAAGCAACGCGAGGTTTGTAATGGGTTCACGTTTGACTTTTGTGTTGACGAAAATGAAAAATTGAAGAGCTTGTTCTGGGCTGATGAACATGCGAAAAGCTATTATAATGCGTTTGGTGATGTGGTATCATTCGACGCAACATATTCTACGAATAAGTAAGTTGAAATTTTCATTTCAAATAGTATAGTGCATATATTGAATTGTGTTATTAATAGTATTGCATTATCATATTGATAATATTGAATTGTGTATTGATAACAGGTACAATATGATTTTTGCACCTTTCACTGGTAAGGACAACCATGGAAAGTGTGTAACATTTGCTGCTGCCCTCCTTACGTCAGAGGATGTAGAAGCATATTCGTGGGTATTAAACAATTTCATAGAGTGTATGGGATTGCATCCACGCATCTTAATTACCGATCAAGATCCGGCTATTAAGATTGCAGTTGAACGTGTTATGCCACAGACCATCCACCATTTTTGCATGTGGCATATAATGTGTAAGGTTGCCGATAAACTACCTAAGAGCTTGAAAGACAATGCCGAATTTACACAGAAGTTCAATGCTGCTGTATGGACCGAACATATTGAGCCACTAGAATTTGAACATAGATGGCATTCAATTATGGAAGAGTTTGAACTGGCTGGAGATGCGTGGTTTGAACATATGTTCGAGATACGGCATCAGTGGATACCTGCGTATTTCAGAGACATTGCAATGAGTGGTTTATTCCGAACAACGTCAATGTCTGAAAGTGAAAATAGTTTCTTCCGCAGGTATCTGAACAGAGGGTCTAATCTTGTGGAGTTTTTCATGCACTATGGTACCGCTATTGATGCACAACGCAATGCACACGATCAGTTGAGTAGTCTGGACAGATCATCATTTCCTGAATGTAAAACTAAATGGGAGTTGGAGAAGCATGGAGCATCTATATATACTCATAAGATTTTCTATGATCTTCAAAAGCAAATTGAATATGCTATCAATACATGTTCGATTCACAGCATCATTACAACATCAGGAGGCAATGTACATGAGGTAGATGATCATAAGTTTGGTATTTTTCATGTTGCTCACGATGTTGAAAGTTTGAATACCAGTTGTTCGTGTAAGCGTTTTGTTAGGCGCGGTCTCTTTTGTCGACATATGCTGGTTGTTATGAAGAACTTGAAGATCAACAAAATTCCAGACAGGTACATTGTGAATCGGTGGACCAAGTATGCATGCATTAAATCAAAGCAGATAACCACAAATGGAATATGTATTGAAAGGTGTGAAATGTCTGTTTTGAAAGATATTTTTTCAGACTTCTATTCGATTGTTGGAAACATTCAAGGATCAGATGTGTTGATGGATGAATTTGCATTAGATTTGCGAATGCTTAAAGATAAGTATGAAAGTAGGATGCCCAGTTCGACTTTACACGGAGGGAAACAGACCATATTTGAGAGATATTACGGATCTAGTGTACCTGATAGAGTTGAGGTTCACCCCCCAGACCATGTGAAAACGAAAGGAAGCGGTAGCAGGTTGAAGTCTAGAAAGGAAAAGGCTATACTAAAGGCAAGCAAGCCGAAGAGGAGATGTGGAAATTGCAAACAGATGGCGCACCATGACTCAAGAAACTGTGATAAAGTGCGCGTAACCGGAGCGAAGGCTAATTGATTTTTCCTTGATTGAATTGTAATTTTAGTTAAATAGATAGATTTTTTGCATGAATATTTTTTTTTGGTTTTACGATGGGATTTCAAATTTTAATTTAATCATTTACAATACATCTCAATTTTTTTCATTTTTTTGTATTAATCTTTTTTTTTTGGTAACAAACTGTACATGTGTGTTAATAATATTTATGTTGTTAATGTTTATTTGAAAACATTCAAATAACATAATACATCTAATGTGCGTGTAGTTGTAATTTGAATAATGTTTATGTGGTGAACATTAGTAATTTATTTTGTAAAAAAACGTATTGAATGTCGAATATTAATATTATTAATATAATTGAACTGTTATCTTATATTAAATGCATTATGCATGTATATATTATGCTTTGTGTAAAATTTTATCGTCTTGGGTATGTTATCAATTTATTTGATTGTTTATACAAATGAATTGGTAAATAACACACATTGAACTGAAGAAAAACTAAATATGCATTACAGAAATCCAAATAGTATAACGTATAATAAAACAAGTCTGCGCAATCATCTTAGTCTTATGATAAGTGTATAGAACACCAACATTCAGTTAGCAAAAAAAATTCTTAAATGCTATAAAGTTATGACAACTTCAACATTGCATCTATGTTGACACCAGGTCTTGCGGATATGAGTTGATAATACTCATTTGCCTCTACGAGGTTTGCGTCTTTGAATTCGTTGTAGGTCCAGCCAACTATTGTTGCGCAATACCGCACCCTCATCAGTTTCAGATGTTTCTTTGCCCTCTTAGACAATCCACAATTCCATTTCTTTTTGGAGTAACCCATGTACGTCTCCATGTGGCGCATTAGATATACACCATAGTCCGTGTTGTTTGATGTGTCAACCCAGTCAATATCTTCAACAGTAAAGTTAAAGCGCCCCGTATTAGTGTATCTTGTACTGTGTACACGTGTTTTCATGTGTTTGAAGAACATTGTTACCTGCAAATGTGAACGCAAAGGAAATAGTTATATTTTCAATTGCTGATTATAATTGAATTGAATTTAGTAAGAAGGTTGTTTCATGCACCAGTTGCACATGTAAGCCTCCGTAACGTTTGCTCGTGTCATCGTCTACTGATTCAACTTTGCTGTCAACAATTGTTATACAGCGTTTCAGCACGTCCACGCAAACAAAGAAGTAGTGTTCAGCTCTAAGGAGTGGAAAGAACCACTGAAAAGAACATTTGCATAAGTCCAATTACAGTTTTCACAACTCAACATATTGTATAACATAATTCAAATAAACTATAAATTCAATGCAACATAAATTTAAAACAGAAAATTCTCACCATGTCAATCTTATCTAATGGAGCATCACAAAATTTTGAAAGCTCATCGTCCATCTTATCACAAAAATTTCTAAAAAGCCTTTTATTGTTCCAATCACTTGGCGGCGACACAACTGTTTGCATCTAAATAAATAGTGTATCGATAAATAAATAATCCAATAAAACTTAGTTACGCAAAAACATAAATTTATTGAATTTTTTGTCAGCTTACTGCAACATCTGTTGTGAAGAAGTAATGTAGTGGTGATCCATCTGACCTGATGGCCTCGGTTCGATTCAGCATTATGCTCCACACATCAATAACGCTGACATTCACAAACTCACCAACGGCCATTGATAGTAACTCATTCCTTCTTAGAACAACATCCCCATACCTAAACAATTCGAAGTCACTACACATGTTTTTAAAATTAGGTTGTTGTATTAGTATCATTCTAAGGGTATAGTTTAAGATTATATTTGTAATAAATTCTTACTTGTCAGCGTCGTCGTTGTTCATCGTGAACAACGCTAGCGCTTTCTCTGTTTTGTTCAAATTTGACTTTGTATCTACTTTGCGGTTCACGAACGGAGAAGCAAATTCTGTTGTCACCTTAAGCTTGCTCCTGTCACGACAAGACCTTTTAGCTCTAGGTGGTTCAGCAGTAACTTTGATTTTTCCCTGAAATAGAAATATCAATTTTTTTTACATAGTGTAGTAAGTTTGTGTGTATGCATTATAATACTGTGGTAGTTGTGATTTTTTTTAGTTAAGTAAAGGTATAATACCTTGCGTTGTGATGCGGTATCATCCCTTTGTGTTTCATCATCTAGGACATCACGGTGAATCTGCATATATTGTACAATTCATTATTATGTTTTGAATCACTGCTCTCAATTATATGTATTATGTATATTATGAACAAT
This sequence comes from Leonotis leonurus, assembly GCA_026898415.1. Taxonomy (NCBI): domain Eukaryota; kingdom Viridiplantae; phylum Streptophyta; class Magnoliopsida; order Lamiales; family Lamiaceae; genus Leonotis; species Leonotis leonurus. The sequence goes on from JAPKLX010000039.1 coordinate 1,440,165, forward strand.
TTACGTTAATTAATATACCTCTATTGGAACTTCATCAGTAGCAACGTCATCAAGAACCTGCAATTATTGCATTATGCACTAGTATTATATTGCATTGCTAAACTGACCAATTTGAAACAATTATATCATGAGTAGTACAACTATTTTTTTTTATTGATAGTTTGTTAAAAAGTATGTGTTACCTGATCAATGCACTTGCTTATTGTTGCATCATTGTTGGCATCAGATATCACCTAAAAAAATAAAAAGCATAGTTAATTGTGCAACACCATGAACTTATGTATATAATGCATTCAATTTATAACATAACAATCGAGAGATATTATATGAAATCTTAACAATTGTGTACTCGTAATGTCAAGTACATTACACACCTCATATATGTTAACATTTGTCACATTCACCCTGATTTGATCATGAGGTTCAGCCTGTGTGATAAAGATGAAAAAATTAAACCTTAGATATAATAGGAAGCGAAAATATCGAATACTGTTAAGATATGAAGAATTATACCGGATCAATATTGCAACCTATGTTTTGATTCAGACTCATATCATTTGGGCGGACATTTGCTTCTTCAAAAACCTATTTCGGATATCAGATGATTGAGTTGATATCAGATTTATTACAAAACAAACAAGCTCACGTGCATTTTTGTAACAATAATTAATAAATGATTTGATTAGTCTTATTCTGACCACGTTTTGCATCCTCATGGCTTCCATGTCATCCATTGCGGCGTGCTCGTTTTCCTATCAATTATTAAAACATAAAACAAATAAACGGCTCGGTAATAGTATTACTACACAAATTAAAATTAAAGCAATGAATCATACCTTATCAGTGGTGTGCACAGTAGCACGATCATCATTGAATACATCATGAGCACCAATATTATCTTGTACTCCAACCTACAAAGTAAAAGAAAAAATCATAGATTCAACTGATTTATTACAGTAATTAAAATCCATCAAAAACAATAAAATGTACTTAATCACTTACAGACACGTTATCACCCATGTCGTTTGCATCATTGTAGTTTTCTTCGAATATTTGCGTGAACCCCGCTCTGAAACTTGGTACATCATCAGTCCTCTTAATATAATCTGAAATACTTGTTGAGGCTTTGAGGATTTCATCTATATCTCTAAGAACATCCGGATTGCTCCAGAATGCGTTCAATTCTGCTTGTGATTCGGATTGAGACTGTGTGGGAATTCCGCTTGTTGATGAATGAATATCCTTAACGCCTATCAATCGGTGTGCTCCTTCTAAAGACCTTTTAAAATTAGCATTCTCAACTAATTCACGAGGCGCATCCTCAATCATTTTAAGCAGATCCATCAACTCGGAAGCAACCATCTTCGACTTTTCATGCATACGCTGTGCGTAATCCCCAGCTAGAATATCCAAATCTGCTGATTCTGAGCCACTAGAATTCAACACGTTGCATCCCCCTGCCTCAATTGAAATTCCACTGATGTCTATCGGGTCACATATCCTTCCACCTCCAAAACCACCAATTTTAATTTCAGCTACTTGACGGGATTTCAGTGATTTGTGCGTCCAGTTAACAATAAGTGGGAAGTTCCTTTGCACCACTTTATTCATTATTTGCAATCTATCCACATAAAAGACCTAAAATAGACATAGTAATTAGTTAGTACTTTTGTTAGCTTCTATTACATCAATAATTATAAATGCTGAAACTTAACGATTCTTACCATAAGAAACAGAGCTGGTCCGAGAAACGGCTTTGTTGTATCTTTTGACCAAGAAAGTCTAGAATTGGCTAAGCATCTCAACATGTATTCGCACCAGTTGTAGTCCAATGACGTTTCAATACTTTCAATGCAATTAAGAATGTTAGGCATTACATAACCAGCACAACTATTCTCGAATAGACAAGCATGCATGAGTATTACAAAATTTCTTTTAAACCATACTCCACCATCAGAATCGTTTTGAAACATTACATCGATAAACAGTTTTGGTAAAACCTTACTTCTCTTAGCAATGGGGAAAAAACTATGCCACTGCTCAATTAGTTCCTTATCCTCATTTCGACCATCTACCCCAACTAACCTATCCCCTTTAGGAATGCCAAAAACACGAAAAACATCATCCTCTGAAACTTGAATTCTATGATTATTTTCAACTACAAGCTCACAGCTTTTGTGGTCAAAACCCTTGACAACATAGTACCCAAGTCTTGTTGGTATCTCTCTAATGTTGAGATGCAACAAGTTTCCAAAACCTAGACTTCTAACTGCATCTCTTTGCCTATCATTCATTCGTTGCACACATGCAAATAATGTAGATGGGCTTGCTCTACATGATATGAGCGGATAGTCTGACCGTTTGTCTTCATTCTGTTCGTCATCCAAACTTTTATCTGTATCACCATTAGAGGGTGGATCAACGTCATCGTTTGAGGTTATGGATCTTTTCCGTTTTCTGATAGAAGCCACCTTTGCACCACGCTTTACACGTTCACGTTGTTCACCTTGTCTTGAAATAACGTCGTGACGTGATTTTGTTCTTTCTGTTCATATGAATAGAAAAAATTAGTTACTTACAGAACCATATGACATAAGAAATATCGAAATCGAATCAAAACAATACTACATACATAATTAGATTACAACAATAATATAAAACCGATTCAATTTATTCTATTGTATAATTCATTCAAAAGAGTTCAACATTTAAACACGGCCATTTTATGTATTTGTCAAGTTATCCACAGCAATGCAGGTAGAACTTTAATACAATTCAAATAATTATATATATACAACTCAAAGCATTTACATGTACTAATTTCAATCCAGTATATCATTTTATTTGATATTACAGTTCAACTCAATTAATATAGTATACAAATTCATTCAAATTATTATGTACACGAGAATGACATTAATAATTAAACTGACATAAAATTGCAATACATAGACATAAATATAACAATTCAAGTTTATCACAACTCATTCAGACATCTTGTTCGATATTTGGAAAATTATTTAACATCCATATCAGCAATGAAAATATGGTTGTATAACAATTCAAATGTGTATAATAAACAATTCAATTAGGGAATAATAGAACCAACTCAATATGCGAATGTCTATTTCTAAACACAAGGTTATTGATATGCATCACACACAATGAAGCACATAACAAAAAACAACTATTAGCATCAACCCTAGTTTTCAGAGTAGTTTATTTGATCTGTTCGGTCAGAATCAACATAAAACTGAAATACCCATAACACATACATGAAAATGAAGACCCATTACTTTAAAATTACAAAGCTGATTACAATAACCCATTAATCCAATGTTGAATCATATTCAATCGGCTATTTCAGATAAAAGCCCTAATTTTTAAACTATAATACACAATTCAGTAATGATTTATTTAACAAACAAATCGATATACAGGGGAAAACCACAAACCTTCATCAATTAGTATTACTCTTCTAATTGATTTTGAACTCTGTTTGTTCGATTTTTGAACCACGTATGTGCTGGGTGTGGTACGCATATCGAAATCTTCGTCTTCTTCATCGTAGGTCGGACGACGTGTGTTCCTTCGCACCATTTTTGTTTGCAAACACGGAGAATATCGAACCTTTGTTTTCTGGGAAGAATGATTTCAGAGTTTGAGAGGTTTGAGTTATGGAAGTTACTATCTACTCTCCTTAATGTACGGTACTTTCAGTTTTTTAAAAAAGTTTCCAAAACCGCCAAATCTAATTTTACATAAATGTCCCTGTTGAATTGTTGAACAACAACTCAACACGATTTTAGTTTGAAATTGGCGAAATTTGGGGATTTAAAATTAGCCATTAGATTGTGATTAATCAAGGGTGCAGATCATTTCCTATTTTTTACCAAAATCCTACTTTCTACCTGAAACCAACCCTATATATATATGTAAATATATATGTTAACTCCTATATTGGTTAAATTGAACTTGCTTCAATTTAAGTCTTATGATAAATAAGAGCTCAATATGAGACTAAGATAATTATTGCTTAGTATTGAGAACTTTCATCACTAGTCACCCTAATTGGGTTTATTATTGTTACGAATAAGCAATTAGTATGACATAAATTTTTAGTACCTATTATTATTACCATTATTATTATTATTAAACATAGATGAAGGAAACTTCTATTGTTATTATTATTTTTATCGTGTACCATATATGGCATCTCTATTATATATTATAGCATGTAGATATAAGAAATCAGAGATGGTACACTACACAAAAATAAAGCTTAAGGCCTGCTCTTACTCTTGGAATTAGCAACGAACAAAAGATATGGAAAAAGAGTGAAGTGCCATCTGATTCACAATCTGTATAAGTAAGCATTTCAGTAGTAGAATCAGATTTAGTACAAGTATTAGGGGATAAATGCAGCTTTACACAATGGAAAATAAAAGTAGTACACTTCACCAACTAGAAAACCAATGGGTAAAAGGAGAATAGTCTGCTTAGTACAACTAAAGTAGAGATGAGTGAGTGATGGAAGTGAGGATGGAGATGGTTGGCGGCTGATGGAGCAGTCTGCCACTTCACTTCGTTTCCCTACAATACAAAGGGTTAATTAGCTAAGGGTTAAAACCATGTAAAGCAAGATCAAGCAACACCCTTTGGACTTAATGCTACATCTCTTACCTCTATATAAGGAGTAAATGCTAAGACTTAATTACACTCTGTAATACCCCGCTCTTTTAATTATAGCATTAAAAGAGTTTTACTATATTAGAGTTCTCATATCCATTAAGAATTTTAAAACTCCGATGCTGAGTTTCATTTTAGGTTATTAATTTAAATCGGATAACGATCTATATTCGAATTTAAAGTGGATCGATTTAAGTAAAATGATCGTACTAATTTAATAAACTAAATTAACACGTATATCTAATCGCAAAGAAACAAAATTTAAGTTATAATAAAATAAAAGACAATATAATGTTGTATCCCAATCAAAATAAGAATAAATGAGTAATATCCAATAACTATTACAAGATCCAATATTACACTATAGTGTACAACAAATATCTAAGCCCAAAAGTCTACTACCTAGTCTAAGCTTCTTTATTGTGTCGGTAGCTCTCTTCACAACCACATATTGTTCTTTTCATTTCAACCACCCATCTCATACTCTTCCCTCTATATCAAAGACTTAACCTGCAAATAATTCCATATCAAACCTACACAAATCTGAAACAAGAAAGAAGAAAGCAACAACCAAAGAAGTCGGAAGTAGCACGAACAACAATATTCTCACAACCATATTCCATTGAATCTTCTACGAGAGTCAAGTAAGCTAAGAATGCTCATTTTATTTACTTATACATGCTTTACAATTCAAGCTTAGAATCATAGGTTTAAACAAATAAGGAACTAAATTCTAACTATCAAAATCATTCATTACTTATTATATAAAAGTATGTTACTAAACTGAAATTAAAGAAAAGATTTAAAAAAAATGGGTGGGTGGATTACTTGCTGCTGCCATGGACGACGATACATAGGGGAAGGATGCAGGCGTCGGCGGCAAAAATGGTTGCGACGAGCTCGACGTGGCTGCAAACTCGGCGACGGCCGACGAAAAAGGAGCAGTGGCGACTGATCACTGTGCTTCGACTTAGAGATAGGTGGAATTTGTGTGTAGAAAATTTAGGAGGGACAATAAATCTAAGGATTTAAATCCTGGAGATTGAGTTAGAAATTAAGAAATAAAAGAGAGATGGGAGAAGGAAGAGTGTTGTCTCAAGGGAGAAATTTTGCTTGAAAACAAAAGAGAAAAGAAATAATAAAAGAAAGAACAAGGAAATGGGAAAGAAAGAGTGATCGATGGATTTGTTTCAGTAACAAACAAAAAGAAAAGTAGAGTGAGAATGAGAGATGGGTTTGAGGGAGGAGTTACTAGAAAATAAAATAATAAATAAAAAGAAATATAAGAAAAGAAGGAAAGGAAAGAAAAATGGGTGGGAGAGGGGATACGAGAGTTGCTAGAGGGAGTGAAGACATTTGCTAATTTAATAAAAGGAAAAATAAGATTAAATAAAAGGATTAATAAATAGATGTTGGTTTGTGTTTTGGACTTGATTAATTTTATATTGGTCCGAAAATAGATTCTTGTAGGACAATTATAATAATGAAATGATTAATTTAATTAATCTTAATTAATTAAATTTTTAAGTATTGATTTATAATTGCTAGTTATGAATTATTAATTAATTATAAATAATTAATTAATAAAAAGATTAAGAATCGAACATCAACGAAATAACTATTAAAAAGGGGAATTTAATATTTAATTCTCATATCATTATATGATTTAATTATCTCATTTTAAATGAGAAATGATAGCTTTAATTTATTAAATGCTATGTAACAAGCTAAAATTTTGGAGAACATCCAAAATTCGTTTATAGAAAATAGAAAGGATATGAAACTCTAAGAGCTATTTATTAGCTTTTAATTAGATATAGATTTATTTAAATTCTAAGGTTTCTAAGTATATTATGAAGGTCAAGTACAACGTGTAACCGAAATTTCACGTGAGGATTAACCCAGTTTTTCTAAACTCAAGGGAGATTTAAAGCTACGGATTTATTCCAAGAGGTGGGTTTATTTTTCTCAAAATTATGTTTGAGTTATATAAGCTCTGATATTGCAAAATGAAATGTTATCCATGTCATGTTTTAATGTACGTTCAATTAAGTTTAATGCTCTGAAGTTAATCGATCGAGGTTTTCGGCTTGACCTAACACGTTAGTCGAAAACTGTGTACACGAATGGGTAGTAGTGCAATGGGTTGATCTCCATTGTGTGCTGCTGTAATGTTAATGGGATTCTCTGGGTTTCGACCCGAAATCCAAAAGCAGAAAGGGATTCTCTGGGTTTCAACCCGAAATCTAAATGCTTAATTGACTCTCTGGGTTTCAACCCGAAGTCTGAATGTAAATGGGCTCGACAGTGGCAAGAGGTCCGGGGCCAAAGTAAGAGTAACTTTAGAACGTACATAACTGTGCACAACGAATGAAAATGATAAATGTTTTGACATGCTTAGAAGTACTTTTCGTTTTGAAACCTTCTAAGGTATGTTGTTCATGAATGGATAAAAATGTTTATATTTTATAAAACTGTTTACAAAATGCATAGCCCACTGAGTACACTAGTACTCAGCCCACAAATTGTTTTCAAATGTTTTCAGGTTAAGTGCCGGTGGTGACGGGTTGAGCTGAGGCGGTGTTGTTGTCATCTGGTTGATTATATGAATTGCTTCCGCTATGATATTATCTTTTATCAAGTATAGCTCGTCTGTCGATCTATAACTTCTATTGACTTTGGTTATGTTATTCTATTCGATATGATTAGGATTGTGAACCTCAATTTATGTCATCGAATAGCTTTTTGCATCGATTTGAATTGCGAGTCTTCTCGCTTATCAATTAATGGTTATGTTTGAAGTATTATTCGAGTTTCTTTCCAAATCAAGCATGCCCCCCTTCTTCCCCGCTTCTTAAATCCCACCCCTAGTCGCACCCCGGCTTACAGGCCTTCCCTCGGGAATTGGGGCGTGACACACTCTCATTACTACACTAAATTGCTGCCAAATTTGAGAGGAGAAAGGGAAGAACAACTGCAATTGGAGCAGAACAAGAAGACATAGAGCAGGAAAAGGAGTTATTGCGGTAGAGGTAAGAACTCAACCTCTAAGCATTTAAGTTCTACCTCTTTAAGGTTAACTTAGGATACATATATAGACTCTTGACTTCCCTTCATACCTCTAAATTTAAATACATGGATTTAAAGACTGGACATGACCTGAACCTAGGTGCTGCAATTATGAACTTAGAGCAATAGAACAATAAAGATGAGTATGCATTAGACAGAATTCAAAGAAGAGGGAACTCAAAATGCAATAGTGATCTGTTTAATAGACTAAAGGCAAATTCGCGAATCAGACTGTAGTTAATGCTTTAACCATAACATACGTATCACCCCTCTATTTGTAAAACTGAAATTATAAGCAGTTTGAGATATGACTCAACTCCCATTAAACTTCACAACATAGCATAATACTCAAAACAATTATATAAAGGAGGAAGGAGTAAGAACAAGGGAAAAACTTAGCTAGTAAATAGGGACTACGGCAGTGCAACGAGCTGCTGTCCAAATGGACAGAACTCCAGCCGTGAGTTTCCCTTAAAACGGCTCTGAACCCTTCCAGACAGTCCCAAACCAGTTTCGAACAGCTTCGAAACCTCTCAGACTGATCTCGGATAGCTCCGAACCACCCCGAACGACTCCGGACGGCTCCGAACAGCCTTGAGCAAGGTTCGGACAGCCCCGCACGACTCTGGACGGACCTCGAAAGGCTCCGAATCAACCTGGATAACTCCGGACAGCTCCGAACCAATTTTAAACAACCCCGAACAGCCTCGGACAGCTCCGAACCAAGCCCGAAACAGCCCCGTATATCCCCGAAACCAATCTGCATACGTAGATTTCCCTAAAGACTCAGTTAATTCAAAAATCAGAGTAAGAAACTATCAACAATCAGAATATTAGAACTTGAGGTTTGGCGCAATAAATACCCAAACAAAATTCAATCTAGAATCTGTAAAAAATTATTGAATTTTGACTTACAACCAAAGAAGTTAAATAAATCAACATTTAGTAGAGAATTAGACACATGCAATAGGGAGAAATAAGGGAGAGCAAAGAGATAGGAGGAGTTACCTGGTGGAGAGCAGCGGCGCAGTGGCAAGGCAGGGCGGCGTCGAGAAGCTTCAGAGGGGAGAAGTCTCTGTCTGAACCTCTGTTGCTGCACCTGGGGGAGGGACAACTTGGTGGAAGCAGCGTTGAGGAGCTCGGGAAGGGCCTCTGGCGAGTCCAGCTAAGGAAGAAGTGCCCGAGAGGGTCTCGGTCGAGCAGAGAAGCGTCAGCGACGATCACCCTGCTGCTGCGCTGCTACTGCCGATTGCAACCTTCCCCGTAACTACCTTCTGCAGTGAAGAGCGACGGCGATGGTGGCGTGGTGGAGATCGGAGAGCCGAGAGAGGAAGAGAACCGAGGGAGAGAAGGGATGAAGTAGCGTGAAGAAGAAAGAAAGAGGAGGGGGGGGACGATTGTGTCTGGGAAAGAAGGAGAATGGGGTTGGGTTTAGACTAGGTTAAGCCATTAGAAAGGGCTAGAAGTTGGGCCCGGGTATTGGGCCGGGTCGTGGGCCAAGGATTTAATTCTGTATGGGCTGAAATGGTGAAATCTAATGGGCCAACATAATTAGTCAAGTGGGCTCAGATTATGGACCTAAACAAATAATACATGGGCTAAATTAGTTAAGGTATTGGGCCTAGTTAATTAATGTAATTTGGACTAATCATTTAATCTAGTAGACTAAGATTTAATTAAATTGAGCTAAGTCCAAGAATGAAATTTTAAAGCTAAGATAAGAGATTTATTAATTATCAATTAAATTTCTAAATTTGAATTTAATTGATTAATTAGAAATTAATTGATTAATTAGGATTTAATAATAAGAAATGATTAAATCATGTTATAGTGTGGCAATCGAAACTTAATTAGTTTGATTAGAAATTATTTATCTCGACTTAAGGATCGAGATATTAAATTAGAAATGTCCTTAGTTATATTACCCAAATGATTATTTATTGGGTATAATAAATCCCCGAATCATAAAGTGAGTCGGAAGTCGTCAAACGACTCCTCTAGAAACACAACTCCTAGACTTGTATTATAGTCGAGTTCTAAAGACCCGAGAATAACTCTCAAAGTAATAAAGGATAATAATTCCTTACACTTAGAAGTATCATATATACTTGAAATGTATCTCACTTGAGATTTATTTAAAGGTTTCGACGAGAGGTCGGATCCGCGTTTCGAGAACAAAGCAGCCACCAATCAAGACTATTCAAGTAGGCTTTTCTCACTCTATAAAAATATGTGTGCATGTCTTCAGAAATGAAACGAGATATTTTCAAAGCACTGTCTTGCCATAAATGTTTTCGATTTATGTATGATGCCTATCTGTTATATGATAATCGAATTCGGGTTCCAGTGGGTTAGCGTCTCCACTCGAGCTAGTGTACACAATGGACTGTGTGTCAGCGAAAGGTTGACCGGTCAAGTGTCTGTGGGAAGTGGCCACTTCTCCGGCACAAATAACGTTCAGATATGGTTGATTACAAAAGAATTAGGACCATGGTCAAACTTAGAACTTTCTCAAGAAATGATTTTGTGAACATAGGTGCTTTAGAGACAAAATCCCTATGATTCACTCGAATGGCTTGACAGTTATATATGTAAGTGTGCGATTTCGGCACGTGTCTACTGAGTACAAATTTGTACTCAGCCCTGCATGTATTTCTAAACGTGCAGGTTAAGAATGAAGAAGACGTGGGTGCTGTGTCGGGCTTTTTGTCGGTCTCCTAGTAGCTGACTCTTGGGGGTTCTACGTGTCTTCATACACGTAGGATTTTATTACGCGATCCTATATGTAGTCCGCTGCTAGATCTTTATGTAATAAGACCGAGTTTAAACTCTTAATTTAGTGATGTAATGTATCGAACTTATGACTCTAACTTCCCGAGTTCACGGGATGAACCCTTGCTTTATGTTATGAAGGGAATATTCATTGTCTTTCTCTCGTTGTTTATTCCTTTCATTGGTCACGTTCCCAACTTTACTAGAATTAGTAGAAAGCGGGCATGACAAAAATAATGAAGACAATATGAAATATTTTTTGTAGATAAATATTCCAAACAATTAGGAAATTTCTTGTACCAAGCTTGTATAAAATTTCTACGATTCTTATCCACAAACAAGAAAACTCCATGAGCATTACTTGTTATTATTGAAAAACGAATGAAGTGTTTTATACTTCATTGTGATGATTTATGAACTTATATATGAAAAAAAAACACTAAATTACTCTTTAAAAAAACCCTTTTTAAAAAAAATATGAAGTATGTAAAAAAAAGTCATGATTTGAAATCATGAGAGAAAGAGTTGAGATCGTGTATAGCATATTTAATTGGCTATTAATTAATTCCAAATTGCTAAATATTACGTACTATATAGCATATTGAAATAATTAAATTATAAAAAAAATAGAGAACAAATATTTTCATATGAATTAAAATATAAAGAGAGAAATAGACCTCACACAATAATCGCGCTCGAAAATTCTTAACCGATGTTGAAATATAAGAGGTTAACAATAAATTTTACTAAATAACATATAAAAAAACAAAGAAATATTTGGGAAATGTTGCAGAGATGCAACTTGTAAAAAAAAAATAACTCTCAATTGCAAGTTATGTGTTGATGGGCTAAAATCTATAATGTTAACTTAACAAAGTTAACATATTTATATATAATAATACATAAGTTACGAATTAAGAACATTAATTATAACTTGATAAAAAAAAATTTGTTTGACATCAAATATCACACAAGTAGACAATAGAAGATCCATATTAGTAATCATATCATATATCATTATTATATTAATATAACTAGATTGTTGCCCGTCGAAATTCGACGGGATTAATATTTTATAAAATTTATAAAAGTTTTTGACATCATTTTTTATTATTATTATTTGTTATCATAGATACTACTTATTCATATACTAAATATATATAGTAAAAACTGTTAATTATGTTGATTTGCTAATGATAAAATTGCAATCATTCTAAAATTAATGAAAAAAATAAAATTTCAACTTGATATATATATATATATATATATATATATATCATAAATATTAAATTCTCGTAAACTTGTGCTAACAACTTAATATTTTTTTGAATATATTTGAATTTAATTATACACTCATATTCGTTCTAAAGTAAAGTAAAACTAATTTTAATACTCATTATTATTAGAGGTGTTCAAAAGAATCGTAATCGGCAGTTCTATAAACCGAATTGTCAAAATTTATTAAAATTTTGAATCGCAACTATATATATAGGAAGCAGTTTGGTTTCGGTTCCGGATTCAATGTTCTTAATCGTGAACCAATTGATTTCGTCTTACTCCCATATAATAATATGTGTTATAAATTCGAATATATAAAATATATATAAATAAATATTACTGATGAAAATAAACTATATTTGAATATTCATAAAATCTAGTCAATTTATTTAAATTTTATGTATGCGTGTTCATCTCAAAATCGATAAATGTCTTGTTACACATCTTTATCCATTAATTACTCATACATATTCAAGCCCGTATGAAAATAAATTCAGATTATATGAATTCATTTATTTATATGTATATATACATTCACAATCTGATTAAAAATTAAATATATATACTTGTGTTTACTACAAACTAAATATATATAATTTTTATTGAGTGTGAAAATTTTATTTAAATTATTTATTTGTAATTACAATGCACACATTTTCTCACATGCTCATAATATTCAAATTATTTTTTGAAATGAAATACATAAACACATGATCAATTTTTACATGTGATCATATAAGTGGATATTTTTATCTCTTATTTTTAAATGTGTATTTTTTTATCTTTTATTTATTAAAGTGATAAATTTTTTATCCCTAGATTATATTATATACTCCCTCATCCCACGAAAGTGGTCCTCCTTTTTCCATAAAGCACACTTATTGAGAAAAGAAACATGACCACTTTCATGGGACATAGGAAGTATTAATTTTTTTAAATAACATGAACCATTTAATAAATTTAAAGTATAATAAATACATTAAAAATAGGGTGTTGTGGGTAAAATGCCCACTTTTATAACGAAAAATGAAAAATATCCACTTTGTAAAAAATATATGAAAAATGTCCATTTTGATTGTAAATTACCTAAAATACCCTTAATTAAAATTAGATTTGCATCTTATTTTGGAATGTGGTATTAATTAATTATTTTCTTATTTTTTGCAATTAAAAAAATACTTGGTATATGTTTAAAATTATACACATCCAATTTAATTAAATAAAAATTATACACACCCAACACCAAATATACATATTATTAAATAAAAAAATGAGGAATATACACAAAAACAAAAACCCGGTCGTATTTAAAAAAAACCCGACGGCTGGATTTTGTTTAAATATGACCGGATTTTCATTTTTGCATATATTCCTAACTTTTTTTATATAAATAATACGTTAAAATCATGTACTAATTAAATCAAATTCAATTAAATCAAATATTAAATATACAACCAAAATTCATTAATTGATTGAAAAATTAAATAAGTATCAAAATATAATCATTAAATATTTTTAATAATAATGAAAATAAACTCAAATTATATGAACTTATTTATTTATATGCATATATATATATTCATAATCCGATTACAAATTAAATATATATACTCGTTTTTTATTCAAAAATTATATATGAGAAAATTTGAAGTGATGTATTAATTTTGATATATTGTAAAGGTGAAGATAAAATTAAAAAAATTGTGTATGTTTAGGTGTCTAAATTCATGGCCTAATTGTGAAATTGAGAATAAAATGACATAAATTGAATTCAACACTTTCCCGAACAAAAAATACATAAGTTTATATATCTTTAATTATTATGATATACAATTAGGAATGTTAATTTTTTTTTATTAAAGATTAAATAAAAAACATGTAAAGCGTAATAATAAAAACATTTAAAACATATACCCACTAATTAATAACTTAATATGTTGGGTAATAATGAAGCTCAGTTTCACTATCTAATAAGGGTATACGGTCAAAATAAATTTTCATTATTTTTGAAATAATATATAATCTAATATAGAATATATAAATAAATAAGAATATTATATATTATTTTATATTTATATTTTATTATTTTAATGAAAAATATGAATTTTCAATTTTTATTGTTTATCTTGAAAATTATATGGATCATTAGAATAATAAGATAATTAAAAATGTGTTATAATAGTCATATGTGATAAATTATAAATTATAATTATTTTTTGTTCAAATAATGTGAAATCTAGATATTTTCATGCAATTATTAATTTTCATCAAATTTGAAAAGGTTGTAAATAATTTATATAAATTATTATTTAATTAATTATCAAAATATACATATCAAATTAATATCACTTTATATATATATATATTATATTTACGAAAATAATATAGAGTAGTATATAATAAAATATATAATATACATAGAAATAAAAACATAACATAAATATCATATACTACATGGAAATAAGAATATATAATTTTATATATGATTAATATGATTTTCTAATTCCAAAATTATGAGAATTTAGATAAATATGAATGAAGTGATTTGAGAGTGCCACATAGGATTAGAATCGTAATAGTATTAATAATAATATATAGATTTTCATATATATATATATATATAATAGTGATATATTAAAAGAACATGAATTGAATTCAATACTTGCTCGAACAAAAAAATACATAAGTTTGGATATATTTAATTAGTGTGACAAATAATTTGGAATGTTAATTTTTTCGTTTAAAGATAAAAGAAATATATATAAAGTATAATAATAAAATACATTTAAAATATCTATCTATTAATAGATAACTCAGTATGTGGGTAATAATGAAGTTAAATTTCATTATATAATAATGATATCTGATGAAAAATCATCAATTTGATTGAATTATCAAATATAAATCAAAATACACTCATCGACTATTTTTTTTATATTAATGAAAATGATATTTAGATATAAAATAATATATAATTAATATAGGATATATATATACAAATAAAAAGATTATACACTTTTTATATTTATATATTATTGTTTTAATAAAAAACATACAATTCATTCAATTTTTGTTATCTATATTCAAAAATATTATATGTGGTTTGTTCTAATAATAATATAATTAAAATTATGTTATAATCATATGTAATAAATTATATATATTAAAAAAATATTTTCAAATAACGTGAGTTTTTAAATTATTTATATAATTTATTTTTATTAGATTTGAAAAACATATAATCTAATATAGAAATTTAGACATGGTTATAAAATTTATTAATTTTCATTAGATTTTAAAATATTGTATATAATCTATATAAATTATTATTAAATCAATTATCAAAATATAAATATCAAATTAATATATCACTATATATATATTATATTAATGAAAATAAATTTAAATATGAAATAGTATATAATATGATCTATAATATACATAGAAATAAATACATAACATAAATAGCATATGCCTACATGGAAATAAGAATATATAATATTATATAGATGATTAATATATAGATAAAATTCCAAAAATCTAGAAAAATAGGAAAAATTAAATGGGAGGCTGGGAGGATTTCAAGGGCTGAGGTGGACAGCTTCACCCGAATTTGTATTATAGTATAGATACGAGATGCATTGATATATAAGATCTCATTCGGTAAAATAATGAATATATATAAGAGATTGAAAGAAATATTGATTAAAAAAATTGGGATGTAGTATATGATTTTCTTAAGATTAAAGAAGATCAATATTCTCTCTCTTTCTTTCTTTATTTCTATTGAAAGATACTACTATGATCTATATATTTTTATTTCATCTATGAAAACTATTGTAATGAATTAAACAATATGATTCAATTACAAGCAAGATAAACTATATATTTGATCATCCTAATGAACCTAAATTGAATTTGAATACAATCCGATTAATATCACAATATCAATTTATAATTAAATATACATTCTTAAACCATAACATGATATACTATGAGATACATATTGTCAATAAATTAGTTTTTAAATGTATTCTTGCTACTTATAGAATGGGGTAGGATTAAATAGATGGATTTTACATATTATTTTGATATTTTTATAATGTATACTATCTTTGAACATCGCATCATAATAAATTTTTGAACATTTATCAATGCATCATCATCCCTTTCAATATGCATCATATGCATAACTTTAATACATTATTAATCTAAACTATAAGTTATACAATCATTCAAATTGATTCCTAATTTCTACTTAAAAATGCATTTCCTACTTTATGGTGTATATGAAAAACTAGATTGTTACCCGTTAAAATTCCATGGGATTAAAACTTTATAGAATTATTTGACGTTCATTTCGTTTATTACTACTTGATATCATATATATATGAACTATTTATTCATATATTATACATATATAGTAAAAGTCATTATTTATGTAGACTTGTTTATGATAAACTTACAATCATTAATTATAAAATAACTTTACAATTTCATAAATTCATATATGTCATAAATATTAAATTCTCAGAAACTCGTATATTAGTAGACTTGTACTTACGACTTATTATTTTTTTTCAAACATATTTGAATTTTATTCATTCACACTCGTTTTAAAGTATATGAAACAATATTGATTTCAATTTTAAATGTTCGGTACCGGGAACTAACGGTTCCTTGACATTTTTCTGAAATGTCTTGTATATCCCTATTTTAATTGTATCTCTTTTATTATATATAATAATTATTTATAATTTATAAAATAAAATCATAATTTATATTTTTTTGTAAAAACATCCTTTTTAAGGCGTTTTTTTTGAAAGAATCAGTCATTCATAATTGGAACTGTAGTAATCACGATTTAGTTATAATACCAAAATAATGGAAATGTAAACTGACAGTTCGGTTACGGGTAACTGTGAACACCTATAATTATCATCTCTTAAACTACTAATTTATGTCTCAATCTCGTAAAATAATGATATTAATTATTTTAATTTATTCATTTATATACATGACGTAGCCAATTCAAATCCAAGTAACGGCATATTATAATATGTGCTATAAAATTCGAATATTGAAAATATAAATTATAAATAAATATTACTAATAAAAATAAATTATATTTGAATATTTATAAAATCTAACCAAAATAACATTCATGAAAATAAGAATACATAATATTATATATGATTAATATAATCTTTAATTCTAAAATTATGAAAATTTAGATAAATATAAATTGAATGATTTGCGCATAGAATTAACAAGTCGGTACTCGGTCAATCAATAAAAAACCGGTTCTAGTACCGATTTCTAAAATTTCAAATTTTTCGGTAGTTCTGGATAATCGGTACCTGACGTATTGACATAACGATGTAGATAATATGTTTTATTTATGTATGTTTATATTTTATTCTGAAACCCTCTAATCAATCTCTTTGACAGCTGTAAATTTATTCCTATTTTTGCATTATTATGTTCTTTCTTCTAAGTTATATTATATTTATATTAGTTTCAAACAAATATGAGACTCTTTGTAGGCCAGAGCTTTTCTTTTAATTCCTATATGAGTTTTGTCTCTAGAGAAAAGTTTATCAAATCACGAATCTGAGACACACGATCTTATTAGAATTAAGTCTCGAGAAAAGAGAAAAGAGTCGTTGCAGGTTGAAAGCAAAATATTTATAACTTTTGACTTAGAACTCGTAATTTCTATTAAATTTTCTTTCCAGAAGCGGGACGGCAAGATGAACATGATTTACGGCTTTTCCATGATGTATCATGTATATACTCATGAGTCCAAATTCATTGTTATCAAGTTCGTTGAGCTATTTTATCATTTAAGATTAGTTTATATTATTTTATTTTAATTTCTAGTCAAGATATGTTTAGATATTTCGTTTTATAGATAATATACATGACATATTCCGTTCTATTAGATTTATAATTTATTAGATCTATAATTACTAGATTTGACATATTAAATACACGACACACTTGAAATTTTCTCAATATAATTACGTTTTCTTTTCCTTACAAAAGCATTTGTTCTTTAAATCATTGCTTATATATAAAAATTACAACATATTTAAACTTTAAATTGTAAAAAAAAAAGTCTTTTTTAGATCACAAGCTGATAAAAATCAAAACTATCTCATTGTCTCAAGAAACAAATTTAATTTTTTTTTTCTTCTTTTATTCCAAGTGGGGGCAGAAAAGAAAAAGAAAGTGCAAAACAATTGAATTATTGGAGAAGAAAAAAAGTGATTCTCCATCCACACTAAACGGAGGAAGTTAGATCAAACCCCACATCAAATATCAGTGACCTCTCCAAAAGTTGCAGTTGGCATTTCCCTTTGGAGAAAGATGGCAAATACAAAGAAGAAGAAAACCTTACTTTTAGTTTTATATATATTTATATATAGTGGTATCCAAAATAATCGTAATCGGCGGTTTCGAGAATCAAAATTATTTTCAACGGTTCGGTTTCGAAACCGTAATCATGTAGAGAACGATTCAGTTTCAGTTTCAAATATTATTCGGAATATTCATGAATCGACGGTTCTGAACCGTTGGTTCCTCAATTTTTATGTTAATAGTAGTTCTTTTCTAACCCTAATTTAATTTTATCTATTATGTGTTATATAAAATCATTGTTTATAACTCATATTAACTACAAATTCATAAAAAAAAGTATACATTTTTAAAGACTATTTTAGGACAGTAGGTTCGAAATCAAATCCGCATTAAACGGCTCTGATTCTGAACCGTAAGCATAGTAACCACAGCTCGGTAACGATTTTAAAATAATAGGAGCACCTCTTTTTATATATTGTGAAATACATTATTTAATTTATTTATTAAAAGATGCTGAGAAGTGAGAACTTTTACTTTCATTTGTAGTAAATTTTAATAATATTGTTTTTGTTTGTGGTAAAATTAGATTCCTCTAAGGACTACTGTATATATGCATCCAATTTTCAATAGCTTTTAAGTTTAAAAGGAAATTAATATGATTTTCTGATTTCAAAATAGAAAGCAAATCAGTCCCCAAAAGTAGTCGATCTCCAAATATAAAAATAAAAAATAGTCACTTGTAAAAAATAAAATAAAAAATAAACATTCTTACTCTAATATCCCGCCACAATTACGTGATCCGTGATAATTACATGACTAAAATCAAGTCATGCTCGTGTAATTGTGGAAATAAAATTACACGAACATGACTGTCACTTGGTCATGTTTGTATAATTACATGTGTGGTTGTGGGATGAAATTACACGAGCACGACTGTCACTTGGTCATGCTCGTGTAATTACATATATAATTATAAATATGAAATTACACGATCGAGAACCACATTACAAGAACATTAGTCGTGTAATTGTTCAATTACAATATACAAAACTAAATGAAGAGATAAAAAATAAAACCACATTACAAGATCATTAGTCATGTAATCGTTCAATTTCGTGCAATTACGAAAATTTACGTTTAATTAAGGTTATTAAGGTTAAATTAGTAAATTTACAGAAAAAATGTCTATAATTGACATGTTTTGTTTTAAGTGCCTATTATTTACTAAATTGTTTGAGGAATGACTATTATAGTATATTAACCTTTAATTATATATCGTTGATCTTAATGTTTGATTAATTTTTTTTTATCAAAATAAAATAAATAAATAAATATCTCTAGTTAGGGCTGAAGAAAGGTCAACTTCAAAACGAATGATTGATAAGAGATAGGATTGTTTCTCCTCATATACCTAAACCTCCCATGTGTTGAAATCACCTTCTTTCCACTCGCGAGTGATGAAATTGATACTCACGGTATAAGTGAGTTAATACAGCTTGCGAGCTACTTATGATTAACTTAAGAAAAATTGAAACAATTAAATCGATATCTTGAATTCGAGTTTGAGCTATTGGAGTACATATATATCAAGTCCGACTTTGCGTTTGATGATGCTAGGCTCGTGAGCATATGTTATGATTTTACATTTATAGTTTTTTTTTTATTAAATGTACACAAGTTTAATGGAACGTAAATGAGTTTAAGCAAAATAAAATTCCAATTGAATCTAATTAAGTTGAGGTTGACATTATAGGTTGACTTCGAGTATTGATAGTCATGTCAGTTAAATCTCATGGATTATAATTTTGAACATTAATTCGATGAAATTTGATTCTTATGCATGTGTATTGTTAATAGACAAATATTTATATATGATTATATAGGAATTGGTTGCTATAAAAAGACGTTTTTTGTGTAAAAAGTAAAAAAAATATATATATTACTACATTTTATGTATTATCATAATATATTTAATTTATTGATTTAATGCATTGAATTGGTGTCTAACATCCTTAATTTCTGCCATTTAAATAATTGTTAATCTCTAGAATAAGAAAGAGGTATATAGCTGCTTTTTTAGGGCATAACTTTCATCAATTTGAATGGAGGAGAATACATGTTGAAGCTTTCACTATTCATTGTCGATGGATGTCAAACTTCTTTTGTAATCACATCATCTTTCATATTTAATTATTTAAAGGCTAATTAATAAATGTTCTTTTATCTTCTTCTTAGGCTATCCCTTGAAAATGTGATATAAAAACATAATTACTCTTTAAATTCTTTATGTTCTATCATTCCCTTATATCTAAATTATATCACTCTAAGGAGTGATAATATTATCACTCCAAATTTGAGTGGATAATATTATCCCTCTTAGAATGAGATAAAGAATGAGATAAATGAAAAAAACAATATAAATTTATAATTTAAATATGAGGGAGAATAAAAAAGAATGGATTTAAGGAGTAATTATGTTTTTATCTCTCTTTTTCAATGGATAAATTTAGATACAACCTTAAGTTAATTACTAATAAGGGGAATCTACATTCTCTATTTTTGTGAGATAATTGAGTAAAATCGTTCTTTAATTTGCATTAGTTCACAAATTTCAAATAAGATGTAGATTACACTAAATAAAATTTATAAATACACTAAAGGCTTGTTTGGTAGTTAAGACATGATATAATTAAATCTATATAAAGTGTCAAGATTTGAGAAAATAAGATAACATTGTAGGTCGTTTGGTAGATAAATTTAAAACTCTGATAATTTTTATTTTCGTATTTGGTAGATCATATTATTGAATAAGATAAACTAAACTTCGATACATTTTGTTGGTCCCGAAACGAGTGAACTGAGTGTATGGGGGGGGGTATACACTCAGTCAATTTTCAATTTAAAAACTTTAGTGGCTCCTGAACTGAAGGGAGGTACTTCAGTGAGAGAGATGACTTAGAGATAGGAATCCTTCAGTCTACACTGAGTGTTTGACTGATGGACTAATATCTTAAGTGTGCGGAATGTGATGGCTTTAAATCTTACTCGTTTGCTTCAGAAAACTTAATGCAGTATTTCTCTTTTCTCTTAGTCAATATTCAATTGATGTTATAATGAATAAGCAATACTGAAATTAAATGAGACAGAGAGACAGGATTTGGTTTGCGTGGTTCAGAGATAAAAAACTCCTACGTCCACGAGATCTCGATGTTAGTCGAGGGTTTCCAACTTAATGGAGATGATCTTACAGTGATTTTACAGTTAACTTGAATAAGTCTAATCACTCTTCGGTTACAAGATGTTATCGCTTTAGAACACTAAGGAATGAATACTGAATGCTTAGAGTGTTCTAACTGAAAGATTGAGAACTTTGAAAGCAGAGAGAGCGATAGCGTTTTGATAGCAGGGTAACCGGGATTTTGAAGTGTTGAAGCAGCGGGGTATATATAGTGCTCTCTCAAGGATATAGCCGTTGTGAGATAGAGTTTTAATTTGAATTCTTCCCGTTGGTGTCTTCGTCCTTTTTGCCGTTTTTGGTGTCTGCAGAAAGATCTTGTTCACCTACTGTGATCTTTGCCATAAAAGGAAAGCCTATGAAGTAGGCTGTAACTCAGTGAGAACTCCAGAAACTGAACTTCAGCGCAGACTTAAACGGTGATGCTTCAGTGGCAGGAAGACTTTTGGCTTCTAACTTCAACTTCAATACTTCAGTAGAGACTTCAGCAAAGAGGTCCTTCAGTATTGGAATGCCTTGAATCTTCAGTGTAGACGTCCTTCAGTGTACCTGAAAAATAGAACTCCCTAACATATGAGTTCTTAAGAAAACACTAAGATTACAGTACTGGACTTAATACATCTTTCAGGGGAGGTATTGGGATCTGAATCAAAACACTTATAAATATTTCCCAACAATTTCCCCCTTTTTGATGATGTCAATACCTAACCTGAAAACATCTATCTAAGTTAAGATATTCCCCCTAAGTTGGAGAACACTTAAGCTATAAGAAGAGATGGGTTAGTTAAAACAGTTAGGTAAATCAAACCAAAAAAAATGTAATCAGAGCCTGGACAACTAGAAGATTGTCATCAGGTTGAGATCAAGAGAGACAAAATGTTGCATTTCATTCAAGAGATTTTCAGTACATGAGATGTTCAGTACAAGAACTTCAGTAAGAATAAAATACAACAAAAAGTGCTAAGGAGCAGCTTTCTTCTTTTCTTCTCTTGCTTTCTGAACCATTTCCAATTGAGCTTCATGAGATACATCATTGAACATAAGATAAGTGTCATCTCTTAGCGTCCTGAATGGTCCCTTCAGATTCAGATCTTGCCAGCCAAGCACTTGAGCAGCAATTAACGCTTCAGATTCTATTGGCTTTTTGTCCAAAAATGGGCTACCTGGCATATTAGGTCGATCAAATTGTTTCCTTCTAGGAGCTGAGATTGTGATTCCTGACTTGGCAGCATCTTGTTTGATCATCTTTGTAAACTCTGAATCTGGATAGTCATTCACAAAATTCTGGAATAAGATGTCTCGATCAGTTTCTCCGCATACACCATAGATCATCCAGTGATCGAGCATCTTAACAAAATCGTCCTTCAGATCTTCCCATTCATCACTCAGGTTGGGTCTAACCCATGAGTCAGCATGAAGGCGCGTGGGAGGATCAGTTTGACTAGTTCTCTTTTCTTTTCCTTGTAGTCTCAGTTGATATAACCTTGATGCTCGTTGAGTGTCAGTGGCTCTTAGTTCAGCTTGACGTGCATCAAAATCATCTTTCAATTCTTGAAGCATCTCTCTGGCTTCTGGAGGAATGGTAACATGGATTATGATATTTCCTTCTTCTTCTTCTTCTTCTTCTTCTTCTTCTTCTTCTTCTTCTTCT
>JAPKLX010000039.1:1480706-1517752 GCA_026898415.1 Leonotis leonurus
TACCTCCCTTCAGTTCAGGAGCACAAAAGTTTTAATTGACAAAAACTGACTGGTGTATCCCCCCCCCATACACTCAGCTAAACTCGTTTCGGGACCAACAGATGTTTAATCCCCATTTGCGCACAAAAATCTGATATTTTTGCATTGAGAAAATCAGTTCATCGATCAGTGCGTATGGTGATGACAATGGTTGACTTCTGATTCTTCAGCTTTGTTAGCAGTTTAGGTATGCGCTCCATTGTCTCATTTTTCTTCCTTAGAAACACTGTCCAAGTAAAACGAGAGAAATCATCAGTAATCACTAGACAATATTTCCTACCATTTACACTGAGTGGATTCACAGGTCCAAATAGGTCCATGTGTAAGAGTTGAAGAATCTTCTCAGTGGATGGAGTTTCTTTGGTCTTGAATGAAGCTTTGATCTGCTTTCCAGTTTGGCATGATCCACAAACATGGTCTTTATCGAAGACTAGGTTAGGCATCCCTCGAACTAGGTTGTGTCTTGCAAATCTATTGATGACTTTGAAGTTCAGGTGACTTAGCCTATTGTGCCATAACCAGCTTTGTTCTGAAGTGCTCTTTGAGACCAGGCATGTTTCAGGGGAGGAGGCTTTCCAATCTGCAGCATAAATATTTCCAACCCTGAAGCCTTTCATAGCTGTGGTCTCATCAGTGAGCTTGTTTATCCTGCACTCATCAGAACTAAAAACAACATTAAAACCTTTATCACACAACTGACTTACTGAAAGTAAGTTGTGCTTCAGGCCAGAAACATAGGAAACATTATCAATTGAAATATTCCCTATATTGAGAATACCATACCCTTTAGTGAAACCTTTTGAGTTATCACCAAAGGTTACCTGAGGACCATCTTTCTCAGTATAGTTGGAGAGGGCTTCTTTCTGAAACGTCATGTGCCTTGAGCATCCACTGTCTATGATCCAGCTGGACTGCTCCTTTTGTGCACCTCTCCTTGGTCCTGAGTCCTGCAATTACTGAGTCTTAGGATCCAGTTTAGTACTAGATCCAACTTCAGTATGCATGACATGTTTTGGCACCCAATGTTGCCTAATGATTTTTGATGCAGATGCAGCATTTTTCTTCTTCTGAGAGTCAGCGTTGACTTTCTTCTTTGGAATATATTTCTGGCTTACTTCAGGCTTAGTCTTAGCCTTGAAGTTAGCTTGAGTATATTGATGTTTAGTCCAATGTCTTTCAGTTTTCACTGAACCTCTTGGTTCATAATAGTTAACTGAGGGAGGAGCATAGAATTCATGTGACTTTCTGGAAAAGTCTGAATAGTATGAACTAGGTGATGAATTCCTATGTTCATTTCTGTAAAAGGCATTGTTGGAATAAGATTCCCAGCGCTGAGTTCTATGTCTTTGTGTGTCATAGCTTCTGGGATTTGAACCATTTGATGAACAAGTGCAATGAGTACACCTTGTCCTATAGAAATGTGTTTCAGGAGACTGATATCTCCTTCTTGGTTCATGTTTTTGATAGTTCATTTGAGTCTTAGGCCGTTCAGTAGCCTTACCCTTTGACTTTTCAGTAGCCTTAGGATTGTCAGTTGCCTTAGGTTTCCTGAAAGTCTTATTTTCAGTATGAGTAGTATCTTTAGGAACAGCTTGCTTTCTGAAAACCTGCTTTGGTTTTTCAGTAGTAACATGTCTTTCAGTAGACACAGGCTTTTCAGTGACGATCTTAGCCTTCAGTTTAGGCTTCGTTTGAATCAATGGCTTCTTCCCTTGGGACTTAGAAGCATTTTTGATAGTTTTGTCAGTTTCAGTGGCAACCATACCTTCAGTGGAAGCCTTGTCAGTGGCTTTCACGAAAGATATGATTGGAAATGTGGGCTTAGGTACCTTCAGAAAAGGTACTTTCTCTTTGTCTTGACCAAAACCAAGGCCTTTGCCTTTTGGTCGTTGAGATTCACTTAGCAATTGATTAGTGTATCCAGATTTGGTCCATGTCTCGACCTTAGTCTTGTAATACTCTATCATTTCTGATAGAAGTTCATTTCTTTCAGTGAGTTCTCTTATTTGAGAGTCCTTGAACAATATTTCATTGTCCTTAGCGTCAATTTCTTTCTTGAGATGAAGTATCTCAAGTGTTTCAGTCTCAGGTAGGTTTTTTGATAAGCCCTTAGTTTGTGCAACATCCAGTTTGGATGTTAGATCCTCATTGTCTTTCTTAATCATTAGAAAGATTGCTTGCAGATTGCGAAAATCCTCAGATAAGGATTCATATTCCTCCAGTGAGACTGTTGCCTCATCATCCATATTCTCTTCATCCTCTACTGAAGAAACTTCAGTTTTGGATAGAGTTTCAGTTGGTGCACTTTCAGATAGAATCTGAATCTCTTGCTTGGATGCAATTGATGGAGTAGATGGAATGGATGCATATGATGTTGAATATTTGATTTTTGGATCAACGTATCCTTCAGGCATTACATGAGCGTAAATTACCTGAGGGACAAAATCTCCATTGCCCATCAAGCAGTAGACTTCAGGTGACTCCTCTTCTTCAGTATCAAGGAGCCCTAGATCTTCATCATCTGAAGAATCTGAGAAGTGTCTTTCATAGCTTGATTTGGAGGGAGTGTTGATCTGATCTGGATCATCATCAACCATCATTGCTTTCCTTTCAGCATTTCGCTGATCTCTTCTTAGCCTTAGTTCCTCCCTTTCCTTCTTGCTTAGGTCAGGGCAGTCTGGCTTGAAGTGGTCTGAAGCTCCACACTCATAGCAAACTCCTTTGCTGTACTGTGGTCGTTCAGGCCTGGACTGAGTGGCAGTCGCGTCCTGATTGGATGTAGAGGTGGAAGTTTCAGTTGATGGTGTGCTTCTTCTGGCACGGTTGTCTCTATGGAACTTTCTGAAGCGGCTGTTCTTCAGATCTGCACGTTCAAAACGTTTTGCCATTAAAACGTATTGTTCCATTAGTTCAGCCTTAGTCATACCTTCGAGGTCTAGGGCATCTGGCTTTGATTCTTTGGCTGGGCTTTTGTCTGCCTTGAAGGCAATAATGTCTTGAGAGGAAGTGGAGATTGGGGTTGCTTCTTTGATTGAATTTGAGATATCCAATATTCTCTGCCTTGTCTCATGACTCTTTAGTACACTGAAGATGGCAGCTGTTGTGAGCGTGTTGAAATCTGGTCGCCCACTTATTTGGATTTGGTATGGCAACCAGTCTTCACGTCGAAGACACCATACGATCTTCAGGTTGATCTCTCGTTGAGTGTATTTGTCAGGCTTCAGTGCTCTGACAGATGTGAGTATTTGCATGAATCTGAGTTCCACCTCACTGATGGATTCTCCAGGTACCTGCAAAAAAGCATCATATTTCTGACACTCGAGAGTCAGTTTGTTCTCTTTTATCTCCTCCGATCCAGCGCACATTTGCTCGAGAGTTTCCCACATCTCTCTAGCAGTTTCACAGTGTTGGATATGCACCAACATGGGTCTTTCAAGCGTTCCTGAAATGATATGCTTTGCATAGTCATCCAGTCCACCGATTTTCTTCTCATCGGCTGTGTACTCGTTCAGTGGCTTGAATTCAGTTCCTGGATCTCTTACTCCAGTGACTTCTTGAGGAAATGTCTTGTAGATCTTTATGGGTCCTGTGGTGATCACTTGCCACATCATGACATGATGGGCCTTCAGGAATGAAGACACCCTGTACTTCCAGTAGTCATAGTCTTCTACTGAGAACATGGGTAATCTGAGAGCATTCTCCATGGAAAATGTTAGATATGAAAATGAGTTTTCTGAAAGATCAATTTTAAAAACCTTGGGTCTTAGAAACAGTGGTAATTAAAACATACGCTCTGATACCACTTGTTGGTCCCGAAACGAGTGAACTGAGTGTATGGGGGGGGGGGATACACTCAGTCAATTTTCAATTTAAAAACTTTAGTGGCTCCTGAACTGAAGGGAGGTACTTCAGTGAGAGAGATGACTTAGAGATAGGAATCTTTCAGTCTACACTGAGTGTTTGACTGATGGACTAATATCTTAAGTGTGCGGAATGTGGTGGCTTTAAATCTTACTCGTTTGCTTCAGAAAACTTAATGCAGTATTTCTCTTTTCTCTTAGTCAGTATTCAATTGATGTTATAATGAATAAGCAATACTGAAATTAAATGAGACAGAGAGACAAGATTTGATTTGCGTGGTTCAGAGATAAAAAACTCCTACGTCCACGAGATCTCGATGTTAGTCGAGGGTTTCCAACTTAATGGAGATGATCTTACAGTGATTTTACAGTTAACTTGAATAAGTCTAATCACTCTTCGGTTACAAGATGTTATCGCTTTAGAACACTAAGGAATGAATACTGAATGCTTAGAGTGTTCTAACTGAAAGATTGAGAACTTTGAAAGCAGAGAGAGCGATAGGGTTTTGATAGCAGGGTAACCGGGATTTTGAAGTGTTGAAGCAGCGGGGTATATATAGTGCTCTCTCAAGGATATAGCCGTTGTGAGATAGAGCTTTAATTTGAATTCTTCCCGTTGGTGTCTTCGTCCTTTTTGCCGTTTTTGGTGTCTGCAGAAAGATCTTGTTCACCTACTGAGATCTTTGCCATAAAAGGAAAGCCTATGAAGTAGGCTGTAACTCAGTGAGAACTCCAGAAACTGAACTTCAGCGCAGACTTAAACTGTGATGCTTCAGTGGCAGGAAGACTTTTGGCTTCTAACTTCAACTTCAATACTTCAGTAGAGACTTCAGCAAAGAGGTCCTTCAGTATTGGAATGCCTTGAATCTTCAGTGTAGACGTCCTTCAGTGTACCTGAAAAACAGAACTCCCTAACATATGAGTTCTTAAGAAAACACTAAGATTACAGTACTGGACTTAATACATCTTTCAGAGGAGGTATTGGGATTTGAATCAAAACATATATAAATATAAACACATTTAATAAAGGAAATAGAGATGTTAAAAATAACACTACCAAGGTGTATGCTCCACAACCCTCTTTATAAAAATAAGTGACTCCACAGCCCTTTTTATATAGTACCTTCAATATGCCTCATTGTTTATTCAAATTGTCAACTTATAACTTATTTTTTTCTCACTTCAAACTCAAAGCAAATTATAATAGTCATTTAGCATGCATGTGTATTAAATTTAAATGTAGTGGGCACTAAGACATAAAAGTTGTGATATAAATAATAAATATTTATATATATATATATATATAATATCTCATCTATTTTCTGTTGTTAATAATATTATAAAGTAACTGAAAAACATGATA
Source organism: Leonotis leonurus (assembly GCA_026898415.1). Taxonomy (NCBI): domain Eukaryota; kingdom Viridiplantae; phylum Streptophyta; class Magnoliopsida; order Lamiales; family Lamiaceae; genus Leonotis; species Leonotis leonurus. The sequence continues at coordinate 1,485,969 of JAPKLX010000039.1, forward strand.
AATAAATAATTGATACATGTCTCATGATCCTACAACAAATCTGTAGCATAACATATAAAACATAGCAATATATATTGGCTCTAAATTCAATAAATCAATTCCTATAAATATGAAGCAGTTTTGTTTTCTAAAAGAATATGAAACAATTCTTTATGGTGGATTTATAATTTTTTTTAAAATCATTTAAACAACACGATATCTACATATTCTCTCAGATATATCTTTTGTTCTTATCTTTACCCAACATATTTAATTGTTAAATTCAAGATATTTTTTCCAAATATTAAAATGTTTATATTCATTATACCTCAATAAAAAAATACTCCCTATATCCCATGAAAATAGTCACGTATCTCAATGAATGTGTACTTTATGTAAAAAGGAAGATCATTTCCATAGAACAGTGTAAGTATATATTTTATGGATGAATATATAGTAAGGTATTTTTTTTAAAGCTCCATAATTTCATTCATTTATAACACATGATGAATTGATGATATCTAATTATATTATTTTTAGTAATTATATTAATATTATGATCAACTCACTTTTAACTCTATAACCATAGAGTGTTGATGGTTATGCTTCGGACTGCCGATTCACGCTTCTAAGAATTTGGAATCGAAACCGAATTATTGTTGCGGTGGTTCATAGTTTAAAATCGAATCGTGTAGGGCAATTACAGTTCCAAACCACTGGTTGCAGTTACGAACTGTCCAAAAAAATATTAATGCTAATATATTTAAAATTTTAATTATTTTAGTTACATACGAATTCATATCATCATTTAATTTGATGTCACATAATTAACTTTTTAATGTAATACTAGAATAACTATGTAAATTTCTATTTTAATTTAATATTAATTATATATAATAACCACATAATGATATATTAATAAAAAGTTAATTATTTTGATTTATAATATTAGGGTTTAATCATATTATCATTTAATTAGTCTTTACTTTATTTAATTATTAATATATCCATAAATTTTAATGTATTATTATGAATTATAAAAAAACTAATTATAAAAAAAGACTCTTTATAATATAAATGATAAACTGAATTAGATAATAAAAAATTGAGATACATTTCTAAATTGACGGTTACGGTCTGAACCTTCGATTCGCAGTTTTGAATTTTGAAATCATAACCGAACCATCATTTACACGGTTATAATTCGAAATTGAACCGACATTAGGTACAATTACGATTTTCGAAACCGCTACAGTTCCATTCCTACAATTTCGATTTTTTTGAACACATCTATTTTAACATATTTAATATATTTATTAATCAATCATTAATTCATAAATACATATTTAATTGAGAAATAATATGACACATATCCATCAAATTTTACTGAAAAATTATATACCCTTACCTACGGTACCCAAAAATACTAATATAGGTAATATCATAATTTTTGATAAAGTATGATACTTTATATAAACTAGTTTGTGCACCCTTGCTATGCACGGGAATATGTTATTCATCAATAATTTATGCATAGAGATATTTAAAATAATCGAAAATGATGTAATCAGATAATAATCGGTGGTTTTAGAACCTTAATTAATCATAAACGATGGTTCGATTTAAAATCATGATTGTGTTGAGGACGGTTCAGTTATAATTTCAAAATTTTGAAACCATGATCAGCGATCCAAACCAGTAACTTCAATTTATTTTATCCAATTCAATTTATTTCTTATTTGTAAAATGTATTTTTATATAATTCACAATAATACATTAAAACTTATGAATATATTAATAATAAAATAAATTAAAAATCAAAATTTAATTTTGGAATTTGGAAATTAATAAAACTTTATGATTTTATATAATAATATAATAATATTTAAATTTTATTTTTATAGTCATTCTAATTTTAAAATTAACAAATAAAATGACATTAAAATTTTGAAAAGTTAAATGATAATATAAATTATTACGTAATCATAATAATAAGAATTTTTAAATTTTCATATATATTAGTATTAATTTTTTGGATAGTTCATAAATATAATTCTAGTCGTTCTATACGGTTCGATTCCAAATCGTGAACTATCTTAAAAACGATTTGGTTCTGATTTTGAATATTCGAAGGAGTTAGGTTCCAAACTACAATCATGAGCACTTCTACTTCTGTAATTTTATAAATTTTAATTGGTTTAAATACTAATAATAATTAATTGATCATATAATAAAATTAACATAGTCATATTTATAAGTGTTATAATTTTTAGTTGTTTGAGCAATTTTTTAATTAATATTGATCTACATATAATTTATCTCACAAAGAGTTGATTGTCTAAAAATATCTCTCATTGTGTTAACTAAAAATAAATATGAACGATTCATATTTTTATATTATATTATTTTTTATTATTTTATATTTAATAAAATAAAATAATTTTAAATATTTTCTCTAAAAATATAAAGACATCCATTAAAAAAAACTTTATAATGAGCTTCTATGCATGGTCTCAATTTATAATGGATTGAGTTTCAACTTTCATGCATAATATTAAAACATATTATAAAGAGTATTCAACTTTATAATTAGGAACATTATAATTTAGTAAAATATATTATATGTATACATATAATTACTTTCAATTTACTAATGTGTTATAATTTTTTATATTAAATTTATATTTTATATAACATATATCAAATTAAATGTATTGTCGAGATCTTTAATTTAATATGCATAATATTGCAAATATTTTTACGAAGAAAATAAATAATTTTAGGAGAAATGTGTTATAACAGAGAGAAAATAATCTATAAAGTTTTAAAAATTAATAAGCTAAACGCTAAACATAAACCAAATTCAGTTGTACATGTATATTATGATTTATTCAATGTTCAAGTTATCTTGTTGCTCTATTGGTTCACAATATAACCTTCTTTCGAATCCTGTTAAGGTTAATTTTTAAATTTAATAGTTGTAGGATTATATTTGCCATTGAAATTGAAGTTATTTACAAAATTTGTCACTCAAATTAATTTCAATTAGAATGCTTCCTGTTTTATATATATATATAGATAAATAATTTTCCTAAATATCGGGATATTCAGTATACTACTGTGATCCACATACATCAAAAATATTTATTAAAATCTACCCGCAATATATTTATCGATATATAAATTTGCTGTGAAACGAAAGAGTAATAAATAAAATAAAAGATAGTGTAGAGGTAGAGAAGAAGACGAAGACAAATCAGTTACGTTGTCTCTGATTTCTAATGAATTTTATGATGAATTAATGGCGGCACTGTCACCATTATACCTTCTCCTTAACCCTAAAGTTTTCAACGGAGCACAGTAAAATCGATAGATCTATACTATTCGATAGTGACGATACGTGGGAGCGTGGTATGGCGGGTGGGGTGCAGGTGTGGACCATCACCTCCGCCACGTGTACGGTGGATCCTCACCGCCCTCTCCGCTATAAATACCCCCTTCATCCTCACCACCTTCATCACTCACTCATTCACTCATATCTCCAATTCTTCTATCTTTCGATCTTAATCCACCATCAACAACATGTCTTGCTGCGGAGGAAACTGTGGCTGCGGATCTAGCTGCGGATGCGGCAGCAGCTGCAGCGGGTAATTTTTTTAACTCTCTTCGATACGATTCTCCGGTTACTTTTTTCGAATTTCTCCATGTGATTTGATTAATCGCGTTCAATTAGGGTTATCACAGTTATCGGAAATAGTCCGTACGGTCTCCGTCGATCTCCGATCATTTCTGTCTAGAATTTCGTTTATTTTTCAGAAATTCGAGAACTGATTTCTCGTAATTCTGTGGAAATTTCGAGTTTTAATGGAGAAATCATTGATTTTTGCGCAGTTGCAAGATGTACCCTGACTTGAGCTACTCGGAGGCCGCCGCCCCCACTCAGACCTTGGTTCTCGGCGTTGCTCCCCAGAAGACGTACGTATCTCATTTATTTCCTCGATCGATCCAGATTTAATTCTCAATTCCCCTCCCATCTCAAAACAGAAGGAAAATGATCGTATCTATATCACCTTAATTAGTAGAAGGAAGCCTCATCCAAATGCATCATCGACGACATTTCTGGTTAATTTCTGTTTGATTTGAAACTGTGGTGCAGGTATTTTGAGGGAGAATCTGCAGAAGTGAGCGCTGAGAACGGATGCAAGTGCGGAGATAACTGCACCTGCAATCCATGCAACTGCAAGTGAAGATGAGCGGGCGAAAGAAGCAGAGATGATGAAGAATTAATTGAGTAATATATAATATATATTTAACTTTTTATGTTTGCGTCTGAAAATGGGACAGAGATGATCATGTGAAGGGCTGCCATCGTCATCTTGAGTGATGGTAATCTTCTCAGTAATGGTTAATCTGTGTGTCCCTTTTTGCAATAAAAGTAGCCGTGATCTTAGCTTGATTGGAGATTTTTGGCTGCTTTTGGAGTCTTGTTGTGTTCTTGAGTCTTAGTGTTGCCATCTCTGCTGCTGCTGCTTGTTGAGGCCCCCATCATCACCATTATCTAATTTGCTATGGTTGAAGAGAGTTTGAATGTTTGGATTATAAATTAATGGAAACTCCTTTCTTCTATATGAGACTTAACAGTAACTGAATTTGTTGTTTTGTGGTGGTTTTGGATTATGTGCAATTATTGGGGATGAGGTTGTATTGTTGAGCATATGGATAAGGATCATTAATATAAATGGAATATAACCCTCATCTTTTACCTATTATCCTGACTCTCAATTGTGGAGTGAGTTGGATAAATTAACTCCCAACTCCCAAGTGTTACCAATTACACTAACTTCCAATTGAAAATTGGTAAATTCCCTCCATATAAAACGAGATAATATATACTAATATACTCCTCTTCACTAAAATGGCCACGGCTGGTCGATCTCAAATGAAAAAGAAAAGAATTGATCAATATAATTTTAAGTAATTTTATTGGTTGTAATTTTTTTGCACAACCAGTAGTAGTAAAAATTATTTTTCGTATTGAGAGATACGTATCAACAAATACTTATCAATTGATAAACAAATACTTATCAAATACGTTTATATTCTGTCCGTGTCCTTTTTTAGTTCACGTGCATCAAAGGTCTTTGTTATTATATTCTTATTTTCATTAATATCTAACAAATATTATATTCTTATTTTTATTAATATCAAAGGTCTTCGTTAGATTATGAAGGAAGGAGGTTCATTTCTTTTTTTCAAAAAGAGAATTGGGTTTGAAATATGAAGGAAGGAGGTTCATTTCTTTTTTTCAAAAAGAGAATTGGGTTTGAAATATTCACAGATACGTCCGAGCATAATTTTAACATGTCGAGTTTTGAATAGCTTATATAAAAACTAATTCACAAATTTGTCAAATTAATATAAAATATATATTATATTTAAAATATATTTATAATTAGCACAAACTCGAATATTTAACGAACTTGAGCTCAGTTCAAGTTCAAATTCACTTTTAAAGTGAATAATTAACAACTTGAACTCGATTTTTATTTATTGAACCAAATTCGAACTTTATTTTTTCATTCCTTGATATTATCAATCATAGGAAATGAATGAGTTAGTTAGTTCATTTCCCATCTTCGTTCAATTATAAAGTTTGTTCCATTCCCACAAATTATCATTTTTATATACCAATCATTCCCTAACGATTTGAAATTGATAGTTCACAATTCCGAACATATTGAAACCGTAAGTGAACCAATTTCTATACGGTTACAGTTGAGTACCGAACCATCTAAGAATGATTATGGTTCTCAGAAGTACCGATTCTTGCTCTATTAAGGGTTGGTTCTGACAGTTACGGTTTTTTTGAATACCTTTAATTAGAGGCATTTCCTTCGAGTTATAACTTAGATTAATAAAATATAAGATTGAACATTTAAAAGATATTTTTTTAAATTAATTCAAAATTAAACAATTCATTTTTTATTCATCAAAATCGTCAATATAAATGCAATGTAAACATTACATAAAAAAATTGTACCTGAGATTACATATGAAACATATATATTTTTTTCAATTTCACTTGGAGAAATTTACCATATAGAAAGTGAATTAGTGATAAAACAATATGTCAACTGTCATATATTTGTAAGGCTATAAATATTCTCAAGTTATTTTAGACTAATATATATATTAAATGTTATTTTCCAAATCATATTAGCTTTATTTATATTAAATACGTTCTAGCATGATCATATTAGCTTTGGCATTAAAGTTGAATGCGTACTAAATACTAATAATATGGATGCTTGAGATTATTTAGGTACAAATTAATCTTTATATTAAATATTATTAATGTTTACACTTTTTTAACCTAAAATCATATTTTCCATTAACTTTTGTTAATATCAGTAATTTATTTTAGCTTTATTGTACTAAGAGATAATTAGTATATCAATTTAAAATCTCTCTTTTTTATTCTTCCCATCGCTCACACATATATAATATTATTGTTGTTGAGCTTAATTTGAATGTTACTTGAATATTATTTACTTACTCCGTCTACTAATTTTGTTAACATATTTTCATTTCATTCCGTTCACGAATGTTGATTATAATTGAAATTTATCTTTTATAGTACTCTCTCCGTTCTACTATTATTGTCCTAGTTTAATAAAAAATATGAGTTTTTTAGTCAAATTATGACAATAATAATAAGACATAGAGTATTAAATTACGTGACTCAAACTCCATCCAATACACACATTTCATTTAAAAAATAATAACAAGTGAGTATCAAACTCCACTTACTATATTTTTTCACACAATTCAAAGTCAAAACACTACTTTAAAACCTGTGGCAAGTTAAAACGTTAACGACATCGGCGAAAAATTTTTCTATGCATTTTTAATATATCATTGTTTTGTTTTTGTTCTTTGCGTTTTTGATATATATGGTTTTAAAATTTTTCTTTTTGATAGTATTTCAATATGTTTTTCGTTCTTTGTACATACAAATATTCAATAGTGGAGATGTTCAAAACAATTAGAAACGCCAAAATTGAATCGTTATTGGTGGTTCTAAGAACCGTAATCCTACTCGGCGGTTTGATTTTGAACATTAACCGTGTAGAAGGTGGTTTTATTACAACTCTAAAATTTTGGATTCGTAACTGGAGATTCGAACCGCAAACTCAAATTTTTGCATATTTTAATGTATTTATTATATTATAGAGTTATTTTTATTTTATATGGTTTATAAGAATATATTAAAACTTATAAATAAATTCATTAATAATTAAAAAAATGAAATATTAACCTATGAATTTTGAAGTTGGAACCAATAATATTTGTAGTCAGATATTAATAAATCAATATTTTAATTTTATTTTGTAATTATTTATAATTTTAAAATTAATAAATAGAAGGAAATTTAAAATCTCAAAACTTAAATAATACTAATACGCGCATTAATACGTAATCAAAATAATTAACTAGAATTGTAAAATTTTCAATTATATTGATATTGATTTTTTGGACGGCTCGAAATCGTAATCGGCGGTTTGAAACCGTAATCAAAACCACTTTATAAGAATCCGTTCGAAATTGTGAAATGTTGTAACAATTGTTTAGTTCCGAACCATTATCGGAAACAGCTCTATTCAGTAGTATCATCTCTACGTTATTACACATCACAAGAAAATAAACTTCTTTTTAGTTTGGAATAAACTTCTAGTTTCTATAAGTGAACAACTTCATAAGAATACTATTTAAATACTTGTAAATAAATATTATCCTAACTAATATTCAACTTAAGGAAAGTTGTAATCATTTATTTGTATGATTGAAGTTAAAAGGACTTATATATCAATAATATTTAACAAGAATATATTTGTACAGTTTAGTTCATCGCACATAATGAAACTTATTTCTACAAAAATATTTCATATTATCCTCTTAATTAAACTTCACTATTTACGATTTTATTATCCAACCTTTTTATTACCTCTAGATATATTTTGCTATTATAATAATCACTATCTTCGATTATATCTTTGAACAATTGCTTTTATTTAACTAATTTCCTTTAAATCGCTTACACAGTTCTAGAAACATTATTCCCGTTATTCTTCAAAATTCATGCAAAACTATTAATTTTAAACAATTCTAAATTTTATCTTCCCCAACATCATCGCAACCCACAATCAAAGAAAAAAACTTACTAATGAATGTGTATATAGTCTTGCTAAGTATCAAAAAAAATGAGAGAAAATATAATAGCTAAAAGTTAAAATTCCATTACTTATAATTATTAACGATAAAAAAATTGCACTCGTTATTACTTCTCTTATTAAAAGTTAATAATAATGGTATAATGTACAATTTATTCTGATAATTAAAAGTAGTTATTTAAGCGTATGTGTGTTATGCCATTTGCCCGTGCGATTCACATGTGAGAATATTATTAATAATCCTAGCTTTAAATGAGTTTGAAATTTAAATAAATAATTCAATGAAATTTTATTTATACATATCTGAATTTTAATACTTCATTTATATTACTAGCGTGTAACCTGTCGAAAATCGACGGGAAATTAGCATATATTATAATTTATAAATATATAATTTTTGTAAATGATATATTTTTAGCCTATTTTCTATAATATTTTAGATTTTACAATTTTGAATTTGTTATATTAAAATGACCATTTTAGCCTATTTTTCCTATTTAAAAGTGATATAAATTAACAAATTATTATAAATATTATTTACAATAATTTATCTTATGTAGAATGTATTGATAAAAAAATGATGTTACCTTACGATTTATTAGCATAATTATAAATCCGTGCTATTTAAAAATTATACGTGTTACATGAAAACTTATCATGTGTAAAATTTATTGATACATAATCATTTTATATCATAATTTAAAAAATTGACTCTTTATTTGTTTGATAAAAATTAATTATTTGATCAAATCAAATAATAAAATTTTATCCGGATAAAATATTTATGTGGGTCAAAAATATGAATACAATCGGATGCGACACGCATGGGTAGTGACTATCCATATTCATACCCACGATGGTAGAGATGACAATAATTACATGCAACTCACTAACTGTAATAGAGGTGAGTTCGAGACACATTTGACATTCACTAGTTTCATGAGTGTATTTTAATTTTAAGATCATTTGTATTTGTGATGGATAATTATGATCCATACCCACAAAAATTATCTGCGATATACATACAAAAAACAATAAATCTAACCATTTGCCAACTATTAACTACGGATTAAAAATATATGGTTAGTAAGGGAAAACTGAGAAAACCTAAATACAAAATAACTATTATTTTACTATAATATTTTAGGTGGTTTAAATTTAAACTAGGTATTCCACCCGTGCTATGTATGAGATTATTTATTTATAAATAATTTATGCATAAAGATATTTAAAGAAATCAAAAATATTGTAATCCGATTTTATTCGGTGGTTTTAGAACCGTAATCGATAGTCTTATTCTCAATTGTGACTATGTTGAGGACAATTCAGTTACAATTTTAAAATTTGAGAACCGTGATCAGTAATTTGAAATAATAATTTCGATTTATTTTACCTTATTTAATTTATTTCTTATTTTATAAAGGGTCATTTTTTATTAATTCATAACAATACATTAAAATTAACAAATAAGAGGATATTACATAACTATTTAAACATATGTGTATATTGATAAAAATTCGTAATACATATGTTTGAAGTCGTTATTATTTGTAGTTAGATTTTGTGTTGAAATTTTAATTTTTTTATGTAATAATAAATATTTGACATAATTTTATATAACAACGAATTAATAATTTGAAGTCAACTACAAAGTTATCATTAAAAATTGATTTTCAATTTTAGTAAAAATCCGTGTATTAGTTATTGTTTAATTTTTTTTAATATATTAAATTATATTAATCTTAAATATAATTTTGATGAAATTAGTTATCACAACATATAGTACCACATTGTTATATATTTTTCATATATCACAACTATATTAATAATTATATATTAATAAATTTTAATAATATATGCATTTTAATTAGGAGGCAAAGTTAAAAATATATAATTTAATATATTTAATGTTTATATAATTTTGACTGATAACTTTAAAAATTATCTACAAATAAAGCTAGTAAATTAATAAAGTTGAAATTATTTAATTCAATATATTTAATATTTATATATAACTTGTACCATGTAAATTAATAGAGCTCCTAAATGGAATGACCATTTGTATTCCATTATATGTTTTACTATTAAAATTAGCATTTAATTAATATTTATAATAATACATTATAATCAATATTTTTTGAAAAACTATACTCCTTCTGTCTCACTTATTTAAATTTATTTACTTTTGACACTCATTCCAATATTTAGTTGTAATAACTTTTGAAGAACATGGTTTGTGCTTTAAAATTTGCTAAATAAAAAAATATGTCTAAATAAGTGAGACAGAGTCGGTATATGTTAGTGTTGAATTTATCAATTATACAAATTGATTATAATTATTAGTATTAAATATAAAAACAATTATAAACCCTGATCAAATAGGACAAATTTTTAGTACTAAATAAAAGATTAAACTTAGATATAAGAAAATAAAATTAAGAAAACATATTAGATAACATTAAAATTTTATAGTAAAAATAGATTGGGGCACTATATCTAATTCGCCATTTCTGCATAGTATTAAAACATATTATAAAGAGTATTCACCTCCATAATTAGGAACATTATATATATATATATATAGATTATATGTATAAGAATATGTGTGTATATATATAATTGTTGGTCCCGAAACGAGTATACTGCGTGTATGGGGGGGGGGGGGGGAAAAACACCAGTTCTTGAATTTTCAAGTTAAAAGCTTTAGTGAACTTCTGAACTGAAGGGAGGGACTTCAGTAAGAGTTGAGTTGATACTTTAGATAACAATCCTTCAGTCTACACTTTGTGTTGGACTGATGGACTAATATCTTAAGTGTACGTGAGGAAGTGGTGGTTTTAAATCTTACTCGTTTGTTCAGAAAAACTTAATGCAATCTTTCTGTTTTCAATTAATCAGTATTCAAATATGATAATCACAGAAAGATAAATACTGAATGTAAGAGAGAGAGAGACATGATTTGGTTTGCGTGGTTCGGAGATAAAAACTCCTACGTCCAGGAGTCTCGATGTTAGTCGAGGGTTTCCAAGTTAATGGAGTAATAATAATCTTACAGTGATCAACCACAAAGGGTTAGATAGACAATATATCTGATCACTTCTAGCTTCGAACTTAATCTAATGGTAAGATTATTCTTCGGTTACAAATGCAGTCGCTAAGAACACTAAAGGGTATAATCTGAATGCTTGAGTGTTCTAGACAGAGAGCTAGAAAGCTTGAACTTTGAGAACGATGGTGGCGATAGTAAGTTGTAAGATTGGGTAACCGGTGTCTTGAAGCGTTTGAAGCAGCGGGGTATTTATAGGTCTCTCATGGAATGTATCCGTTGTGAGATAGAGCACCATTTGAAATCTTCCCGTTGGACTCGTGGTCCTTTTTGCCATTTTTGGTGTCTGCAACAAGATTTAGTTTCATCTATTGAGATCTTTTCCCAAAGTGGTAACTCCTATAGAGTAGCTTGGAGCTCAGTGGAGAATCTTCATATATGACTTCAGATGCAGAGCTTTAGGTAGAACTTCAGTGGCAAGGAGCCATTTGCTTTATGTTGGCTTTAACTTCAAAACTTCAGGCCATAGTTCAAAGAGGCATGATCCTTCAGTTTTGGGACGTAAACTGAGTTCTAAGATGAACTTCAGTTACTGACTTCAATGTTTAGTCTTGTGTCTTCAGTTTGTTCCTGTAAACTGAACTCCTTAACAAGTGACTTCTAAACAAAGACTAAGACTTCAGTTTTGGACTTATTACATTTTTTAGGGGAGGTTTTGGGATCTGAATCAAAACACATATAAATATTTTCCAACAATTTCCCCCTTTTTGATGATGCCAAAACCTAACCCGAAAACATCTATCTAAGATAAAGAATTCCCCCTAAACTGGAGAACACCTAATCTATAAGATGAGATGGGTTAGTTAAGCAGTTAATATCACACCAAAAAAAATATAATAATCAGAGCCTAGACAACTAGAATATTGTCATCAGGTTGAGATCAAGAGATAGACAAAATATGTATTTCATTCATATGGACATTCAGTACAGAAGTTGTTCAGAAAGTAGAATGAAATACAACAAAGGTTTAAGAAGCTGCCTTCTTCTTCTCTTCTCTTGTTTTCAGAACCATTTCCATCTGAGCTTCAGGAGAGATAGCGTTGAACATCAGATATGTGTCATCTCGAAGCTTTCTAAACGGTCCCTTTAGATTCAGATCAAGGCCAAACACTTGAGCAGCAATGATTGCTTCAGACTCTATTGGCTTCTTATCAACAAAAGGACTTCCAGGAAGGTTTGGTCTGTCAAATTGCTTCCTATCTGGAGCGGTGATAGTGACTTCAGAATTTGTAGCATATTCTCTAATCAACTTGATGAAATCTGAATCTGGATAGTCGTCCATGAAGTTCTGAAACAACTTATCTCGATCAGTTTCTCCGCAGGCTCCATAGATGGTCCAGTGATCGAGCATCTTAATAAAGTCGTCCTTGAGATCTTCCCATTCATCATTCAAAACTGGGCAAACCCAAGAGTCAGTGTGAGGGCGCGTGGGAGGATCAGTTTGACTGGTTCTCTTTTTCTTTCCTTGAAGTCTGAGAAAGTATAGTTTTGATGCTCGTTGAGAGTCAGTTCTTCTCCATTCAGCCTGTTGAGCATCAAATAGATCCTTCAGCTCTTGCATCTTTTCTCTGGCTTCTGGAGGAATAACAACTTGAACAAGTAATCTATCATCTTCTTCTCCAGAGCCTGGACTCATCTCTCCTTCATAAAAATCTTATTCGTTTAGATCAGCTTCATTGAGAGATGGCAGAGCTTCTTTTCCTTTTGACATTTCAACATCAGTAGGAACCGTGTGAGAAGTTTCAGGCACAAAAATGTCTTTAAAGGAAGGTGTTGGAATAATAGGCTTGGCAGCAGCAGCATCAGCAAGAGATGAAGACTCGGTGGCATCAAGATTTGTACCCGCTTCATCGTCTTGGTTTCCTTGGGATCTGGTGGCGAGTGGAGCTTGAGACTTAGGCGGAGGAGGAGGTGGTTCAGAAGCAGTAGCAGCACCAGATGCTGGCTCTTCAGTGGATATGGCACCAGAAGGCATGGATGCAGAGGCACCATCCTCGTCATTATTATCATCTCCATCATCGTCATTATCATCTCCTTCATTATCAGTTAACTCCAATTCAGGGGAGTCTTCACGCTCATCTTCATCCTTTTCTTCATCATCCTCAGCTCCTTCAACAGCTTCAATAGGGATGTTTTCAGGTTCAGTCTCTTCCCCCTTTTTGGCAGCAGCAAGGGCATCTTCAAGAATTTTATCAGCATGCCAGAGGACAGAGCAAATTCGAGAAAATTGAAGTTGTAGATTGTTGGAATCGGAGATAGATTGGCAGAATTCTTCAATGTGAGATAGGCGAACTCAACAGTGAGAGATGATAAGATCCACCTGTGTTTGGTGATCGTGAGGAACTTCAGAAGAGGAAGAAGAAAGGCCAGTGGAAGTTTGAGCACGAGAAATAGCGATAGAGGCAGTCAGGCGAGCAACGTTAGCAATGGACTTCGCCTTTTCAGCCAGAGCAGGAGCAGAATCAGCAGCAGCTTTTGCCTTCTCAGCAAGGATACAGCCAGAATCGGCACATTTTAGAGCTTGGCTAATTCGCTTTGGTTACCTATACAGAGATTTCCCATGCATAGAGCATTCAGTAGAAAGCTTATCAAGGCCAGTGCACAAAGCAGACAAGTCCTGAACCGCAACATCAAAATCTAAGCGGAGGGAATTTGTCTTGGCACGATTGCTGTTGCAAGATAGCACCAGATCATTGACCTTTTTGCTAGAAGGCACTTTATAATGCTCCAGATGAGAGGGGAAGGTAGACTGCATCTCCTTCTTAACAAACTTCTGCAAGTCAAGATACTGAGCCTGAAGGGCTTGTTCAATTTTGGCATCAATGGCCTCAGTGGATGAGAGAGATGAAGTGGCAGCCTTCAGGTCAGCCTTCAGAGAGGCATTTTCAGAAGTAACAACATCAATGGCCTTTTGAAGATCAGCAACATGGCCTTCGAGCTTTTTAGAGTAAGTGGCCTGAAGAGCATTGAGCATTGAAGATGTGGAGTTTGTGAGGCGCTGACTCTCAGTATCAGAATACGTCTTGAGTTCACTGATGGTTGCCTTATAGAGTGAGCGGTGAGCAACAAGGATAGCACCATCTGAGGAAATAGCCTCAGGAAAAGAGGAATCAGAGGTAGACTGAGCAGCAGGAACGGCGACAGAGGATGTGGAAGTACGTCGAGTGTAAGAGCGGCCGACTGTAGCTTCAGCAAAGGATAACTGATCTTCAATATAAGCCTCAGCATTAAGAAATGCGTCCTTGGCATCCAAAAATTGAAAGTGAGTCTGAAGCTCAGCTTCCTCAATCAAAATGGAGCTCAATCCAGACACCTTGATCTTGTATTGGAGAGCAGTGGTATTGATAAAACGATACGAGCGCCATGTCCAGAGGCGCTGGCAGAGAGAGTTCAGGGAGGGATGGTTAAAAAGCTCAGGGAAAGTGGAGCTTAGGTATTGGAAGGTTTGGAGCTCCAGGTTGTTAAGAAAGAGTTGGGCTGGAGAAGAAAGCACTATGGCTTGGGATTAAGAAGGCTGGGAGGTTGAGGTATGTAAGTGGGTTTCAGCTCGGGGAATTTCAGGGATAGGTTCAGAGGGTGTGGTTGAGATAGGCTGAGGTTTAGTAATGTCGGGTTTAGATTTGGGGGATGTGGGTGAGGGGATAAGGATGGGTGAAGAAGGTGCGATGGTGGTGATAGGTGAGGGGCTAGGAAAGGTAGAGGATTGAACAGGTTTGCGGGGGCATTTAGAAAGTTGGAATTGGTCTTGAAGGTCTTCATCAGTGGATGAGTTGAGAAACTTCGCAACCAGAGTAGGCTTGGGCTGAGGTGGGGGAGCTCTCTCAGAACGCCGGGTCTTCAGTAGACCTGAAGGGTGTTTGGTCGGGTTGCACTTTCTCTTGAGCTTTGGAGGAGAGGGAGGTGGAACTTCAGGAGTAGCATCAGATGCCTCCTCTTCGTCATAATCTTCCACGGCGTGGATATGATCGACCTCTTCTTCAGCAACCGCCTTCTTGGCCTTCAATCGCTCATTGGGGAGCTCGATCTGAAGGGCCATGGCTTTCCCGTGCATGCAGGCTTGCACATTAAAATCAATGGAGAACATCCACTTTTCATTATAGGCCACAACAGTTGGGAAAGCAGACTCTGCAAACTGATAGGACTCCTCTATCAGAATAGAAACCTTGGTAGCAAGGTTTAGAGTGTCAGTCCCAGTCATGGTCATCCCACCGGGAACTTCCTTCAGCTTGTTAGCTTCTCCCATCAGAAGCTCTTCCATTACAGCCACCCAGTTGGCTCCTTCGTTCCCGTAGATGCTTTTCATCAAAGCCAGCTTTTGCCAACTGAGCTGTTCATGGGAAGATTTCTTTCCCAGAATGCAGTGTTGAACTACATCAAGCAAAATTTTAAATTCAGGGCGAATCAAGCCCTTGTTGTTATTGGCAGTAGAGAACAGATGCGGGGGATCCTCCACTTGAATCTCCGCAAAGAAGGATTGAATGACATCTTTATCCTTCAGAAATTGAATGGGTTTGTTGTTACCCACATTCTTTAGCTTGAAAACTGACTGCAGCAACTCAGTAACATTAAACTGCAGCTTTTCAACTTGAACTGCTCCAGAGACTGGTTCCCTGATGGAAATCTCCAGGGAAGACTTCAGGTCTGAGCCATCATACCCCAGATTAACATAGAATTGAACCACCTGGTCGGGATATAGGTTCTTAGGGCGTAGAGAGGTAAGAGTCTCCAGGCCATTGGATTTGATGATCTCGAACATAGTTTTTGCTTGATCGATATCTGTTTGAGAGTAAACAGCAGTGGGCTCTGCATAAAGACGAGTACGTAGTTGAGAAAGCTTCATTGCTGGTCCAAGAACAGCTTTCTTGCCCATGATGTTGATAAATGCTGAAAATCAAAAGTACAAATTAGGTTTCCAAAAATTAAAATAAAATTAAAATATCCAGATAATAGAAAGCATGCATAGAGTAAGAACATATACATTGAGAGATTGGAAACTGAGAGATAGATTATCAACAAGTAAGATCACTAAGTAGCAATGCGCAACAAGGAATTTGGAAAGTTTTCAGCGAGAGGCTTTAAGTGTAGCAGATAGTGAAAGGTTTATTTGATCGGAGAAGAAAGGATTTTATAGGATAATGAACGGTTAGATCTTTCTCCGTGAAATGAGAAATCAATGGTTGGGAAAAGGCCATGTGACTGAGTTGTCGTCTGGGCGGGAAAGTATGTAGCGGTGAGAATCATGCGCGACGGTTTGACTTTCGAGAGTGGAAAAAGCACTGTGACTTTTACTGTTGATGTCAGAAAGTGATGATGTAAATGGTAAGGTGCATTATGGAAGAGTTATGGTACCGAGGTACGATGAGTACTATATTACGAGAATGGTATCAATTAATAATTAGAAGTAAAATTCTTAGAGAAATAAATGTGACAATAAATGTCAAGTGTAAATTTTCAGTTGTTGATACTAGCAACTGAATATCTTCCTTTTAGTAAAGAGTGTCCTTCAGATTTTGACACAAGTCTGAAGTCTTGTTTGCAAAACTTCAGATTTTCACCATATTCTTTATAGAAGCAAGTGGTCCTTCTGTATATTACTCAGTGTGAGTACTCCGTGACTTCAGTGACCTGCATGGTTAGTTCAATATATAGATTGAAATGCGTGATGGTTTGATGTCTTAGATAACTATGTAGAGTCACTCAAGGTGTATCCATCATATTATTTTATGTCTTATTGAGATTATAACTTCAATATACTAAGGGCACTGAGTCAATGAATCTTTAAGACAACAGGTAGCTCGATAGGAATGGAGGATTGTACCTTCAGTGAATACATTTAGGAGAGGTCTGGACTCAGTAAGCTAAGTCTTCCACTTAACATCTTGAATCTAGCTTCTTCCAGTGGCTTGGTGAGAATATCAGCTCGTTGAATGTCAGTGTGAATCTTTTCTATGATAACATCCTTCTTTTCAACGTGATCTCTTATGAAGTGATTCCTGATGTCCATGTGCTTGCATCTTGTGTGTAGAACTGGATTCTGAGTGATAGCAATTGCACTGGAACTGTCACAATATATTGCAACCTGAGTGGTAGGCACTTCATAATCTCTGAGTTGTTGCTTTAACCAGAGAATCTGAGAGCAGCAACTTCCTGCAGCCATGTATTCAGCTTCTGTAGTGGAAGTAGCAACTGAAATCTGTTTCTTGGAGAACCAACTAATAAGCTTGTTGCCCAAGAATTGACAGGTATCTGAGGTGGATTTCCTATGCAGTTTGCAACCTGCAAAATCAGCATCAGAATAGCCAGTGAGTACTAAGTTATCATCTGAAGGATACCATAATCCAAGATTGGGTGTGCCCTTCAGGTAGCGCAGAATCTTCTTTGCAGCTTCCATGTGTGACTCATTTGGATTAGTTTGATAGCGTGCACACACTCCAACAGCAAATGTGATGTCTGGCCTGCTGGCAGTGAGATATAAAAGAGATCCTATAATCCCTCTGTACTCAGTCTGGCTGACTGGCTTCCCTTCAGGATTTGGTTCTATCCTTCCATTTGTGTTCATGGGAATCTTCACAGCTTTGCTATTCTGAACGTCAAACTTGCTAATAAGTTCCTTTGTGTATTTGGCTTGGTTGATGAAGATGCCTTCAGGAGACTGCTTGATCTGGAATCCTAGAAAGAATCTCATCTCTCCCATCATTGACATTTGATACTGAGTCTTCATCAACTTGGCAAATTTGTCACAAAGCATCTGAGACTTGGACTTGGAACCAAATATAATATCATCAACATAAATCTGAACGATTAATATGTCTCCTTTATACTTGATTGTGAAGAGAGTTCTATCCACTGATCCTCGCTTGAAACCTGATTCAATAAGAAAAATAGACAAAGTGTCATACCAAGCTCTAGGAGCTTGTTTCAGCCTATAAAGAGCCTTGTGTAGCTTGTACACTTTGGTGTAGTCAGTCTCAAAGCCTGGTGGTTGCTCTACGTAGACTTCTTCCTCCAGGATGCCGTTCAGGAATGCACTCTTGACGTCCATCTGGTAGACTTTGAACTTCATATGAGCAGCATAGGCAAGGAAAAGTCTAATAGCCTCTAATCTAGCTACTGGAGCAAAGGTTTCATCGAAATCTATTCCTTCTTCTTGACAATAACCTTTGGCAACCAGTCTAGCTTTATTGCGAACAACTTCTCCTAGTTCGTCTTTCTTGTTCTTAAAGACCCATTTAACACTAATGACACCCTGATGCATAGGACGGTCAACGAGTTCCCAAACTTAGTTCCTTGTGAATTTATTTAGTTCCTCTTGCATCGCGGACACCCAAGTCACATCTTGAAGGGCTTTTGGAGCGTCTCTGGGTTCAATGTTGGAGAGATAGCAGCTATGTAAGAAGTTTTCATCCGAAAACAGTGCAATGTCTGCTTTTAGCCTTAGTTGTTCGTCAGTGGGGGGTTCAACGGTTGTTAATGGCTGGACCATTTCAGCTTGGATCTGATTCCTCTTTTGAACTCCTCTCTCCAGACTACCAATCACTGAGTCAGAGGGATGATCTTCAATCCATCTTCTTCTTCTTTGCATATCCTCCTCAGTGATGATCATAAGATCAAGTCTTTGAGGGGCAGGAGGCACTGAAGGCCTTGAGTGGAATGGATCATCTTCT
Source organism: Leonotis leonurus (assembly GCA_026898415.1). Classification (NCBI taxonomy): domain Eukaryota; kingdom Viridiplantae; phylum Streptophyta; class Magnoliopsida; order Lamiales; family Lamiaceae; genus Leonotis; species Leonotis leonurus. The sequence continues at coordinate 1,504,949 of JAPKLX010000039.1, forward strand.
TCTTCATTCTGAGGGCTTGTTCCCCCTTGATTGTTGGCTCTTACATATTCAGTTTGTTGAATTTCATGCAAAATAGCTTTATCTGAACTGGCCATAATATCATTAGTAGCAACAGTTATAGGAATATTAAATAAATTAGGAAAACTACTTCCTGAACTTGGTGAAGGTATCTCAGTGGTAAGATTTTCAGTGAGCATTTGATCTTCAGATTGAATATGAATGTCAACTAGAGTTTCAGATTGGATATCTTCCTCTCTTAATGGAATCTCAGAAGTGAGATTGTCAGGTTCAGTTTGAGGAAGACTTTCAGTTTCCAGTTCTTGAGTCCTATCTTTAGTAGGCTCTATTTCTTGTTCCAAACTGATGGTTGTGTCTTCAGTTGGAGTGTTCTCTTCATCATTATCTTCTAAAGTCCAGATGAGAATCTCATTTGTACTTTAAACTGAAGGTTGTAAGTTCAGATTATGAAGTTTTTGAATAATAGCTTCAGTTTCCTTTAACCTGTACTCAAAAATATATTCATCAAATATAACATGAGGTGTTATTTCCACTATAAGGTTACGCTTGTTAAAAACTCTATAGGCATAGGCAGCACTCTCCTCTGAGTAACCAAGGAAAAATCATGGATCAGCCTTGCCATCAAAAGTCTTTAACTGAGTTTTACCATTATTGTGAATATAACACTTGCAACCAAAAGCACGAAAATATTTAAGAGTAGGTTTCCTGTCATTCCATAGTTCATATGGAGTTTTGCCTTGGCGTGTGGTCAATAGTGATCTGTTCTGGGTGTAGCAAGCAGTGTTGATGGCTTCAGCCAAGAACTTCTTTGGAATTCTTGAACTATTATGCATAGTTCTTGCAGTTTCCTTTAATGACCTGTTTCTTCTTTCTGCTACGCCATTTTGTTGTGGAGTTCTTGCAGCTGAAGTCTGATGTTCAATTCCCATTTGTGCACAAAATTCTGAAATCTTTGCATTGAGAAACTCAATTCCTCGATCAGTGCGTATGGTGATAACATTGGTTGACTTCTGATTCTTCAGTTTTGTGAGTAATGCAGGTATGTGCTCCATGGTTTCATTCTTGTGATAGAGAAATACTGTCCATGTATAACGAGAAAAATCATCAGTAATAACAAGACAATACTTCCTACCATTGGCACTCAGTGGAGTCACTGGTCCAAATAGATCCATGTGCAAAAGTTGAAGAATCTTCTCAGTGGATGGAGCTTCTTTGGTCTTGAATGAAGCTTTGATTTGCTTTCCACTTTGACAAGCTCCGCAAATGTGGTCTTTGTCAAAGATCAGGTTTGTCAATCCATGCACTAGACTGTGTCTTGAAAGTCTATTGATGATTTTGAAGTTCAGATAACTGAGTCTATTGTGCCATAGCCAGCTTTGTTCTGAAGTGCTCTTTGAGACCAAACATGTTTCAGGGGAGGAGGCTTTTCAGTTTGCAGCATAAATATTTCCCACCCTGAATCCTTTCATTACAGTGGTCTTATCAGTGAGCTTATTAATCCTGCACTCATTAGAACTAAACACAACATTAAAACCTTTGTCACACAACTGACTTACTGAAAGTAAATTGTGCTTCAGGCCAGAAACATAGGAAACATTATCAATAGAAACATTCCCTATATTGAGAGTACCATATCCTTTAGTGAAACCTTTTGAGTTGTCACCAAAGGTTACCTGAGGACCATCTTTCTCAGTGTAGTTGGAGAGAGCTTCTTTATGAAATGTCATGTGCCTTGAGCATCCACTGTCTATGATCCAGCTTGAATGCTCCTTTTGGACACCTCTCCTTGGTCCTTGATCCTGTAATTACTGAGTCTTAGGATCCAGTTGAGAACTAGACCCAGAGTCAGTATGCATGCTATGCTTTGTCACCCAATGATGCCTTATGATGTGAGTGTTTGATGCATCATTTGTCTTTCTTTTCTGAAAGTCAGTATTGACTTCATTCCTTTTTGGAACATACTTCTTGCTTACTTCAGGCTTGGGATTAGCTTTAAAGTTAGCTTTAGTATTTTGTTGGCTTTTAGTCTAACACTTCTCAATGTTTACTGACCTTCGTGGTCTTTGATAATAAACATTTGTTCGCCTAGAACTGTTTGAGTATGAACTAGGTGATGAATTCCTATGTTCATTTATGTAATAGATATTGTTTGAGTATGATTCTCAACGTTGTGTTCTATGACTTCGTGAATCATAGCTTCTAGGACTTGAATCATTTGATGAACACGTGCAATGTAAGCATTTTGTTTTGTAATAACGTGGTTCAGGAGACTGAAATTGTCTCTTAGGCTCACGCCTTCCTTTAGTTTCATGCTTTTCAGTAGCATGATGTTCATGATGTTGGTTCTTGTTAGCCTTTTGCTTCTCAGGGGCTTTATACTTTCTGAAGGTCTTCCTTTCAGTTTGTGTGTTGCCTTCAGGAGAAGCATTCTTCCTGAAAGCCTGTTTAGGTTTCTCAGTGGCAATAGGTTTTTCAGTGGCAACATTCTTTGCCTTAACCTTTTCAAGTGTAGCCTTTACTTTAGGATGAGTAAAGACCTTTTTAGCCTTCAGTTTAGGCTGTTTTTCAGTCATTGGCTTCTTCCCTTGGGACTTAGAAACCTTTTCAGTGACTTTGACAGCCTCAGTGGCAATCATTTCTTCTTTATCATGATTTGGTCCTTGCACAAAGGATATAATAGGAAATGATGGTTTAGGTACAGTCATACAAGGCACTTTTGCATTATCCTGATTGAAACCAAGGTCTTTGCCTTGAGGTCGTTGAGATTCACTCAACATATGATTTATGTATCCAGATTTGGTCCAAGTTTCAACCTTCATCTTGTAATATTCTATCATTTTAGATAGAAGTGTATTTCGATCAGTAAGTTCTCGTATTTGAGAATCCTTGAACAATATCTCATTGTTCCTAGCATCAAGATCTTTATTGAGATAAAGCATCTCACATTTTTCAGTATTAGATGGGCTTTTAATTAAGCCTTCAGTTTGTACATCCAACTTGGAAGTCAGATCTTTGTTTTCTTTCTTTATCATTAGAAAGAAAACTTGTAGATTGCGAAAATCTTTAGCTAGAGATTCATAGTCCTCCACTGAGAAAATTGCCTCATTATCATCCATATTCACATCATCCTCAACTGAAGAATTCTCAATTTTGGATGGTGTGTCAGTTTGTGTATTTTCAGATAAAATTTGAATCTCAGGTTTAGATGGAATGGATGCATATGATGTAGAGTTCTTGGTTTTAGGATCAACATATCCTTTAGGCATAACATGCGCATAGATTACCTGAGGGATGAATTCTCCATTTCCCATCAAGCACAAGACTTCAATTGACTCCTCTTCTTCAGTAGCATAGAGTCCTAGATCCTCATCATCTGAAGAGTTAGAGAAGTGCTTTTCATAGCTTGATTTGGAAGGAGTGTTGATTTGATCTGGATCATCATCAACAAGCATGGCTTTTCTTTCAGCATTTCTTTGATCTCTTCTAAGTCTTAGTTCATCCATTTCCTTCTTACTAAGGTCTGGGCAGTCAGACTTGAAGTGATCAAAGGCTCCACATTCATAGCAAACACCTTTGCTACATTGCTTTTCAGGCTTGGACTGAGTGGTAGTCCCTTCCTGAGTGGATGTGGAAGATTCAGTGGCTGGTGGTGTGGTTCTTCTAGTACGATTTTCTCTATCAAATTTTCTGAATCTACTATTCTTCAGATCTGCACGTTCAAAACGTTTTACCATTAGAACATATTGTTCCATTAGTTCAGTCTTGGTCATACCTTCGAGGTCAAGTGTCTCTGGCTTGGTTTTTTTGACTGGGCTTTTGTCTGCCTTGAAAGCGACAATATCTTGAGACGTTGATGGAGCATGAATGACTTCTCTAATTGGATTTGAGATGTCCAATATCTTCTACCTTGTCTCATGACTCTTCAGTATTATGAAAATGGCAGCAGTTGTAAGTGTGTTGAAATCTGGACGCCCACTTATTTGTATTTGGTAGGGCAGTCATTCTTCATGTCGAAGACACCACACAATCTTAAGATTGATCTCTCATTGTGTGTACTTTTCAGGCTTCAAAGCTCTAACAACAGTTAGAATTTGCATGAACCTGAGTTCCACTTCACTAATAGATTCTCCATGTATCTGCAAGAAAGCATCATATTTTTGACATTCAAGGGTTAGTTTATTCTCCTTGATTTCCTCAGAACCTGCACACATTTGCTCGAGCGTTTCCCACATCTCTCTTGCGGTCTCGTAGTATTGGATGTGTACGAGCATTGGTCTTTCTAGTGTGCCTGAGATGATGTGCTTGGCATAGTTATCTAGACCTCCAATCTTCTTTTCATCGGCTGAGTATTCACTGAGTGGCTTCAATTTAGTGGTTGGTTCTCTTACGCCGGTTGTTTCCTGAGGAAACGTTTTCATAATCTTGATTGGTCCTGTTGTGATGACTTATCACATCATCACATGATGTGCTTTTAGGTAAGAAGTCATCCTGTACTTCCAGTAGTCATAGTCCTCAACTGAGAACATGGGCAAAACAAGAGACTTCTCCATTTGAGATATTAGATAAATGCAAATGAAGTTTTCTGAAAGATCTGTTTAAAAAACCTTGGGCTCTAGAAACAGTGGTTGTTTAAACACACTGCTCTGATACCACTTGGTGGTCCCGAAACGAGTATACTGCGTGTATGGGGGGGAATACACCAGTTCTTGAATTTTCAAGTTAAAAGCTTTAGTGAACTTTTGAACTGAAGGGAGGGATTTCAGAAAGAGTTGAGTTGATACTTTAGATAACAATCCTTCAGTCTACACTTTGTGTTGGACTGATGGACTAATATCTTAAGTGTACGTGGAGAAGTGGTGGTTTTAAATCTTACTCGTTTGTTTAGAAAAACTTAATGCAATCTTTCTCTTTTCAATTAATCAGTATTCAAATATGATAATCACAGAAAGATAAATACTGAATGTAAGAGAGAGAGAGACATGATTTGGTTTGCGTGGTTTGGAGATAAAAACTCCTACGTCCAGGAGGTCTCGATGTTAGTCGAGGGTTTCCAAGGTAATGGAGTAATAATAATCTTACAGTGATCAACCACAAAGGGTTAGATAGACAATATATCTGATCACTTCTAGCTTCGAACTTAATCTAATGGTAAGATTATTCTTCGATTACAAATGTAGTCGCTAAGAACACTAAAGGGTATAATCTGAATGCTTGAGTGTTCTAGACAGAGAGCTAGAAAGCTTGAACTTTGAGAACGATGGTGGCGATAGTAAGTTGTAAGATTGGGTAACCGGTGTCTTGAAGCGTTTGAAGCAGCGGGGTATTTATAGGTCTCTCATGTAATGTATCCGTTGTGAGATAGAGCACCATTTGAAATCTTCCCGTTGGACTCGTGGTCCTTTTTGCCATTTTTGGTGTCTGCAACAAGATTTAGTTTCATCTATTGAGATCTTTTCCCAAAGTGGTAACTCCTATAGAGTAGCTTGGAACTCAGTGGAGAATATTCATATATGACTTCAGATGCAGAGCTTTAGGTAGAACTTCAGTGGCAAGGAGCCATTTGCTTTATGTTGACTTCAACTTCAAAACTTCAGGCCATAGTTCAAAGAGGCATGATCCTTCAGTTTTGGGACGTAAACTGAGTTCTAAGATGAACTTCAGTTATTGACTTCAGTCTTTAGTCTTGTGTCTTCAGTTTGTTCCTGTAAACTGAACTCCTTAACAAGTGAGTTCTAAACAAAGACTAAGACTTCAGTTTTGGACTTATTACAATTTTCAGGGGAGGTTTTGGGATATGAATCAAAACACATATAAATATTTTCCAACAATAATTATTTTTAATTTATTAATGTATTATAATTTTTTATATTAATTTTATATTTTATATAATATATATCAAATTAAAGGTATTGTCAAGATCTTTAATTTAATATGCATAATATTGCAAATATTTTTACGAACAAAATAAAATGATTTTAGGAGAAAAGTGTTATAGGAGAGGGAAAATAAACCATAAAGTTTATAAAATTTAAAAATTAATTTATTCATAATTCGTAAGATAAACCCTAAAGTAAATAATAAAATAAATTGTAAACCCTAAAGTAAACAATAAAATAAATTGTAAACCCTAAACCATAAAATAAATTTTAAAATCTAAACCGGATTCAGTTTGTACATGTATATTAAAATGATTATTTTGACATATTTCTCCTATTTAAATATGGTATAAATTGACAAGTTATTAGAAATATATGTTATTCACACTAATTTATCGTTATGTAAATTATTAGAAATAGATGTTATTCACACTAATTAATTGCAAATTCGTATTACTTAAAAATTATATCATTGCAAAATATAAGTGTAACGTAAAGATTTATCTCGTGAAAGTTTTATTAGTACATAATTACTTTACATTGTAATTTAAATTTTTTGATTTTCTTTTTATTTTATAAAAAATAATTTATTGACCAAATAAGATAATGAATATTTATTTGGATAAAATATTTAGGGTTATTTATGAAAAATGTCGTAACTTAAAATGAAAAATATCCACATTGTAAATAATACTTGAAAAATACTCAAAAAGTCTATAATTTCCTTAATTATTTTGGTCAAAATAACAAAAAGTCAATTGTTATCATTATCCTATAATTAACTTACGTTCGCATGCTTCCAATAGTCCATCTAAACAATAAAAAGTATTTTTGTAATAAGAAAATCATCTAGGTATGAAAAAATGAAAACCCAGTCGGTTTTCACCTCAAGTTTTGCAAAACATGACCAGATTTTTAGTTTAAGACTGAATTTCACGACCGGGTTTTGGAGCATATATTCTACATGTTATTATCATGCTAAATCAATAAAATTTTGTCATCAAAGTTCATATAAATATATAAATCCGGTCGGTTAAACATAAACACGTTATTTCTACACAAAACTGACCAAATTTTCATAAAAATACATGTTTTCACGACAGGGTTTTAGGTCGTTAACCTCGTAACACATTATTCTTGGAAACTAAAGGTTTAGATTTCGTAATACCTCTTTCGTTTCGTCAAACATACATGCGAGGTGATTTCTCATTCTCTTATTCTCCTCGTCTCTCATTCTCTCTCATTTTTAATTTCCAACTCAAATGTGTTTCGAAAAAAACGTGAGTTTAACTATCAATCATTAACATGAACTCACAAAAAAAGACAAATCAAACTTTGACTAAGAATATTTTAGGCACTTTACATTAAAAGTGGACACTTATCATATATTTTTTTTTACCAAGTGGACATTTTTCATTTTTTGTTAGGAAAGTGGCTATATTTCATATAGCACCCAAATATTTATTTGATTAATTCAAAGAATTATTGTTACATGTATTAAAAGTTATATCGTTGATGGGTTAAAAGTAGGGATGACAATCGGGCACGACATGTATGAACATTGACTATCCATATCCATACGCGTGAAGATATATATCACATTTTACTCGTCGATACCCGACACTAATAGGTGTAGATTAATGTAATATTGTATACCAAAAATAATAATTTGATTTAATGCTAACAATTCTAAGAATTAAGATAAATATAGTGGAGGCTTTTGGTGACGCCATGTAAGCCTTGAAATAAGGTGGTGGCTCCAATATGTATTTCTTTAATATATTATATAGATAAAGTGAAGTTTGATAGCTTATGCTTCCACATCACTATTTGCGTGAACCGGACGAAACTGTTCTAGAATTAGGGAAACACTTGACCCGTGAAAAACAAACGTTGGAAATTATTCGAATCATTCAATTCGATTAACTTTGTGGCTAGACGAAGAATTGTGGCGTTTGAGGTTCAAGTTTTTTCTAAAGTTGTAAACGAAACAAATCAAACTAAATATCATACTATTCGATTCGTGAAATTATTTGAATTATTCAATTCGTTTTCAAATATTAAATAATAATTCATTATGAATATTCGTATAGTTGATTCAAATCAAATATTTAATTTTATTTTTTTAATATATTAATAATAATATTTAAAAATATTAAATTTTAAAATTTTTCCAATTCGAAATTTCATTATAACAAAAATTAAAGATTAAACTAAAATTTATATTTTTAATATACTAAATAGGTTTTACATTTAAATTATTTATTTGTAAATGTACTTTTATATATTAATATTAATATATAAATAAATTATTTATATATTTAGTTGAATATTTACGAATAACTAATTAAATATTATAATATTAAATTTGTATTTAAATACTAATTGAATCAAAAAAATTATTCTTATTCTTATTCGAATTCGAATAATTAAATAATTCAAATTCAAATCGCTAAATTTCAAATTCGAATTATTAAATTTCGAATTCGAATCACTAAATTTCGAATTCAAAAAAATTATTCAATACAAAATAATAATAAAAAAATAATAAAATAATTATAATAATTTGTATATTAATATGACAATTATATATCGTGGATACTGGACAGTTTTTCTAATGAAATTATATTCGCCGTAAATACTGAACAATTGTTTTAATGTTATTGAACACGTTAAATTATGTATACAGTAAATAATTGACAGTTATTTCTCCGAGACTAGCTAAACAAATATTAACCGTAGCCGTTAGCTATTCCTCTCATAAGTATTCGTTATATACGAAATTTATATATAAACATTTACTTCGTTTCCGCTCTTTCTCTACTTTCAACGGGAAAGCTTTTACGCAGCTGGGGATCTCTCTCTCTCTCTAAATTTAGAGATTCTCTAGTTTACTTAGGGCTTGGGAATCTGAGGAGCTGATTTTCTGATTGGGGAGGTTAGTCAATGTAGAAAAAGAATAAATTCGAGTTGATTGAATTATGATTTTTTTGAATTTATACGTTTTTTCTGTTGCTCGCTATTTGATCACTTATGTATTCAAGAGCTGTGATCAATTGAAGATTTATGTGAAGTTCCGATTTTGATATGCATTGGTTCGGGGTTTTTTCTCGTTTAGTTTTCGACCTAATTATGGCTTCTTTGATTTTGATTGTAGTTATTGATACAGTGACAATTGTTTTGAGTTTATTGGATTGGTGAATTTTGAATTCTGGGAAGTATGGGATTAATGGAGGAGGTAAAATTGGATAAATTTTGTCTTGAGAACAACGAACGCGCCGTTGCTTCGAGCTCCTCTGTTTCGGAGAACAGTAGCAGAATGACAGTAAAGTCGCCGGAGGTAACTAGTTCGGGAAGTGGTTCTCCACGTAAAAGGTATTGTGACGTTCTTTTCTTGTACTTTTATGCTTCTTCTTTTGTAAATTAACATTTTGATGTTTGTTTCCTCTTAAGATAACATGAAATAAAATATCTTTTGATGTTTCTAGTGATGATTGCATGCTTATATTTTGATGTTTCTAGTGATGATCAGTATGTTGAAATCATCTTGGCAAGAAAACACGGAATATTGTAAGATTCTATTTTTAACTGTGATAACGTCTTGTTGTTATATATGGCTCTGATCACCAGCTCTTGTTAAAGGCTCTTTCGGTATATGCATTTTGGATTTCACCTATATCTCGAAAAAAGAAAGCGACAACTTTTCAATTGGTTAGCAATGAAACAACGTTATCAAATGTCGCCTATGGTGCCAATACGGCAGATATCGGTCGCAGTTTTTTTAGAAAAACACCTTACTTATGGCATGACAGTGGCAGTTTTTCATGGCGCTGTATGACGGCCGCCATGGTCATGATTTTATGACGATTATGGTGGTGCACTCTTAACGGTTTTTTGTTTTTTTTTTTTTGGATCAAACGGGTTTGACCTGGCCTGACCCACACTATTACTAGGGTTTATGAGAATGAAAATTCCTTCTGCTTACCTCTTCTCCCTCTATTGAAAATGATGAGGAATCTGAAGGAGAAGAAGAGATTTGCTAAATTGGAGGGAAATGAAGAGTATGATTATGTTGATGTTGAGGATTGAGGAGGATTAGCATAATGCATGCATTAAGTTTTTAAACTTATTATCTGTTTTTATGACTCTATTATCTGTTTTTATGTCGGATATATTTATGGTTTACTTATTATGTTAAAACTATTTGTGATTTCTATATGTTATGAATTTCTGCACTTCTTATTCATAATTTTAGTATATATAAATTATATTTTATTCAATCTGCCGCACCTGCGCCATAACCCATCATACCATTAACCTTCATGGCAGGTTTTCAGCAAAATGTCACAAGCCGTCATCGATAACATTGCAATACAATTATGGAGTGTATTTTGTTCATGAAAAGTTGAACCGTTAAACTTTTTGTGGTTTATAGAAAATAAATACTAAATCTTTAGATTGGCAATCTAACATTTGATGCCATTTTTGGTTTTGCAGAAGAACTACAGGCCCGGTTAGAAGAGCAAAAGGAGGTTGGACCCTTGAGGAGGTATGCACCTTTTTCGAAAGAATATACTGGAACCGGAAGAATGAACTTTGTTCTGGTTTTGACTTTAATGTTGCACGATGATAACTGGACTTCAAGAGATTTCAAAAATTGCCAATGCGGAAGTTATTATTTAAATTATTTGTTTGTGTGCTACTCTCTCCGTCCTGCTAAAAGCGGCCACAAGGGAATCGGCACGGAGATTAAGAAAATAAAGTGTTTGAATAAAGTAGGAGTGATGTATTTTAAAGATAATTGGAAAGTAGCCACTTTTAGTGGGACGGCCCAAAAAGGAAAGATTACCACTTTTAGCGGGACGGAGGTAGTATGATTGTCTTGTAGGCATTATTTAATACATGATGTAAAATTTTGTTTCAGGATGTTAAGCTAAGAGAGCGTGTTGAAGCTTTCAAAGGAAAGTCATGGAAGAAAATAGGTAATTTCCTCAAGATTCAATATCTTCTACTGTAGTATAAATACACTTTCTATGTGTGCTCTTAAATTTGCCAGTATGATTGGATAATTAATGGTTTAATGCCATAAATATAAGTACTTTTGTAGTATATGAGAACTCAGTCATCTTAATTTACAATGATTTTCTCATTACCCTTTCCCTTCGTTGTATCCAATCTTTCTCAGATTATGTTTTCTCACTAAAAACATTGATATGTGCACAGCTGAGGGTTTCCAAAATAGATCAGAGGTGCAGTGCCTGCATCGATGGCAAAAGGTTCTGAATCCAGAACTTGTGAAAGCTCCCTGGACACTGGAGGTGAGCTGCTATATTCTCTTCTGGATTTTGTTAACTCGATTTATCATCATGGTGTTTCTGTTTTCAAACTTTGCTGACTTTACTTTATAGGAGGATGGGGAAATCAAAAAGCTAGTAGCTAAATATGGACCTAAAAGGTGGTCTGAAATAGCGAAGTCATTGCCAGGCCGGATTGGAAAGCAGTGCCGTGAGAGGTATAACAATAATATACCAAGTTAAATCTCTAATAGACTGATTCTCTCTTTCTCCATATTATCTCCAGCAGATTGCATCACTGTTTTATCATATTTTTTTAATTCTGAAATTATGCATGCATTAATTAAGGAAACCAAAGAAATAAGATGATATCATATTTCTTTCGGGGAAAAATGTCTTCATGGCTTTCTATCAGAAACACCATGTATGCTGGGAAGATGTGATTCAAAGCCTATATAGTTTGTGGGATGCTACAAGCATTTTGTTAATATAATGTATTATTATTCATAATATTGGTGCCGCGTAAATGTCAAATTCCTTTTTGTCAGTAGTTTATACGCTGTCACAATTTCACATATATGCTTACTGCGCTTTGAAGATTCATCTTCCATGCATAATAGGCAATGAACTGAGAAATAATATCAAAATTTTCCTTTTTTTTTAACGTTTAGGTGGCTCCATCATTTGAATCCGGATATTAAGAAGGATGCTTGGACTTCGGAGGAGGAGATTATTCTACTCAATGCTCATCGCGTCAATGGGAATAAATGGGCTAAATTAGCTATGCTTCTACCTGGAAGGTATCAGTCTTCTGCTGAGTGCTAACTTATACTACCAAGATGAGAAAAAAACACTTTGCATCTGGAAACTTACACTGTCAAACTCAAACGTGAAGTCTAGGAGCCTTTTCTTTCTCTCCTTTTTGGAAATGTATTTGTAGTACATCTGATAAAAATTATTGAGTAATTTGACACTTATGTTTTATATTGTGGAACACCATCATCGAAAAATAAATCTGGCACTTGTGTTCTGGATACTGGTTGGTGGGTAGGGAAGTATATATATTATATTGGAACTGCTAAGAGTTGCAACTTTGTTTATGTGAAACTAAAGAATTTATCACTGAATTACATAGGAAATATGAAAGCTCTTGGTATGGGGCTATAATTGTTCGTTTTGTCATCTGGACCCAAGTGTGCAAATTATATAGGAAACATGCAAAATCAAGAACCCACCAAACCCTTTCTCCTACTCGTGCGTCCCAATTTCTGTAGTCCTTACACTTCATTGCCTAGCACCCATCAGAATATTTTACTGTAGTGTTCACCAAGAGACTTGTTTAAAACTATTATAATATGTAGGCAAAGTGCCACCAATAAAGAATAGAAGAAAATGATGGTAGTAACATAGTAAGGAGTAATAGTCCATGCTGATCAATGTGTAGCATAAACTTTGTATACATTTTGATTGAGTTTTAATCTCTTCTGCAGAACCGACAATGCAATAAAGAATCACTGGAATAGCTCATTGAAGAAGAAGCGAGATTACTATTTTTCTACGGGAAGCCTACCTCCAGTAGCTAAAAATGCTCTTCTAAATGGTGTTAGGGATAATTT
>JAPKLX010000039.1:1517762-1528760 GCA_026898415.1 Leonotis leonurus
CCTCCAGTAGCTAAAAATGCTCTTCTAAATGGTGTTAGGGATAATTTAGCAGGACATCCGAAGACAAAGGCTTCGGATGATTCTACTGATTTACTTAAAGTCAAAGAGGGCAAGGATAAGCTGGACACTACGAGCGAATGTCATTATGTTGTCTGTCAGCAGAGCGAGTCTTCGGATCCTGGGTGCACAAACTGTCAGGCAGTTCCTTTAGAAGCAGCGACTTCCCATTCAAATACAGAATCCGAGTTTGAGAGACAAAGAATATGCCGAGAAGTTGATCGATACCATATTATTGGAGCAGCACAGCATCGTGAAACTCCAATTTATGGAACATTAGATTATGAGCCACCAGTAATAGATAGGTATGTTCTACAAGATTTGAATTGGGGGAGTCCATTCTCATTGCAGTCTGAATCACGCATCAGTCCCACAGCGTTGTCATCCACACCTTTAATTACTCCGATGAGTGTAAATAGTAGAAGCTTGCCTTTACAGTCACCTGAATCTATAGATCCTATACTGAGAGAAGCTGCTAAAACTTTTCCATATACTCCGTCGATACTGCAAAAGAGAAAGACAAAGTTGGAGCAGCAGAGACCGAAGGAAACAGTTTTGTCCAATAGTGAGCATGACCAAATAAATAGTTCTGAGAATACAGGACTGCAGCACATTAGCCAATTTAAAAATCCGACTTGCGATAATGAAGATGGTCTGAGTAGCAATAAGTCATTTAATTCATCTCCTCCATATCGCTTAAGAACGAACATGAGTTTTTTTAAAGATCTTGAGAAGAAGAAGCTCGACTTCACTACTGTCATGGAGCAAGATTTTCGTGATAGCATCCTGAACGATGGACAGTCGGCAGTTAAGAAAGATCCTCCTGTTATAAAGTTTGTCTACACTCGTAAAAGGCGGCAATGACGTGCTTCTGCATACCTCCGTGATCCGTAAGAATTTATCTTTAGTGCTTTGGATATGCTTTAATCATCTGAAGTTGCATAATTTGTCAAGTTTATATATTTGTCATGTTGCTCAAGTTCTTATTTCTTAAAGAATGACTTGCTTCAGAATAATGAGATTTTTCATATGTTGATTTTCCACACTACTACTCAAGCTTTTCCTCTTGCATCTCCTTGCAAACATTCTTACCGTTGCTCCTTCACCTTCGATGTTTCTGCCTTGTTACTGTTTTACAATCGTTTCAATTGATTGTTTTCGTTATCTGATATACTGCTGATCCATATCTTCTTGTCGTTGATTAGGTATGCTGATTGAAGGGGACCATAATCGCTGTATCGGATCGGATCCGGAGAATTATAGAACAGGTGATGCAATGAAAGCACACCTTGATGTCAGGTTTGGGTGTTGGCGTATCATATATAGGTTGCATATAAGTTGGTTCAGCAAAGATGGAATACCTTTTTTTCTTAATTTTTTTATTATTTCCAAGACAATTACTTGATATAGAATATTTTTTCTCCCCAACTGCTTTTGGGAAAAATTTTGAAATATAAAGCATAGTTCATTTTCAATAGAGATTCTTTTGGATTTTTTTGAACTTTAGAAAGTAGGCGGATTTAGAAAATTCATAGACTTCGCGTAGAGTTTGACAGACTTTTTTTTTATTGATTTACATGAATTTTTAAAGATTTGATAGGATTGTGGAATATATTTTTTATTGATTTACATAGATTTCAATAGATTACGGGACAAGGCATGACAATGGGCCAGTTGGACCGGACTTCCATATGTCCAGATCCGAATTATAATTTTGTGGATGAGTCCAAACCCAGTGGATTGGGCAGGCGGGCTTGCGCCGACATACATATTTTATTTATTTATTTTTATTTTTACTTTATTTTTTATTTTAAACATATTAAAAATATTATATAATGAATTTATTTTAAAATATATTTATATATTTTAATATTTATTAATTTATATTTATTATACAATAATGATATTTATATTATGTTACTCATATATTTTATTTAATATGTCTATTAATTTGTTTTTATTATATATTAATAATAATAATAATAATTTTATTTATATTATTTTAAATTTATAATTTCAATATCAAATATCTAAATATTCGGATCGGGTTTGGGCGGACTTGGGTATGCCGTGTCTAAATATTAGCCCAAGCCCGACCATGACGTCATCAGGTCGGGCTTTGGCAACCTATTGTCATTAGACTTGAGTCGGATTGAGCAAAATTAACACCCCTAGTACACAACAAAAAAATGGCTACTGGCGACAGAATATTTCGTCGTCCAACCGAGAAATCCATCGTCCGAGGGGCTTAACACGACGGACTGGCGACAGAATATTCCATTTGTATTTCGCTCGTCGTTAGGCTCACGGACGACGAAAATGAAAAATCCGTCGTTAGCTAACGACGGATTTGATTCTGTCATTACGGATTTGATTCCATCGTTAGCTTTTCTCTGGTGGTCGTCGACGGCGCCGGAGAGCTAACGACGGACAGTAAATCCGTCGTTAGCCTTTGACCGTTGACCTAACGACAGATTCACAGTCCGTCGTTAGGTTTAAATTTTTTTTTGTTTTTGTTTTTTGTAATACCGGTAACCTATAACCTGTCACAACAAACAATACAAATAAAATAAAACATTGAACGATAATTTAAAATTTACGAAATCGATTGAAATTCGAAATTTAATATAATTAACCAAATATGTTATAAATGTTGAAATACAAAACAATAGTATCAATGTATGTAGCAACCGTACAGATAGCTAGAGTCTAGGAATCAGAATCGGGAGGGGGAAACGGGGGGATTGAGGGACCATCTGCACCATCTGAGCGTAGTGAGACTGCACTTGCGCCATCTGGTCAGCCAATCTCCGCTGCTCGGCAATGTACTCCTGTCGCTCGCGCTCCTGCTCCTCGAGTCAGCGCCGCAGGTCCTCAACCTCATTCCTACTGGCTCGTGAGGCGGACGACGAGCCACTAAACCTGTAGGGATGACAAAATTACCCGTGAATCCGGTTACCCGCGGGTACCCGCCCCATTAGGGTCGGGTACAAGCACACAATTTTAGGGTCGGAGGCGGGTATGAGTTTTAAAGTTTATACCCGTCTCGGGTTCGGGTCGGGTACGGGTGTATGTACCCGCCCCGAACCCGTCTCAATAATATTAATCAATTATATTTTTTTATAATTACACTTAAAAGTTTAACTAAAGTAATAGAAATTTTGTATTAATTACATTTAAAAATTATGATCTATTATGTAGTGAACTTGTAGCTTACTATTATATATTTTAAGGTTTCTAGAAGTTTTATGTTTGATATAATAGTTTTTAATATGCTTGTGTAAATGAAAAATTTTATTGTTTAACGAGTACCCGATGGGGACCTCTCTCCCGCCGGGTAATACCCGCCCCGACCCCGCCCCGATTTAAACGGGTAACGGGGCGGGTACGGAGATGAAATTATTAAACTGGTATGGGGACGGGAAAGCAAAACCCGCCTCGTTGCCATCCCTATAAACCTGGAGGCCCCCAACGCCTTCCCTGCGCCTCCCGTACCGAACAACCTCTTCTTCTTGTCTGGGGCGCCAAGAACCTCCAAGTATAGCTCGTTGATGTCCACCGCATCGTGGTCCACCTCAGGCAGCTGGGCCCGTTCTGCATCAGCACGGGCAAACACCTCATTCTGCATTTAAACAAGAAATGAACAATTGTTAATAACATATTATAAATGTTGTAATTATAAACTATATATATTACTTTGAAATTGAGACTTACCGCTATCGCCTCCGATTTCGCATCGGTGTACATCCCGTCTGGGTACCGATGCTCATCGAGGAAGGAGTCGAACATGCAGTCTATCGGCTGTACTCCCCTCTCAACAGCCTGTGCATGACATACCAATCGGGTTGTGTTATTGAAACATGTGTATATGAATTAAAACTATAAAACATGTTTGAAATTATGATTTTAAATTACCTTTTCCTCAGCTCGTTGCATGACGGACTTCGACCCTCCTCTATGCTTGATAGGACCATCCCCGGACCCTGGGGCTCAGACAGCCGGTTGTGCCTCGCTGCCTGGAATTTAGCAACAACATCATCCCTAAACTAGTAAGCGAGCCAACTCATCCAGACATCATCACTCCACCATCCAGGCTTCCCACCTCTAGGTGGCGGATCATTCCTCTCCTCTTGATCTCGCATATATAATCCTTGTACCTCTCCCGGCACTTATCGTACCACAACTCTCAAATCTTGGCATCGAGAGACGGTGCCCAAGTAAATTTTTTCTAGCATCCAAAATGTATGTTAGAAATTGTAGTTAACTTCAATATAGTGTTATAAGTTATACTTTAGAAAGAATGTCAAAGTTTTAGAAATTTTTCGAACTTTAAACTCCTCCCAGTATCTCTGCCTCACGTCCCCAGGCGTCAGCTTCCAACTGTATCAAGTCGGATTGGGAACTATCTAAGATAGTTAGATAGTTCCCAAATGTAATCAGTCGGGGCGCCATGCGGGTAAAATTCCCTACATAAATCATTTTAATTTGATTTATATTAGTCTTTTGAATTACTTATTAAATATTTGTTAAAATTGAATATGTGATTGTATTTACGTTCCCCAGCTCACTCACTGAGAGAACGTAGTCCCCTGTGGGTCTCTGCTCCCCCTGATGATCTGTATCGGAGCCAGACGACGGACCACCTAAATGTATGCCACCAATGTGGTGGCTCAGACCCCCAGTCCCGGACTCATATCCGGATGATGAGCCCGGGGAACTACCCCGGCTGATAGAAAGAGGAGAACGCCGTGCACCCCTTCCTCGAGGAGTAGACACATCATCTTGAGGTGATGATCTCCGACCGGAAGACATCTATTATATTGAAAATTAATAAATAAGTTGCATTTATAACAAGAAATGTATAAGTTCAAGTTTTATATTAAACATACAATGAATGTGTTGCATTTATAATTATTAATTAGACTGAAATTCGAATAGAGTAAGTTTACTACACAATGTTCTAATCTCCGTCGTCTTCTTCATTGTCATTTTCATTTTCCTCATCTACATAGTCACCCTCGTTATCTTCTTCTTCTGAAGCTTCATCTTCTTCATATTCATCATCATCTTCTTCATTCTCTTTTGTTTCTAGGACAGTATCAGTGTCTTGATTTTCCTTATCATCTTCAATTTCTACCTGGTCACCGTCTCGTTGAAGTGATATAATATCATCTACATCGACAACGGTTACTACATTCACTCATCATCCTCCTGATACGGTGACTCTAATGTAGAACTAGACACATCAACTTGACCAATCTCGATATTGGACCTTGCCTTGATAGAACAAGCTTCCCACCAATCTCTACATTGTTGATTCTACTTGGATAAGAACAGTAATACACTTGTGTAGCTTGAACGGCTAATTCAAAGGGTTCATACTTTCTAAGTCTGCGTGTATGATTTACATACACTAATTTGAACTGAGGATCAACCCTTGTACCTGCCGACGAAGTGTCGAACCAGTCACACTTGAATAAAACGACCATTTTATTGTATAACCCTGGATATGTGAGTTCGCACACTTTGACTAATTGTCCATAAAAATTTGTCTCACTCGAGTCTCCATAGTTACCAACTTTGATGCACATACCACTACTCATAGTGGCTTTGTGAGTTCCATGAGATATCCTGTGAAATTTATAACCATTCACCAAATAACCATGATATGTTGTAATCATTGGTGATGGTCCACTTGCAATATCCCACATAACAGGATCTGTTACATATGTTTGTACATATATCACCAAAAAGTTATAATATTTGTCAAGTTAAGTATTCATGCATATATCTTAATTATAAATTCAATTCAAGTTAGATTATTGTCAATTTTACTCACATAGGTACAAAATCATTCAGGAAATTCTGCTGACATTTTCTTGTCAATGTCCATGTCAGAAATTCATGGATTTGAGAGTCTGAGTTGTGATTCATACTCCCTTCATACAACAAGTAGATATTAGTTGATAAAGCTACATCTTAAATTAAATAAAAGTGTTATATTGAGTTGTCAAACTTTACTTGATATATGGATCGATCTCCACACAATTATGGAGTACGTATAGATGAGCAGCTCTGTATTCCCTATCATCCAGTGATCTTTTGATTGTCTTTCCATCACCAGTTCCAGCCAATTTGAATATGGAAAGCAAGCCTGGTTGATCTTGTTCCCCACTAGTATAACATTCTCCAACGAAGTTGCGAGGCAACTCTCTATGTATCGTACTGACATGAAGAACAAAATAATATGAGCAAAATGCAATGACTTCCTCCACTAAGTATGCAGAACATATGAATCCCTCAACACTTGCTTTATTCTTCACATTATTTTTCAATTTTCTCAAATATCTGTATTGAAATGATTGTGGTGGAAAACATTAAACATAATGTACAAGTTGAAATATAACTTGTAATTAAGATGTTTTGAAGTACCTCTCAAATGGGTACATCCATCGATATTGAACTGGTTCTCCATCTCTTGCCTCGTCAGCTAGATGGATAGACAAATGTTCCATTGAGTCAAAGAAGTTTGGCGGAAATATATGCTCAAGTTTACACAAAATCACCGGGATATTATTGTTAAGTGTCTCCATGTCCTCACTCTTTATGTTTCGTGATGTCAAATCACGAAAGAATAAGCACAACTCTGTTATCGACTTCCAAACGACTTGTGGGAGTAGTTCTTGAAATGTTATGGGTAGTATACGCTGCATGAAAACGTGACAATCGTGACTCTTCATGCCAAATATTTTGCCTAAAGTGTGTACTCTAGGTTCTCGCAAATTATTACGAGGTCGATTGCATGTAGCAAGCTAACCACGGTCGGATCTCGATGGAAAGCTTAACAGGGTGGCTCTAATCCTAAGTGCTATTAAAATAAGAAAACGGAAATCCTAAACATACTATGACCATAAGATATAACAATAAATAAATAAATAAATATTAAAAGCAGCTAAACGAATCCCAACGGATTGAAGCTTTAGGATAAGATGCTCAACTCCTATTCAATGTCTAATTGATCATGCATCTATATTCGATTAAGAACACCAAAGGTTGCTTAGCAAATTACTTTCGTATTAATACACTAAGTCGTGATCTTTACTTTCGTATACAGTTCACACCTCTAGTAATTGTTTAATCTCATATAAATTATTATTCTTTACCTTTCCGGTTAAGAATAATGTTGATCAACCCTAGGTCTCATGTCAAGAAAATGATCAATCTACTTGACATAAACATATGAATTTAATGGTGATCAAGCATTAAACTCCATACAAAACAAGTTAATCAAGGGTATAGATCAAATAAACATCAAATGAGAATATAAACACCCAATCCTAGTAAGGATCTAACCAAGCATCATATACAAGGTAAAATCACAAAAGGAAACCATAAGAAGGAAACTTACTAATTGAAACGTAAGAATCCAAAGTCAGAATCCACTTCAATCCATTGGAATCCTCTAATCATAAACTAGAAAAGCAGTAAAAACTAGGTGTTTGAGAGTAATATTCTGGTTACACAGGGAGGTGAGAGAGAGATGAAAAATGACGCTCAGAAGGAGTTTTAAACCTGCGCATAATTTCCAACCAGTGGCTGCTGGGAAGCCAGCGGGCGCTGGCTATGCCTTTCTGACGCATAATTTCTGCAGAGCCAGCGGTCGCTGGCCTCTGCTTTCTGCCGTTCTCTGCAGCTGCACCCCAGCGGGCGCTGGGATGCTAGCGGGCGTTGGCTTGCTCTCTCGTTCCTTCGGCTCAGTTTTCATCTTCGTGCACTCTTCCATCCTTCGCCCTCAGCTCGGTTTTGCATGCATAACG
The DNA here is from genome assembly GCA_026898415.1 of Leonotis leonurus. Lineage (NCBI taxonomy): Eukaryota > Viridiplantae > Streptophyta > Magnoliopsida > Lamiales > Lamiaceae > Leonotis > Leonotis leonurus. The sequence goes on from JAPKLX010000039.1 coordinate 1,525,637, forward strand.
ATAATTGCTCCACACTTAGCTCCAATCTCTCTTCATTCCATCATCCTACATCAAAACACGAAAAGCACACGACCGGCGTAAAAACAAACTAGAAAAGGAACGAAAATGAACAATCTAATACTCTAGACACGAAGACTAAAAACATCACAAAAACACACTAAACACCAAACACCCTCAATTTACTCATGTCTACACATCTACCCATATTTGACACGTAATCATCCGGAAACTTAAGCCCTTTCACCCATTCACACAAGACTTTTTTCTCTTTTTTGTCAAGTGTGTAACATGCCTTAGGATATTTATTGGTATACTCGTCACGCATTAACTCTGGCATATGACAATAGTAGTTTGGCTCCATCATAGACTTTGTTGTGTCTTTTTTTTGTCTTGTCTTGGACATTCATCACAGTATTGAAAATGTTATCAAAAACATTCTTTTCAATGTGCATAACATCTAAGTTGTGACGAATCAACAAAGAAATCCAATATGGAAGGTCCCAAAAGATGCTCTTTTTCCTCCATCTAGTGGTAACTTGTTTTAAAATACGCTTGTTATTATCATCATAATCTTCAGTTACCTTCACGAGACCCAAATCTTCATTCTGATACAGTAGCTCTTCCCCTGGCCTCCTCTCTGGAGAATCATCTGCAACGACTTTATTCTTTCTAAAAGCCCTCTTGTTCCTCCTAAACTGATGATCATAAGGTAAGAACTTGCGATGTGTGTCAAACCATGACTGCTTCCGGCTATGTGTTAAAGAAAATACTTCAGTCTGTTCCATGCATCGAGGACAAGCTAATCGTCCAGTTGTACTCCAACCAGACAACATTGAGTATGTTGGAAAATCACTTATGGTCCACATCAACGCTGCATGCATTTGGAAGTTCTGTTTCTTTGAAATGTCATAAGTATGTGCACCGACTGTCCTCAATTGATTCAGTTCAGATATAAGTGGTTGTAGGTACACATCTATCTTATCTTTTGAATTTCTTGGACCAGGAATAAGCAATGTGAGAAACATGTGTTGTTCTTTCATGCACAACCACAGAGGTAAGTTGTAAGGTGTAAGGATAACAGACCAAGATGAGTATTATTGTCCCGACTGACCGTAGGGTTGAAAACCATCTGTTGATAGACCTAATCTGATATTCCTTGGCTCCGCTGCAAAACCTGGGTAAGTCACATTAAAGTGCTTCCATGCCGGTGAATCTGCAGGATGTCGCATAACACCATCATCAACTGAAATTGAATGTCAGATCATGTCTCCGGCTGTAACTTTAGATGCATACAACCTCTGTAAATGAGGTGTTAAAGGGAAGTAGTACATCTTCTTATATGCAACTGGTTTACGTCCCCGACTCCTATCTTTGTATCGATTTTCATTACAAAACTTGCAATTCACAAGATTGGAATCTGCTTCCCAATATATCATATAGTGATTCCTACATGAATCTATCTGCTCTACAAGTAAACTCATTGCACGTAGCAATTTCTGTGTGCTGTAGTAGTTCATGGATACTTTGTGATGATCTGGGAATGTTTCGTTTAATAAAACAAGCATTTCATTAAAATATTTTTGTGGCATTCCAGAACGGGCCTTCAAAGTCATCAGGCGAGCCACAAAAGACAACTGAGTGTGGTTCTTACACCCAGGGTATAACTCTTTATCAGCGGCATCCAACAACTCGTACAACAATCTTGCTGTAGCATTTGGATCTCCTTCAACATATGAGTTCTTAAAACTGGGACCCCCGAGATCATGAGACATCTCGTGGTATGTCCCGTAATCTTCTTCATGTTCTACATCTGCATTGACACGTGTTTCTTGAACATCTGAAGGTATTTCAGTTTCCCTATGAAACCTCCAGATCTCGTAACCACGTGTGAAATCTTTTCTAGCAAGATGTAGTTGTACAACATTTGTACTTCTAAACCATATATTCCTACACTTCACACACGGACATTTAATTTTTTCTCCATCCACGTACTAGTGCTGACTACTTTCAAATCTTAAGAACTCTTCAAGCCCAGAAAGAAAATGTGGATTAAATCCCCCCATTCGGAAGTAACCGCAAGTACATCCAATCTTGACTCATTTTTATAACCCCGATTATTAATAAGTATTCACATAGTAAAATAAAGATTAATTAGTGGTCTATTAAATTAGACATTTAAATGAAGATTGCACATTTGTAAACAGAGACTCACTTAGGAAAGTTTTTTATGGGAGTTGAATAGAGTAGTTGAATTATTTGAAGTTGAATAGAAGACGAAAATTATAAGTTTATTTGCAGTTGAATAGATTTCGAGAATATAGGGAATCAATTATGGGAATTATTGTTATATGTCTAGAATTATGAGAATTATGGTTAGAGGTCGAGAATTATGATTAGAGGACGAGAATTATAAGTTGATTTGTAGTTTTTTTGCAGTTGATTGCACATTATAAGTTTAAGGTTTTGTAAGTCATTGATTTGTCGTTATTAATACGTTCATGCTTAGACTGTTTGATTTTGGGAAATTTTACCAATCTTCCTAGGTAATTACATCTAATATAATGAGTCACTGAATATAATCAAAACATCCAAACATAATCATCAAAACATCCCAACATACATTTCATCATCAAAACATCCCAACATAATCATCAAAACATCAGAACATACATATCATCATCAAAACATCACAACATATGCATCTAATCAAAATATCCCAACATTAATATGACGACATATAACGAGTTTGTATAATATTATGAATATTGGGAGAAGATCCTTAAGACGTAATTAAAATCTATCCCAAAGGGAGAAGATCCTTAAGAAATTAATTACGTCTATCCCAATTAATGTCATGATATATATATATATAAGAAAATCGTTATACTAAATTATTTCATTATTCAATTTCATTGCTTAGACTAATTGGACTAATCGAGTTTTTAAAATAAAGGTAATTGTTAATTATTATATGCAATAATTATTAATCAAAATTAAGATAATTAATAATCTTAAAAAAATGATACTTGTTGTTTCATTATACAATTACCATTTTTAAAACCAACAGGTATCAGAGCCATTTTTGTTGGTTTTAGATTACTTTTAAAATGAGTTTTTTAAAAGG
>JAPKLX010000039.1:1528770-1577503 GCA_026898415.1 Leonotis leonurus
GAAAGAATAACATCTTTTATTTTGTCAGCACAAAAGAAATGCATGTTAACATCTTTTATTTTGTCAAATGAGTCTGGTCCAACCCGAGGTTTGGGTTGGATTGAGTTTTGAAAATTGAGAGCCGAAAAAAAATGGGTCTGAAAAGCCTGTCCAAACAAACTTGGGTCTACTAGATTTCGGACTTTAAAAGTATAAGGTTTCTGGTTTAAAAAGTCCTCCATTATAAATAATATGTATAATCTAAAATATTATAAATTATAACCTTATGTCTTTAAAAAATATATAATTTATTTACAATCTTTTTATGTAGAAGTAAAAGTAATAATTTTTAGATTTATTAAAGTAATTAAAGAATTATTAAATTAATTAATTTCTTAAAATTATTAAACTTTAGAATACATATTATATTAACCAAGTGAGTAAAATCCGCCTGTCCGGTAGGCTGTAAAGGTTCGAGTTAGGCTTCATATTTTTAGGCCCAAAAACTTTCCAACAGATTTAAACGTGCTTCAAAACTTTTAAAAATCTAACAGGCCAAGCATGGTAAATTCAGTCTGATAATTTTGACAATATTACTTTTTTGTAGACGGTAGGAGTAGTAAATAAGATATTGCACTAAGGAATAAAGTAGTTATGAATTGAGAAAGTGATGTAATGCTTCCTCCACACGAAAATGTTCATCCCCCGCGGCCGGAGGTGTTAATACGTCCGTGAATGATGTGACATGTTTTATAAATAAATATTAATTTTTTTCATACAAATTTTATTAATGCTCACTTTTCGACTATGATTTATTGATTATGATATAGTTTAATATTATTCAATATAAAATAATATAACAAATAAAAATAACGAAAAAATGAAAATTATGGTGATTGGTATGCTAACGTGACATTGTCATATGATCATATCAACCGTGAACACATTAAGTTGTGTCAACTACAGATAGTGAAACGATCATAGTCCTCCACAATACCATCATGTGCGGAAGGTGATCAGAGTTCATACCACAATCTCGTCTCCTCCGCTTCACCTAAGGTCCGAAACAGTTGTTGCTCAAAATATGCAGTATTTACCTATTTCTCATTTCTATTTTAGCACTAAAATACAAGACCTAATTTTTTTAGTTTTTTCCCCAAATTGAATGGCCCTCGTCCATTTTAAAATGATGAGGTTTCAATAGTAAAAAATATAATTAATGTAATACAATTTTCTTTTTAAAATACAGTCACGGTAGTAATTCGGACCAGCAATTCAGATTTCATTCATGCAAATATTGAGAGATTTTGTTCACCTACCCTCTTCCATTTTGGGTCATTACCCTTTTGAGTTTTATCTTATCATGTTCACGTACGAAATTCATAGTTTTATTACCATGCAGGATGAGTGTTTTTCTCTATGGAAAAAAATTCTCATGGAAAATTTTCTATGAATAATAATATATTCAAAATTATATGTATCATCTTTAAGTAGTTTCCACTACAAAAAAAAGTTTATTTAGCAACGGAATTTTTCCGTCACTAAAATAAGAAATTCCGTTACTAAAGATGTTAGTAACGGAATTGTAACGGATTTATCCGTAGTAATATTGATGGTTGCTAAAAAAATTTAACAACAGAATATATTCCGTTACTATATAACAACAGAATTGTAACGGAATTTCTGTTTCTAAAATGAATTTTTCAATTTTAGTAACGGAATTGTAACAGAAAATTTCATTACCAAATTTTAATAATGGATAATTCCGTCACTAATTCTGTTACTAAAATTGAACAACAAATTCCGTAACAATTCCGTTGTTAATCCGTTAAAATTTAGAAACGGAAAAATTTTCCGTCACTATTCCGTTGCTAGAAAATGTGTTTTTTGTAGTGTTCATATTTTTCTTTGCATCTTTATATTCTTAATCAATATATCCATAATCATCATCTCTCAAATTAACTTTTACATTAAAATTGAATTTGAGAGAGAAAATCAAAATTTAGAGAGAAAGATCATTATTTTTAGAAAAGTTTTGAAAATTTTATAGAAGACAGCTCCTAAAATAGTCTATATTGAAATAAAAAGGTTGTTATGATTAAGTATTCAATATTGAAAAATATAAAGCAAACAACATAAAATCACACACTGCACTCGAGGTTTATAGTGGTTCGCCGAGAATGAATTGACTACGTCCACTCTAAAATGGAAGAAATATTATTCCCGAAGAATACTAGAATTACAGACAAAACACAACTAGGCTTTCTCACACTGTATATCATTGTCGTTGTTTTACAATGAATTATGTTGTTGTGCGGCTACTACACACGGTTAGAATATTATAGACATAAATGTAACCATGGTGCAAAGCCCACATATTTAGGCCCAGAACAAGCATGGCCCAAAGCCCATATGTAAAACTTTTAGAAAACGTCTAAGTGTTAGAATTGTTGGTAGCTTCAACAAGGCAGATCGCGTTATATTCTTTGCATCATGTCATTGCATCGATGTGCTTCTCGATCATGGCCAGTAAGTCTTGCAATCAATGATATATCTCCCAAGTGACCTGATCAAGTGACTTGCCCAGATGGATAGTGCACTGCATTCATAGTGGTCTGCTTAGACCAGGTCGATGAGGTGATATGTCCAAGACCAGGTCATTGCCACCTACGAACTAATCTGCCTGGACTAGGTCACCTACCTGTCTAGGCCAGGTCGATACCATCGACTTGATCATTGACCGACATCTCATCTACCTCAGTGTTCAGCGAGCTGGATGATGCTAGACATTACGACAAATCTCCACTTTGACTTGCAACATCTCAGATCAACTAAGACTCCAGCTAACTCCGCCTAACCAGGTAACCTCTTCCAGCATCAATCTGATTCCCCAATTCGGTGCCAATCAGCTCACTGGCTCGTTAGGTAATGTCTCCTCAAAATCTAGATCGATCAATGTATCGATCTTCCCACCATCAAGTTGATCATGACCTGTATGGCGACCCTACTGTCCTGTTTCGTGGACAAGCTTTGGTTAGCTGCTTATTAGGTTGTTGCAACTCCACATGGTCGTTAGTTCTCTCGTCATGATCTCATCATACTACCATGAATGATTCATTCTTTATAAGTACCATTCCCTTAGAAAAGTCATACATCGCATTCTCATTAAAAACCATGTTTATGCTGAGAGTGACTTCTTTATAGTTATCAAATCCTATAACATTTCACCACATCTTCGTATCCTATGAATACTCCATTCTTCTCTCTTGGTTTCAGCTTACCTTCATTGACATGGTAGTAAATTGTACATCAAAAGACCATTAATCTTGAGTAATAGTTGTCTGCCTAGACCACACTTTAAAGTTAATACATGTGTGATGACCACATACGGTTAATCAGGTAGCAAGCTGTGGTAAAAACCTCTGCCCCAAAACGACGATAAAGTCCAACTTGAGAAAGAATACACCAAGCTCCCTCTAACATAATTTGATTCACACGTTCTACTACACTATTTTGCTGAGGCGTCTCCCTCACAATATGGTGTAGCGATGTCCTCATCCTTGCAGAATTCGTTGAACTCAGATGAACAGAATTCAAGGTTGTTGTCTGTTCGCAAACTCTTGATCTTCTTCCCTGTTTTGTTTTCAACCAACACCCTTAGTTGTCTGAAACATTTGAAAACTTCACTTTTGTGCTTCAACACGAATACCCAAGTCATGGCAAAATAATCATCGATAAAAGACTCAAAATATTTATTTCCACCAAGGGATTCAACTCGAGCTAGACCCCAACAATATGAATAAATGTAATCCAAAGTGCTCTTGGTTTTATGAATGCCCTTTGGAAACTTCTAGCGATGTATCTTTCCAAGAACACAGTGTTCACAAAGTCGAGGCCACTGACCTTATGACCTTGAAGAAGATCAGCCTTGCTCAGAATCTGCATCCCCCACTCACTCATATGACCTTGAGTTGATGCAACATTAGTGGAACCCAAGATAGTCAAACCTTGTATGAAATACAAAGTTCCCCGCTTCACACCCTTTAGAACCAACCACATTCAAACCTTGACATACTTTAAGGACTCCACCTTGACCTTTGAAAGTGAACCCTTTACTGTCCAAAACACCCAAGAGGATCAGATTCTTAGTCATTTATGGCACGCGTCTCACCTCATTCAGTGTGCAGAACTTTCCATCATAAGTCCTCAGCTTGATGGAACCTATTCTCACTGCCCTGCATGTTGCGTTGTTGGTCATTGAGATGTTGTCTCCATCTCATTGTGCGTAAGTCGAGAACCATTCCTAGTGAGGGCAAATATGGTAGGATGCCCCTAAGTCTAGAACTCACTCATCGAACTAGTCTTGACCTCTTGCGACCAGGGGACTCCATCGTCAAAGCAATCTGACTTATCTTATTCTGGGCAACAGACCTAGATAGCTACCCTTTCCTTTTGGGAAAATCCCTCTTCCAGTGACCTGGCTCTTTGCAAAAGTTTTACAGGTTGCCTGATCTTGGAACCTTCGAACCACCACCAGATTTCTTGAAATCCTTCTTCCCGGTCTTGGGTTGTCCCCTACTGTCACTAGTTACAAGTCAAGAGGTTTGACTAGCCTTAGTGTCCCGCTCCAGTGGCCTTGTGATGCAGCTCCCTTGTGTGGAGAACTAACATCACCTCTTATAGTCTAATGGTGTCCTTTCCTAAAATAAAAGACTGAACAAAGTTCTCATACGACTGCGGTAGAGAAACCAGTAAAATTAACGCCGCACCCTCATCATCCACCTTGAAACCAATATTCCGCAATTCGAGAAGAATTGAGCTCAATTGATTCAAATGTTCCCAAAGTGGTTGACCCCCCTGCATCTGAAGACTAAAGAGGCGTGCTTCATCACCAACTTGTTTGTCAATGACTTTGTTTGATAGAGCGACTCCAGTCGCAACCATAACCATGCAGTAGTCTCTTTGTCCTCCACCTCGGTAATGATGTCGTGAGCTAGACACAACATAATGGATGAGTGTGCATTCTCCTCCTACATGTCATTCTTAACGGTTGTGGGTTCATTCGTCTACTTCGTCAACAGCGCCCTCAATCCATGTTGTTTCAACAATGCCCGCATCTTGATCCGTCACAAACTGAAACTATTTCTTCCAGTGAATTTCTCAATCTTCATGTTTGTTCCAGACATATTTTCCACCAAATCTGTAGAAACAACAAACATGATAAAGCTCTAATACTAGTTTGTTATAACTGAGTAATCAGCAGTAAAGAATATAAAGCAAATAACATAAATCACACACTGCATACGAGATTTATAGTGGTTCGCCGATGATGAATCGACTACGTCCACTCTCAAATGGAAGAAATCTTATTCCGGAAAAAACTAGAATTACAGAAAAAACATGACTAGGGCTTCTCACACTATATCTCACGGTCGTTGTTTTACAATGAATTATGTTGTGCGGCTAATACACATGGATACATTATTTATAGACATAAATGCTAACCTCGGTACAAAGCCCACGAATTTAGGCCCAAAACAAGTATGACACAAATCTCACATGTAAAACTTCCAAAAAACGCATAGTGTTGAAATAGTAGGTAGCTTCAGGAAGGCAGGTCGATCGTGTGATCTTTGCATCAGGTCACTGCATTGATCTACTTCTCGATCATGGCAGGTAAGACTTGCAGTCACTGATTGACTCCCACAGAAGAAGTGACCTGTCCCAAATGAGCAGTGCAACTGTATTCGTAGTGACCTGCTTACACCAGGTCGATGAGATAACCTGTCCAAGATTAGGTCATTGTTATCTCCTAACTGGCCTGCTTGGACCAGGTCATCTACTTGTCCAGGCCAGGTCACTCTCATCAGGTTGATACTATTGACCTAATCATCGACCTGCATCTCATCTACTTCTAGTCATCAGGGAGCTGTGTTGGACATTACGACAAAAGTAAAAAATTAGTTACAATTTTCAAACGATCAAAAGTAGTTGTGTTCATGTCAATTGTGACATAAAATTGTCGGAGTACGAAAGAATTGACTGTGATTATGTAAACTATACGAGTGGAAATCTTAATTGTTTGACATTACACGAACAATGGCCAATTTTACTGATGTTCATGTAAATAAAAAAAATCATTGGAAATCTTCACAAAAAGTGTGGTGAACATCGACTTGAGCAAATCATAATTCACAATGAACAGCACAAACAATTCTCAGTAGTGTTGAAGTCAAGTGACTAAAAATATTGAGGTCATTACAACGATGAAAGAGATCAAAATTTTCAACCCCCGATTAAGATTGTACTGAGAGATAAAGAGAGAGGGTTGTGTTGGTGGATTGGAGGAAGAAAAGAGAAGCAATGTAGAAGTGACTGGAAAATTTTTATAATACTTAAAATGTATATATATTTGATATTTTTTTATTAGTGTTTAACATTCACTTATGTTCAAAGATAAATTAATTTAATATACTAACCCAATTTATGATACAAATATAAATATAAAAGTTTTCAAATAAAATGGGTATAATTTAATATAATTAATCAAAATACAAATAATTATTTTCGAGAATTCCCTGTGCCTCCAATTTTCCAGGGGGACACGACAACCGCCTCAATGCCGGCCTTGGTATTATGAAACTACAGTTTAAAACGCAAACTATGAACACTTTACCTGATGCCATTACTGTTTAAAACGCAAACTATGGACATTTTTGTAATTACATCCCTGATTTATAAATTATACTCTTGAATTTCACAATCACACAAGGGCCGAATCGGCAGAAAATATTTGATTCGACAAATCTAGAACGAACTTCACTATGTACAATCGATCGAGCATCATCTTGTATTGAAGCAAGAATCTTGAAATTTAGAGCATCTCTAATTCAAGAATCCCAGTGCTATATGATCTCTCTCTCCCTCTCTCTACCTGCAGGCTGCAATATTCAGTCAGAAACTAATGAAAAAAAGAGAGAGCATGACTAATTGGAAACCACAAAACATCAAAACCGCAGTTCCTGCAACTATACCTCGTCAGAAGAGCTTCTGGTAGTTCACGTCGACAGCCTATAACATATGAAAGGTACCGATTGTTGTTTGTCGGAGCACCTTCGAGCTTCGATCGAGTCCCTGAGAAGCCACCTAAATAGGAGAATCGCATTACAAGGATAGTACCAAAAGCAATAAAAAGTTTTGTTTTGTTTGCAGAAAACATCACAGGTTCGTACCATATACGTTAAAGCTGCGTATCTTTCTTGACTTAGAAATAGCGGCTTCCCCCGATTCATTTCTAAATCCTGCAAGATGGATCACAAATTATGGAGTAGATTGGCTATGCAAGGGACAAATATGCACCACGCGGTCACACGCAGCAGTATGTTGTATCTTTGATAGATCTATTTACCTCTTCACCAAATGCATCCAAGTAAGGAGAAGGCCAAGGTGCCTGACGTGCGGATCTCTGAAGCAAGATCGTGGTCCTCTGAAATAAATATTACAAACATGAGTAGTACGATGATGATACTGAAGTGCAACCAAGGAAGAGACGAACAAAGCATATTAGGCAAAGAGCCCATGCTAACAAGTGGACAATTTAATACGTACTCTAATTAGAAGGAAGACCCCGATCCCAGCACCACAGGCCGATGCATGCGTCTGACAAGTGCTTTCTCTTTTAAAAAAAAATGAGCAAGGGTCAGAACCAGATAAAAATACCAATCAAGGAAGCAAAACCTCTCCACCACCACCACCACACACATGCACCCAGAAGACAAAAAAATTGAAAACAGCAACTTTGGTCAACCAAATAGGTTCCCGATACCATGAAAATATGAAGGTGAAACATGATGTAACAAACATATTCCTCAATTTGTAGACGTACCTGCAGCAAGATTTCCAGTTTGGAGAGCATAATTTACCACAAAGCAAACACAGTGCAGGTTCCTCCTTTAAAGTTCCACATTCAGGACAACACTTTCTAAAATACCTGCGTAAACAGACGAATGTAATAAGCATATACAGAACTAGGAGAATGAATATGAAAAAAAAAACGACTCATAATAAGTCACTATTCGACCTTTGCAACAGATCCTGGTAGACATGAGGCAGAAGCATCAGCTTAAATGGGAATGCTGGATTACTTCTCAAAACATGAGAAGATTTATGAGCTTCAAACACTTCACAGAAATGGCCCACCCATCTTGTAGCTGTCAATCGTGATACTTCATCATTGATGATAATGTCCAGAGGGGGAATATTGAACATCTTCTCTAGCTTGCAAACCTCCAAAAGCTCTTCCTCTGTATTACTAGCATACTCTATGCCGCTAATTGTACATGGATATTCATCCCAGGCTAAGGTTTCATTACTAAACGGCATTATACTAGAGCTATTTATTAGTTTCCAAAGCAAGGCACATCTTCGCAAGTAAGGAAATGCTAAACTGCGTAAGGAATCATTGATATCATATACAGAATTAACACAATTGGACTTAAAATACTGCATAGCTTCTGGATGCTTCCCAATTAGTCGGTGTATGTCGGTAATCAGATTATCCGACACTTCCACTTCAGTTTTAATGCTTTGCCGTGTGTTGTAAGAAGTGACTATGGCCTGTCACCACAAGGTGGTTAGAAGTCAACTGCTGTAGCGAGTGCATACCTATTAATATCTGAAGGGAAAATCTTCAAACCTGAGTGATGGAAACGGCATAGAAAACATGCACAAGGGATAAATAAGATTCCTTGCAAGATAACATTGGCCATGGAAGACAGAATAGTATCCCCATAAATGATGTAAAGGCATCACGAGCAATAATAGGTTCATGTGCCTGTCTCCACAGTTGAATATCCGGATATTCTGCTTGTAGTTCAGCATTTTCCAAGATAGGAAGCATGTTGACTGCATACAATTGGTAGTTCAGAACGGGATATTCTGCTTGTAGTTCAGAACGGGATATTTATGGTAGAACGACAAATAACTTTACAATTGGACAGACCGAAAAACGAGTTGCACACACAAAGTGTTCCACCACATATAGTTTGGCTCCCAACTCCTGAGAGATTTCGAACCAATCTAGTTATGATCATCTAAACTATTTATATGGAACTCGTATAAATATAAATTAAAGGATTAAACGAGGAACGTTGGTTTATACATCCCTTCACAGCAAGAAATCAGAAATAGCTGCACAGCCTGCACTGGGGTCACCTTACCCAAACATGTTTACATTAGTAATATGTGAAGCAACAGGAAAGATTGCAATGCTTCTGCACATTGCAATTATGACTTCATAATTCATATACAGCAGAATTTTCAAATTCCAATAAGTAAATATTGAATAAAAACATGTAGCATAAATGCAAAAACCCAAATAAAATAATAAACCTTAAGTATATATACTGATCAAAAGTCAAACTGTCCATTAGCACATTAGTGAATACGAGGACTATACACACTTTGGTGTCTGAACAAAAGTTAAAACTGTCCATTACCACATAAGAATTCACTAAAATGAATTTGGTAAAGCAATCATCAGATAGTCATACCTCCATACTGGGTGGAGTAACTGGAAAATCCATTTGAATAGGTACCAAGGGAAACAGACTTAGCAAATAGCTGGATGCCTTGAAATCTTAATAGCACGGCCTGAGGATTTGCTGTCTTTGTGCTTTGGATTACATCTAATAGCAAGGATAAGATAAAACCACTGGAAGACTGCAGCTCCTTGTATAAAGAACTGATACTGTAATTTGTACTCAATGAATTCTTGCTCGATCGAGCTGCAATTTCAGCTGAAATGAGGGAGTACTTCAGCATGTCCCACAAAATCAATGGATAACATATTCTACCAGTATCCAATATCTTTTCTTGGCCGGAAAAATACATTTCACATAACAAACGAATGACACGATCCAGATTTGGCTTTATTTTTATATTTCGTGTTGGTACAGCTTTTAGATTATCCTGATCTCCGGCAACATTTGCAGCCCTCTGCAAGAGTGATAAAGCATCTTGGAGGCGAAAAGAATTACTGATGTCTGAGAAATTCAAAAGGCTACTGACACCTTTAAAATTACTGGTTGAACCAGCAAGCACTTGAGGCGTCCTTCTCTTATCTCCAGGCAAAGCTGGGAGGACAGAGTTAGCAAGTCCCCGACAAACTGGACAAAGGAACTCACCCTGCCAAAATATTATCCTGTTACCAAAGCCCATCATATCTCCAACTGTAAGTAAAGGAACTAGAAAAAAATTCTACCTGATCTGGATCCACAATGTGCCCTCCTTCAAAGAAGTATCTGTACAACATTCACAACAAGTTAAACACACTCTTATCAAAGGCAAGTATAGAATAGAGATTCCAAAACCAAGATCATTGATAAAAGACTTCTAAGGGTAACAACAATTTGTCTATGCTTGTCTAAAACAACATTTTGGTGAGCGTGAAATTCAAGTCCATCTCAAAGCATATCTAAGATGATCACAGGAACCTGAAACAAGCAAAGGTACACCTTTTCTTATGATTACTGTGCATATAAAGCATCATACATTCATCTTTCTCAAAAAGACAGCTCAATCAAGAAGGTAAAGGATGAGCTACTCTACTCCAGGAGGGGATACCAAATCAGAAAAGATAAACAATTGTCTGGATCACATCCCAAATAAAGTTTTCTGAGGGCAATCAGAAGGGGTCTGTTTATCTAGGACTCTAGAATAAAAAAATTAAAAGACCAAGCAACAAACATACAATGAGCGATATTGAAATGGAGAAGGGGGAAGAAAGCCTACAGAACTTCGGGGAATAACATATTCAGATATCCGTAAGCCAACAAATATGGAATCAGTCAAGCAGGTCTATGAATCGATGAATTTTCTCTCTCTCACAAGTAACAGTGTCACTATAAGTCCCTCGTGATTTGGAAAGTAAAAGATGACTTCCACGGAACATTCATCACTCCCAAACAGCCACATACATTCTTATAAATATAAAATGCATAATTTTCAACTTCCAATTTAAATTTAAAATTAATGTCAAATGAAAGGCAGCTTAACGAGTTATAATTTGATAAGAAATTCAGATTGTAATCCATAACAAGCGAAGCTCATGCAATTGAGACAAGTTGTGAAGGTTCATGTTGCAAGTTAAATTTTGATATTTCTCTTGTAGTCTAATCCATAGAATTATCAAATAAATTCAGATCAATGAGTAAATCACTGGAAACGTATCAGTGTTTTTTATTATCTATAATGGGAAAGAGGTGATTTACTCATACTACAACATAATTTGCTCCTTCATTTTACATGAAAAAGCAAAATTGTAGTCTTCATTCCCAATAATTGGGTCAATACACTCTTAGCATATAACAGCCTTAAAACATGCCTAATTCACCCAATTCTTTATGTTTGTCCTCTTGGTGGGCATGTCGACTCGGATGCACCAACAATGGAGAAACGGTAGCAAGAGCATGTATCTTCACTGAAGAGGGAGGGAGGGAGTGAGGAGGGGGGCAAGTGGGAACGGAAAAGTATACCTCTCCCTCAGTGATGATAAATAACGATCCAGACATCCTTGATGCACAGCATGACCACAGGAAGAAACATAAATTCCATCAGCACCTTCTGGACCAAAGTTATCATATCTCGGACGCACTATACTGGATTTCAATTTCATCGAATCACTGCTAGAAGCCTTCTGTGAAGCCAGAAGGCTATCCCGTGGCTCTTTAGGGAGACCAGCGATGTACTTACCAAGCAGAAGAGATTCAGCACTGTTGCTTGTTTCCCTGCTGCTTCTAGTGGTTGAAGATTCATTGTCTTTCTGAGAATCCGAACCATTTGAACTGCATTGCAATCTCCTTATCGATAGATACATCTCCTGTTCCAGTGTCTCAAAGGAGCAAGCTGTGCTCTCCTGTGTGTCCTTCAAAACAGAAGGTAGTTGAACATTCTTAATGGTAGGGAATCGAGCTTTGACATACTCCATAAAAGCATTCACTTCCTCAGGTTGTCCAGTAGAAGCAAAATCATTCAGAGCACTCTGAACCAAATCTTCAAACTGATACAACGGGACCTCTGATCCATCTGGGATAATGCTTTGTGATAAATCATTGCTTGAGGTTGTATCGTTTGGGAAAATTTCTTTCCCGGACCAGCTAACTTGATCCCATGAAGGCGGGCCATGTTCCACAAAACTCAATAGCCTGGATTTCTACATTGAAAAGAGACATGGAGTCGGAAAGAAACTATGCTAAATTTATATAACTAGGGTTAGTTGATGTTCATTGAAACAAGTACATATATATATATAAATTAGAAATAAAGGCCGCAAATAACATCAGAAACCTTCACTTACTTGGAGAAGAACCAAGTACGTTACTGGATTCTTAGACTTGGGATCATGGCACAGGGAGCATATGACTTGAGCTGATTCTTGGGTATCATTCCTTACTTCAGAATCATATACTTCTTGCTCAGGGTTGGCATCTTCCATCTCATCATCTTTGCTGGAATTAAAGCTCTCCAGAAACTTGACTTGCTGGGCTCTCATCTTTTCCTTTACCAATTTTAGATGTGATAATAATCAGAAAGTGCAAGTTCTGCTAATTCAACATAAATGCATGAAAAGCAATCATAAACACAAGCAGTTGTAATCAAAAGATTCAAAACCCATGGCTAGAAAAGGGAAGTCCTAGAACTTCATACAGAAAAAGTCAATCAACAAATTGCTGTAACTTGTTATTTTCAAATGCCAAAACACATCCATAAAGATGCAAGGTAAAACTTTCCAAATTACTCTGAACTGAAGTAACCCAATAAGCATAGTATATAATTCTCTAAATAAATGAATTAGCTGGTCCCTAGCTGTAAGTAAAAACACTTGCACGTTGCAACAGAAAACATAATGTCTTACCATTATAGCAGCTTGTCTCTCTCGAGACTTTGCTTTGCGCTTTTCACTATCATCAGTTAAATCTATGTGCCTAGCAATATCATTGGGAATAGACTGTGAAAATTGATTAGCTAAATTAGGTGAGAGTTTCTGCAATTTGGTCATGCATGCTGGTTCAAGCGCCACAAAGGTCTTGATTAAATCCATAACTAGAGATGACAGATTAAAATTGCCAGCTTCCATGAAGTTTTGCGCATTTTCATTCTCATGCATCCGCATCAAAATGACGAGGAGCGACAACATGCTCTGATCGCCGTAATTGCTTGTAGATATATCTTCACTGGCAAAAGCCAAAACTGGAATTATGTCACCCACATAACAAAATGGATCACCCAATTCCCTCTGTAATTGGCAGACATCTAGTGCAAGGGCTAATAAGTGCAATGCAGTTAAAAGGACACCATCCGGAGCACTTTGGGCAGCCAGCTTGTCTGAGAAAACAGCATGAAACAGAACTGCACGTACAATTTGGAGGAGTGTCTTACAAGTAGCTATTTTAGCTATTCCCCTGAGAGGAGGATAAATTTTTGTCCATCTGGGAAGTTGAGCAGACAATGCAGAAATATTACAAAACCGCAAGTATCTCTCTCGTGCAACTTGCTGATCCCGCAAGTTCCAGCGCGGGTGATATAAATCAAGGTCCTTCCAGTATGGTGTCCGTAGTTTATACATTCCCTGAAATAACCAGGAGTCAACACCATTGGCACTGTACATTTTCCAGTGAGTCGGTGACAGTCATGATATGATACTCAAAGCAACATCATACCTGGGTCATGCCAGATGGGTGAGAGTATTCAGCAAT
This sequence comes from Leonotis leonurus, assembly GCA_026898415.1. Classification (NCBI taxonomy): domain Eukaryota; kingdom Viridiplantae; phylum Streptophyta; class Magnoliopsida; order Lamiales; family Lamiaceae; genus Leonotis; species Leonotis leonurus. Next base: position 1,542,504 of record JAPKLX010000039.1, read on the forward strand.
TCTATCCAAAACTTCCTGAAGTTCATCAACTTTAGAAAGATCTCGAGGAAGAGACTTGACAAGCTGACTACGAGTACCATCTCCAATAGAGAGTTTGTATACCAGATCCCTTTGCAAACACTCTGCAGTTGTTAGCCCACAAAACCTCCTTTCTTTTACTATTTGTATCAGAAGAGTAAGCATTCCAGCAACTAGGATTGGTTCATGCCTGAAAATTAAATCAAAAGGATACTTCCATGATTCAAACCCACGATGGGAGCAAGGGATACAAAATAATGGAACATACAAGTGTGCAATAATCTAGATTGGACGAGTCCACAAAAGGGCCAGGGATACAAAATAGCGGAGCACACAAGCATGCCGATATCAAGGATTGGGTGAACCACCAACTGCACTTAATCCGTATCGTACCAGAAAACACCACTGCTTTAAATCTATTATTCCTTCTCTAGAGATATTAAGGAAAATGGAACTTCTTACTCACATATGCTTATGTAACAGTCGTAGTGTGGAGAATGCAATATGGAAATAATGTGACAAAAGTGGTTTCTCCCAATAATTTGGAGATTAGCACACTGTATATAGTGTATTTACATATGAGCTCTTCCCTTGTTCAAGCTTTATACTTTCTCATGAAAGATATCTTCAGACTTTTCTTACACAGACAATTAAAACACAAAAGTTACTTCTTTACCACAAAGATTCAGAATAAATTCTACTGTAACTGATCAGCAACAGAAAAGTTGACACAGAAAATCATTTGGATCAAAAGTTGACCAGGAAGGACAAGTTCAAGAAGCAACTACATACTCACTAGGCTGTTCTGTATTAAGTGTCAGATAGTTTGATAGCCCAAAACGTTCGAGGATTCTCTGGACATAGAGATCTGGTGGAGCTAAGGCAGCACAACACTGTAGCAAGAAGAGATCAAGCTCTTGACCTTGCTCAGACCTGCATTGGGAAACCAAAGGGGAATGAGAAATATAGAGATCATGAAAAGGAACACAAAAATTGATGTATCAGTTGTACCACCAATTGCAGCAATACATACCAGCGGACTGAACGGTACCACTCACTAAATAATATGGGAGCATCCCCATTACTGCGCCATATTCCAGCGTGAACCTGAGCACAGAACACTCTTATTCGCAGAGGATGCTCCATGACAAAGGCAGAAAACCCACAAGGGTGGGACCCATCCAGAATCTGCGAAAGGAAGTCACCATGTCTGTCAAATGAGTGCTCATCAGAACCAGAACTCAGGACACGTGACAATCCAGATTCACCGTAGCACTCCTTAAGTGCCCTCCGCAACACCATTGAAAGAAGCCGGTGGAGCGGAATGTGAACAGATATTTCCTGTGAGCTAACATCATATGTGATGTCAGGCCAATCTGATAAACTGAGAACTCGCAGCCCTTCAGCTTCGGATGTGCTCTCTCCTTCTACGATACTGTCATTGGTACCACCACCACCCACTTGTCCTGTAGACTGGCCACTCTCAGACCCTACACCAAGATTCCAATTGGCAGAACTATTACCCGGTGAAGTGGGTTGTCTAAATATATATCTGCTTCTTCTGAACCTAGAAAGAGTCCTTTTTAAAGCCAGAAAATTATTGCTGGAGCCATCATTTGTCTTCAGAGATAAGGCACTGAGAGGACCCAGAGTGTTATCTAGTCCCAACCAACTCTCTAGAGATCTCAAGCACTCATATACTAACCACAAAGCAGATGATGGTACGGGAAAACTATCAGCAGTCTTGACCATGTGGTCAACTTCACCCTTCCCAGTAGCTCTACTGATGGAGCTTTCTTGCGATAGCCTTCCTACTTTGGCATGTCTCAGGCTATCTTGGTCTTCATGATCTTGTTTAAACATGCTGAAAAAAGTTTCATCACTAATATCGTCATTAACACTGGCCGAGAAGGCCCCAGCCACTTGAAGAGAAAAAATGTTAGATATAGAGTGACACAAAACAAAAGGCAGATGAACATTCTCATTTTCATCTTCTATTTGAGTGCCTGTCTCTCTCTTTTGAGTGTTCATCCCTTGCACAGAAGCCAAGAGTCTCATCCATACTCTGACCAAATCTCGCCTGCGCTGGCACAGGTTTTTAGGTACAGCAGAATGGCTCATGACAAATCTAATATCTTCAACTACGCGAAGTGTAGTCTCGTATAGGTTTCCCCACTTGGAAACCTGCAAAACAGCTGCATTTAAACTTTCCCTGTCTTAATGAACTCACAGTGTCGAGTAAAGAGACTTAAAGTACTACCATCCACATACTTAGATTGAAATAATATCCATAATACAGGTTGAGTTAGATAGTGCCAAAGCATAAGCAGGGTGATAGTTAGTAATTGTCCAAAATCAAAATAGTTTATAATTTTCCAGGACTGATTGTAAGTTCTGCTCAGATGTTTACCAACTATTTCTAATTGTTTACCGATCAGCAGTCAGTTTAGAATGCCACAAAATAAGCCATGAAAATTTTCTAATTGACAGAAAATCATCAACACCTGTGTTTCCATCAACAATAGACACTTCCAAGGACAACATATTTATGCAGAGGTGGAATTAAGAAAAAAAGCATCTTTTCAATGTGCCATATGAGTTTCCAAAGTTATATGGAATCTGGAGCATTCAATTTCTGTACAGAAAGTTAGAAGCATACAGGTCTTTACATCACATGTTTCATCTGAACAAAAGGTCGAGCAAGAATGTATACCCAACCAAGGCAAAGTTGGGTCGTATTTCATTAACCTAAAGTCATTGTCCTTTTCATTGGGAGATGTCATATATAACGGAACTGCATATTTGAATTGGTAAATATATGAAATTTAAAGACAAAACCGTGGAGGACTCAAACCCGTTTCACGCATTAACCTCCTAAGGTCCTACTGCTAAGCCAACCCACACACACAAAAATAATATTCCCTACCAAATGAACTATATGGGCTATTAAGAAGCTACAATGTCTTAGATACTTCACATACTAAAGCATTGACGCACAGGGCACAAAGATCATTGCAATAGTTTAGAGAATATAAATTCCCCTGAACAGTTGTATCAGTCATTTCAACTTAGATGTTCCACCTAGGTAAAAAAAATGGTAAGTGGCAACTTAATATGATAGTGATTGTTGTGGGAAGATACATTAAAAGAGTTCGATAAAAATGCCAAGTTGGAATAAATCGCCATATTACATGTCCAGAAAAAATCCATACGTCATTAGCTCTTGGTTAAAAAGCCATACTGAATTGTGATATTTAAGGTCATGTCCTTTTAAATTGGAGTCACAGATTATTTCCACAAATGACTACCAATCATGAATAAAGTGATAAAAATGTTTTGATCATCCTACATCACTTTTATCTGCATTGATTTTGCAAACATATAGTGATTAATCCCGGATCACGGATAATGCATCCAAACATCAAATTATTATTCGGAAAGTTACTCTATATTGATAAACCAGAAATACTATATAGATCTCCAATATGATAAGCAATCACTGCAGCGAACAACTATAAAGGTGGTAGGAAGGAAGCTTGCATAGTTATTGGAAGTTTATGCATACAGTTCATAAAGAAATAAGCACAAGATAACATACCAGAAGTTTTCCATCTTCTCCAGCGCAATAACTGAATATATTCCCCAAACATTGCAACAGCACACCTAGAAGATCCATTTCCTCTACAAGACGTGGGGTAAGAGCGGGTACAGTCAAAATTTGGACGGAGAATGTCGACAAAAGTGGATACTTTTTGAAGGCAGTGTCATTGCCCTCATTTATGGCTGCAGTCACAACAGTTGGGTAATAAAGTACAAAAACTTTCGCGAACTCGTACTTGAATACTGGTTCCCCTATCATCTTGAGAAGTAACTCGTGGAGCTTCCCCCACACACTATTGCTCATGAACCTCTCAGCCCTCAGCAGAACATCCAATAAACCTGCTGACGAATACACTCTCTGAGAAGTAAAACTGAGCAAACTTTCACTGTGTTTACAGAAATCCAAAAGCATGTCCACCACACTGGAGGTCAACTCCTCAGCAGACTTTTCAGCAGAATGACCAAGCACTTTAGAACCTTCTTCAGTGACATTTTTTGCAGAAAGTAATTTGATTTTCCAATAACTAAGCAATGAATCCAGGACAGGCCCCAACGACTCTGTGACATGCTTAGGAAGTGGTTGAATCTGCTCTGCACCTTTGTGCTTTGAACAAAATCCTTCACGTTTCCATGAAGTAATATCCCCACAATCACAGCACCCGCCATCAGTATATATGACAAAATAGTCATGGTCCTTATGATTTCCATTCTCAAAACAAGGTACACAGATTGCACACGTTGGGTCATACTCACATGTCCGGCAACAATACGCGATATCATTATTACCCCAAACAGCCCCACAAACACCTCGATTGTTATCACTCATTTCAGCCAGCTGCTCCAGAGCCACTTCTGGCTGATCCTCAAACATCAACCACTGCAACCAAATGACACTCTCATGAAATGCATCTTCATCCACCTTCTCCTCTTCAGCTGGCAATATTGCATAGACCAACTCTGCCACGAGGGATCTGTTACTCCTTGCAAAATCAACCATACCACATGGTCCTTGGTTCAGGTTGTCCCTAGGAATACCCAGATGTGAAAGCCTCTGGAATACAGAATTTATTTTAAATCGAGGATCCACATTGAGCTCTACATATTCAGAGCAAAAAGAGCTTCCCCAGAAATAACTACAATAGTATTTTTCAGGATAAATAATTAAATTTAGACTTGGAATTAGATCATGCAGAACAGTCCAATTCCATATTCGATTCTCATTTTACCGCAAACATAAAACGCCGAAATTTATAAACAAATATACCACAACCTAAATTTTCATAAATAACACAATTCCTCGTATGAAAACTTCAATCTCAATATTCAAAAGAAAAACCTAGGGTTCTCACAAAGTTTTCTATGTATATACTTCATTTATGAACAATCTCGTATTTTAATCATATTCAAGTACACGGAGAGCTCCAACTTCTCTCCAACGGAAGGCACATATCCTTCAGTAAACAATTACAGCTCAACTGGCGCACAAACTTCAATCACTAAAACGACCGTCACAGGCATCCAGCGCGCCGAATTTCAACATCCAGCGAAATACCAACCTGAATAAGGAGATCAGAATGCGACGCAGCGGCGGATTCCGACGGCGAAACAATCTCCATCCTAAACAGATTCGCTATCCAACCGATGCAAGAACTGCAATTGAATCCGCAGCTTTCACCCCCCGGGACTGAAGTTCGGCCTCACACCACAGACGCAAACACACATATATAGGTGAGATTAAGTGCATCAATTTGGCAATTCGCAGGGAGCAATCTGAAAACCCTGTGGAAGAACTCGATGATCTTCCAGATTCTCGAGTGCCTATCTCCTTCCCTATGGGCGCGTGTGTACGTGGAGCTACTTGAGTTGTACCAGGAAATGACGGTTTAGCATGTACCACCCTGAAATCGTCTCCTTCTTTAACAATGTATTACTTGTATTTTGGATAGGATTAAAGGGTTAATATGGGTATTTACTCCTTTTAAATAATTTATTTTTGCCCAAAGCGATAATGTTATGACATGTTTAGCCCAAATCTATTTCTATATATATATAAAACAGTAAGCATTCTATTTCAAATAAATTTGAGTAACAATTTTATAATTATTTTTAAATTCGAAAATAATCATGATTAAATATATTAATCACTTATTAAATTTAATTTGCAGATATAAAAAACGAAATTAAAAAATGTGATGTAACATTACATTTACAAATAATTTATTTAAATTTCATAATTAAATATTAAACTAATTCTTCTGATTATATATTTTTTCTCAAGTATTATTATTTTGACAATGTTTTAAAATTTAATGTTTTAATAAAAAATTAATATATATTTAACTGAAATCATTAATTTTAATTTCATTTTCAAAGATAAATTTGTATATAATTTCAACTTGAATGACAAAAATCATATAAATATTAAATATATCAAATTAAATAATTTATAAACCTTAAACAAATAATTACTTTTGTTTTCTATCTCCTCTAACATTTTTTCCCTAAAGTTATTTTATTTTGTTCGTAAAAATATTTATAATATGATCTTAAAATAAAGATCTCGACAAAAGCTTTAATTTGATATAAAATATATAAAAAATATATTTAATATAGAAAAGTTATAATAAATTAATAAATTGAAAAATATTATATATATATCATACATATAATTTGTATACATAAAATGCTTCTAAATGAATTACGTAAAATTATATTTATATTTTTTTCTACTATTAATATTGAAGATTTTATTATTATTTATATTTTTATATAAATATTAATTATGGAAATTTTAATTTAATTCATAGATCATATATTATTAAAATAGATATATCATTAAAATTAAATAATATATAATTATTAATAGAATTATAATATATGAAAACTATATTTAAAATATTGTATATGTTGTGATAACTAATTTTATTAAAATTTTATTTAATATTAATATTATTTATATATTAAACAAGTTTTCAAGCAATAATATTATAAGAATTTATACTAAAATCATAAATCAAATTGAATGATAATTTTGTAGTTGACTTTAAATTAATAATTCGTTATATGAAAGTAGGTCAAATATTTTTTATTACATAACAAAAATTAAAATTTCATAATAAAATATAACTAAAAATAATAATGACTTCAACTATATGTATTATGATTTTTTTTTCTTTTTAATTTACACATATGTTTAAATAGTTATATAATTTTATTTTTGTATTGTATTATTTTTATAATTATAGAAAGAACTATTGGTATTTACTAAATGTGTATACATTTCCATATTTATTTATATATGTGAGATCAATTATATATAGATCAATATTAATTTAAAATTTATTCAAACTACGGAAATCGTAATACACTTATAAATATGATATGTGATCAATTTTATTATATCAAATTTATTATTATTGTCACGACCCCATTTTCCTGAAGGACGGATCCATGGAGTGCGACTTGGTGGTGAATTAAAGAAATGGTTAAGAAGGATGAAATCACAAACAACACTGGAATTCAAAATACAATCGATTATAATAGTCCGAAATTAGCTATGAATAAGAGTCAATAGCTTAAAGGCTTAATTAGAAAATCATACAGCTAGAAGATTCAGAAGGTTTCAAGTATGGAATACAGAATTCAAAAACTGAAATACGTCGAAAGGTTCTAGATTACAGTCCAGACCATTAGGGAAAACAATAACAGTTTTGCAGCGGATTAACGAAAGCCATTAATACACATATGAAGATATGTATTAACCCCTTACTACTAAACAAAAAGCACGTCTACTCAGCACTTCAACCATTGCCCTTTTTGCTCAACCTGCAAGTTTTTGGAAATACAAGCAGGGCTGAGTACTTGATGTACTCTGTGGGTTATGCCGAAAACAAAACAGTTATTGATCATGCATATCACAGTATAACACAAGTATCTTGAAATAACCTGCGTATACAAAATATTCATTTGATTTTCCTGAAACAATTGGGATGATCATCCACTTTTCACATGTGCTATCCATATCTGTACCAAATGCTGGTGAGCAATGTTCCCGCTCCCCCAGACATAATCAATAATAACAACGCTGTGAGCAAAGTTACTGCTTCCCCAGACGTTAAAAATGGTAACAACCCTGGTGAGCAATGGTTCCACTCCCCCAGACGTTGACCAATGGGTGCCACCGGATCGGTCAATACTGACACACAGTCCTATGTGGACCGGTCCGTAATGACTCAAGATCACACTCCCCATGTGTACACTAACCTTGACCAACACATGGCTCAAGATCCGATCGTTATTCACAAGTTGACCAGTTCGCAGACATGGCTCAACACAGATAGGATTCGCACATAAAACGCAAAGAATTTTATGCATGTCAATCATTTCACATTTTCGCAACATGCTTTAATAAAGTAAAAATATAGTTTGTATAGTAAACCCACCTGAGACACCAGTATTCGTTGATAAGTCTGGTTCTCCTTCTCGTTCCTTAGCTGTCACCACCTCGATGGACCTTCAGGTAACGAGTTACATTTAGAATCATTGAGTTCTTAAAATATCTCTATTGACTCGAGACATAATGATTTTATAGGTTTAAGGGTTTCATATCCGTTCTACTAAATCACAACGAAGCTTTGAGATTTTCCCCGAAAACCTTAGTTTCGTTCAAATGAAATAAACGTTTACTAATTCGATAAATAATTAATTGCTTGCTTGCAATTAATATAATGGAGACAATTAAATCCGACATAAGAATCGGAATTTTCGATAAGTTCGCGTAATTTGAGATCCTTAGAAAAGGTTCATGTCTCGATTTGAATTAATTTAGATTCACTAAATTAATTAAGTAATATAATTATTTATAAATAAATAATTACAAATAATTAATAATAATTAAGGTTTGATATAAATCAAATAATAATTAATCCCAATAATTATTATTATTACTAAAGATTTCACATTTAATAATTAATTACTCTTAATTAATTATTAACTTTAATTATCAATCATCAATATATAATTTAATTAATTCAATTAATTAAATTAATCAAAGTCCAATTTAATTAGGCCCAAAGACATAATTAATAGTAATAGTCCATTAGTATTTAACTAAGGGTAATTTTGAATGTAGCCTCATTTTTTTTCTTTCTTCATAGCTCCTTAATATATAAAATAATAAAATATTAATAATTTTACTATTTTATTCCTTTACTTTACGTAATGTAACAAATTTTATAGGAATGTCATAGCATTTATCTAATAAAAGTATTGTAGAACTAAAATTAAACCCCTCCTTCAAAACCCATTTACGTGAATAGTCTTTCTTCCCCAACCTTCCCTTTCTTTCTTTTTTTTTTTTTTCTCTGTTTCGTGAGAAACAGAATAGCACCCCAAATTTTTAAATTTCGTCCGCCTTCTTCTCCAGCGAAATCACCACCATGGTAACACTCCTCACATCTTCCTCTCCCTCCTTTGTTATATCTCTTCCCATCTTCTTGATTTCTCGCCCAAAATGAAATGCCCAAATCTATCTCCATTTTCTTTATCAATTTTATTTTTTTCGGCGGAAACATCAAACTCCGGCAAATTATTGGTGGGATTCAACTCTATTGTTTCCGAATCGAATAAAAGTAAAGGCTTTAGGAAAAGAATCCCCAAATTTTGAGCCCTCTTATCACTCGACATTGCATTCTTACGGTCTCGCCGTCGTCTTCAGCTGTCGGAGCGATTGCAGATTGGTTTCGGAGCGATTCGGGGATGTCCGAGGTTGGTTCGGGGCTGTTCGAAACCGTTCGAGTTGGTTCGAGGTCTGTTCGGAATCGTTTGAGTTGGTTCGAGGTCTGTTCGGAACCGTTTGAGTTGGTTCGAGGTCTGTCGGATTGTTTTCGGACTTGTTCGAGGTTGTTCGAAGTTATTCGAAATGATTCGGGGTGGTTCGGTTCTCTCCATGTCTCGCTGGTGCAGTCTGCAGCAACGCCGTGCGTCGCACCACCACTGCTGCACTGGCCCTGCTCCCCCTGGTGTCGCAGCCTCATCTCCAGTTGTTACTTGATTGCTTCTCGGCCTGCTGCCTTGTCTACACCCTCTTCTCCGCAGCGAGTTGTCTTCGGCGTAAATAGGTAACCTCTTTCTCTTTCTCTTATTATTTTTTTTTTTTATAGTATTGGTATGTTGAGAGATTATGCATTGTAAGAATTGTTTTGGCTTAGTTTGCCCTTTTGTGAACTAGATGTTATTCATAAAGAAGGAGATATGTGAAACTAATCTTAAGTAGTGAAAGCATCTTATTTCTATCCTAGTGAAGGCTTGACCAGTCTATGTTAAACATGCTTTGTTGTTCTAAGTCTTAAGCATAAAATAGAAGACATGACACTGGATACGAAACTGAAAAGCTAACATTGAAAAATGAATTATCTTACTTAAATATAAATAACCTACTTGAAGGTTAAATGAGAATAGAAGAAGAGTGTGTTTCTGCGTAGATGTCTATCTTTCTCCAGCCCTCTCTTCTTTCCTTGTTTCTTCTTTGCAGCACACAAAGAAAAAGGATGTAGATATTTCTTATTTAAGAAGGATTGTACTTAGAATGGATTTTGGTGATGTCGATGCATCCTTATGAGTGGTGAAGAAAGCTTGAAGTAGGTACAACTAAAGGTGGTGTGTGTGGCTGGGGAAAGTCTCATAGAAACGGACAACGTGGAGCAGTATGGAGCTTCTATTGATTTTATTCTATTTTATCTTCCTATTTATTTATTTTTTTTATACAAAAAAAAATGTATTTATTATTCAATGTATAACACATAGGAATGTAATATAAATGTACTTAGGCTATTTTTGTATAATTGGATATTTCATTGGGCTTTCTATGTTATCCTCTTGATTTTATTACTCTAATTGGTTCCTTAATAAATAATTATGAGATATTTCATATTAATGCTAATAGCATGTAATAATAATAATCATACACAATTGGTTATTTGAATATTTCAAAATTCTAAAATAATAATTCAATTAGGGATTATCACTAATTGAATAGAAATTTGAGCACGTCACAATTAACGTTAAACTCATTGATAAATAAATTTTTCGTATTTGAAACTCATCAACGAAAATTTAAAATCCTACGGATATGATACCCTAATTAATATTAAACTCGATAATTCTTTCGAATTAAAAGACGGGGTATTACAATTATTGTTTAAACCAATTAAAATTTGTAAAATTACATAAGTCTCGTGTTCACGATTACACTTTGAAACCTAACCGTTCCAAAAATTTAAAATCATAATCATATCGTTGTTATGATGGTTCACGGTTTGGAATCGAACCATGTAGAATGGTTACAGATATGATTAAGAATCGTTTAAAAAAATTATACTGATATATTTGAAATTTTAAAATTATTATGATTATTTACTAATGTATATCATCATTTAACTTTTGAGATTTTCATATTATTTTATTTGTTAATTTTAAAACTATAGTGATTACAAAATAACAATAAAACATTGTTATATTATTATATAAAATAATAAAGTTAACTTGTATTCCAAAGACAAAATTAAAATATAAATATAAATTTCTTTATTATTAACATATTTATAAGTTTTAATGTGTTATTATGAATTAATAAAAAAATGACCTTTCATAAAATATAAAATAAATTGAATCAAGTAAAATAAATCGAAGTTATTGTTGAAATAAATTGAATCAAGTAAAATAAATCGAAGTTACTATTTCAGATCACTGGTCACGGTTGTAAAATTTTGAAATCGTAACTGAACTGTTATTTATTGAGTCTCGATTTGGAATAGAATTATCAATTATAATTACGGTTCTAAAACTACTGATTAGGATTCGATTACGTTTTGATTTATTTAAATATATATATATGTATAAATTATTGATAAACAAAATATTCTCGTGCATAGCACGAGTGCACAAACTAGTTTAATTAAAACTCACTACGTTGTACAATGGTTAAAAGTATTAGTTTGTTTTCAAAAATAGCATCAGATAACTCCATTGGTCAATTTTTTTACGGTTTGAGCCAGCATGAATTTTAATATAGTGTTTTCATTTTTCATGAAGAGTGTGCAACGGGTGTAGTTTAGGTGTTTGTGGGAAAATGTGTAAAAAGTGTAATTTGAGTATAGTAATAAATTTTTTATAAAATGGTAAATTTTAAAGTGTAAGAAATTTCGTGTACAGACCAAAATGACAAAAATTAAAGAAATTTTGTAGACTGAGAAAGTATTAGTTTGTTTTCAAAAATAGCATCAGATAACTCTTTAAAATGTAGAAATCCGATTATCTTTTCATCTTTTACACTAAATTATGATTTGTCACCTTTATGCACGTAGAATATAAAATGATATAAAATATAAAAGGTGATGAGGTCTATAATTTTAAAAAATTAATTTTTGTTATTATTTGAAACAAATCGACATTATGATACAATAAAAAAGAAAACATGTCATATTTAACAAGACGATATGAGTAATTTGATCGTCATTGGTTGTTGGAGTCTCTCAATTCTTTCTTGTTGAAGCATGGGGTGTGGGCTACTTGGGTTATCATTAGAACTTTCCTCATCGTAAGAATTGGGTTATCATTAAAATGTATACTCCCCATTACACTTATTTTAGTATTCTTATTAAGAGGATTGTTTCAACGTTCGCGGTGGACACAATTTAATGTGTCCACAGCTGACGTGGTTTGCCGACGGTGTGGCTACTCTTGAAGCGAAAAACGACTGGGGTTTTATCGATCACACTATGTCTCATGTCACTGATTACAGACGTATATTGTATTGTGTGTGGCTATTGCACACGATTGCATTATTTATATGAATAAATGTTAACCCTAATAGAAAACCACTAGAGTGAGGCCCGATATGCTTCATGAGCTTGGCAAGTTGATCATGCAATCATTAATTTGTCCCACAACATGAGATGACATGCTCACACAAATAATCTCAAATAGTCAGATGGACAACTCACTATCCTAGAACGACATGTCCATGACTAGGTCGGTGACATGACCTATCCAATACTAAATCAATAGAATACCAGGTTGACCTACATAGACCATATCACTTAGTTGACTTGTCCAAGCTAGGTCACCAACATCGGGTTAATACCATCCACATACTTCTCTTCAACATGCTAGTGTTCAGTGAGCTTGATAGTGCTAGATATTACGATAAATATTATATATCTATATAAATATAGTTGTTTTGCTGGGAGATAATTCAACTATAACTTGATTTACTACAAAACTTTATTTCTTACAAACTTAACTAATTGTTTCATAAAACTATATAAACGATTAGAAACCAATTTTTTTAGCAAGTGGATTGATATAGTATTTATATTTGTTTTAAAGTTTTTTTCAACAAACTAAAATTAGATAATTAATTGTTAGTTCTCATCCAATTTATAATATTTAACTTACACATGGAGTAATTAATCAAGAAACGCTCTTCTATATTAATTACTCACTTTGTTTACAAATTGTTACATGTTTTATTATTTCCATATGTACATAAAATTATTACTTAACACGTGATAGATCAAATCGAATAACAATTTTGTTGACGGATAGAATAAGCATTACGCAATGACACACACAAATAATGAACACGTGAATTGTATGTAGAAAAATGTAATGAACATGATTGTTTTTGATAATTTAGAAAATATTCTGCATTCACGTGAAAATGCATTTCAATCACTTGACAATCAAGAAATTGCGATTGAAGTGCTATTTCACATGAATGAAGAACGTGAGAAGCACTCAAAATTTGTTTATTTCAAAATAAAGACAAATTTTGAAACGTTTATTAGGATGAAAATGAAAATTTCTGCATAATTTTGAGGATAAAAAAGGAAACTCAAATAAAATTTGTGATTTTTGGAGAATAAATTGAAAAAGTGAAACTCTTCTCTTATACTCCTTCCGTCCCATTTATTTAGAATAAATGGGACAAAGGGGGTATTTAAATATAAATACAAGAACAGTACCTAGAAAATGCAATAAAGATGATTTTGGTAATTCAAAAAATGTTCTGCACTCACGTGAAAGACCATTCCAATTACTTGACAATGAAGCATAAAGTGAATGCTGATGAAATGTTGTGAGTGAAGAACGTGAAAATACTCGCAATTTACTTATTTCAAATTAAAGATAAAATTTGAAACGTTCGTATGAGGAGAAAAATGAAAATTTCTACATGATTTTGTGTATGAAAAAAAAAGGAAACCATAACAAAATTTGTGATTTCTAAAGAATAATTTGAAAAATACAACCCATTTCTTATATTTAAGTATATCTACATAGAAAATGGATCAAATAAGAACAAAGTTCTTAAGTATGAACTAATTTGGATTGTTGATCATTGTATAATGTACAGCTCATATTAATTATGTACTCCCTTCGTCCACAAAAAACTTGCGCATTTGTGCACTTTATTCCGTGTGCCGAAAACTTGCACAATTATGTTTTTAATAATTATATTCATATTGTTAGACCACCATTACCATTTTATTCACTCACATTAAATATTTAATGATAAATAATGTGGAACTCTCATTCCATTCATAACATATTTAATTTATTTATCAATCAACTACTAATTTTTATTTCACTCACATGCACATATTTAATTAATAAATATTGTGGGACCCTTACTTCACTCACAACATATTCCTAACATTTGTTAAAATATGTGTCGAACCCTGTTGAAAGATATACATAGCTAAAGAAGATAAATGTATCTTTATTGAAATGATAGAACAAGTAATGAAGATACAAAGAACTCAAGCTACAAGGGTCATTTATATAGACATAAGAAGCTAGAGAAACTACCTACAACAAACTAACTAACAAAGTAACCACCACAAAATTATCTAACAACTCTTAACACACAACTAAACTTCCTTTCGTAACTAACCGCAAGTGCATGGTGCATGACATTATGATACCCCCAATAAACCCAAGCGTGCAAATACTTGGTGGGCTGAGGAAATATCAAATTATTCATATAATGCATTTAAATAGTGATGTATAGACTAATACATAAAATGCATTGGTTTTAGTTCTTACCTAAATTTCGGTTCTCACCAAATCCTATAGACATATATATGTGTGTGTGTGTGTACTTCATATTTCATCACAAATATATAAAATATGACATCTAACAAATAAATGCATTATTGTAATATGCAACAAGAATTTTTATTATGAAATAAAATCTCCTTAATTTGATTAGATTTTTTTACATAAATGGAGATAAGTGATAAATACTACAAATGCATTATCTACGTAAAAATGCAATATTTCATAACTGACTTGCATATAATCACTCATAGGAAAATAGCTTTTTTGGAAACATACAAATGGTGAGGAAAAAGTTATTTTTTCTTTCTCGTTTGGAGAACAACAAATTCAAAAAGATGGATTCTCAGCACAAAATATGAAGCTTTTGTGCATAATTCACTCTCTTTTTAGCTCTATAAATTTAATGAAAGTAACTCTCCTCTCCATTCATTCATTCATTCTTCTTCTTTCTTTCTTTACTCTGATAAAAAAACAACTCGTATTGAAAGGAAAATGAATAACCATAAAATAATATGGGATGAAGAACATAGATGTTTGAAGGTAAACGATGCTTTCGTGGCTATTCCATTAAGTTTATATATCCCACCGTGGTCGTTGTTGTCGCCGTTGTCACCAACACAACTAGAAGCTCAAGATGCGGAAGAGCAGCAACGCCATGTTCATTTCACTCCCTTTCTCTTATTATATATAGTGTATCATATCAAATCTGTTTTTATCTCTCCTTCTTCTTCTTCTTCATATAAACACTTTATTCTCACCATGAGCTTTCATATACTTCATCCGTCTCACTAAATATGTCTTGTTTTGATCAAAATTGTGAGAGCTTTATGGTCAAAACAGGTGAAAACAAGATATATTTAGTGGGACAAATGGAGTATATTTATATATATTTTCTAAACAAAAGGTTATGTTGGCAATAAACTGAAATGATTAGTAATTTAATTGTGTATATATGTTTCTGTGTAATAGGTCACCTTTTTGTACATATATGCTTCTATTATATAATTCACTTTTCATCTTTTCTTTTTACACGCAGGAAGATGGTGGATTGAGGAGACGAAATCTAACTTCTTCTATACTTTTGGAAACAAATATGTTTTCTTGTCAACTCTTCTACTGTGAAGAGCTTAACAAAAATGTTTTATTGACAATTGAGGTACAATTATATAAATATATTAATATAAGATTTATGGTTAAATCTTTTGGTCATTATATTATAAATGTTTTTTATTTATTCTATTTACTTAGCATACTTATTATATATTATTTATATTAGATATTAGATTTGGTATTCTTTTTAAATTAAACTTATTTGATTGCATTATTGACTACATTTCCTTTTACATTAAATTTGAATACGAGAGATTATGTTTGTTCATGTAATATAGTAAACCATACGATCAATCAAATCTTAAATTATTGTATTTAATTAAATATTCTATATAGATGAGATATATATTCATTAATATTATTACAAAAATACATCAAAATATTTTGTTATTGAATATTGGAAAAAGGAAAAACTACGAGTTACATGAAATGTATTTTAGACCATGAATAAATAAATTATATGGTTCAGATCGGTTTCTAAATTACTACACGAAGACAAATTAATGTAAATAGTCGAAATACCTATAATATATATGTCTTCACTATTCATGAATAATAATCAATTTTACCCTACCTTGCAATATTTGTAATCGTTATTAATCGATCAATACTTTTGTGAGATTTATTTCTATTCTTATAAGGAATTGCTTTTATGTGATTGTAGGCCCACACACTAGATAGAACATTTTATGTTTTAACGCAGTTTGAGGAAGATGGAAAGAGAAAAATCGAGGCCAAGGAAACATATCTTGGCCAAAGTATAATTTTACTCATCGTTGGGGAAATTTATCCTAAAAATCTTGGTGATAAGAGTAATCTTTCAATCGAGCAACGATTGAAGGGTAGGTGGATCGTCGAGCTTCGAGAATGTGTTGAGTCCGTGAAATTCGAAAAGGTAATTCTCGACAAACTTTACTCTATACTCAAGATGTATATAAATCATAATTATTTTATGTAATTGTATATAGATAATTTAATTTAATTTCATAAGACTTTCTAAAAATTATTTTTCTTCTCTTTGCAGTTTTATTACCATGAAATGGTTGATAAAACTTTTGGATCGATGGATGATGTGGCAACATTCATTGCATATAATGAGTTTTAATAAAATATGGTGAGTTGTTTTGATTGTTTCATTTTTTAGAATTTTTAATACAAATTACTTATATATTAATTTAACATTTTCTTTTTTGATTTATACGTTTCAGGGTATGATTTGGATGCAGTTTACCTTATGAAATTAAAGGAGTACTCATGTTTGCTTGAAGCATCCATTTCATTTTGTTGTATTTGTTTATGTTAGATTCATAATGTTTGCCAACTCTATCAATTTCACTCTATTTTTAGGTTTTAAATAATTATATTCTCCTGTTGTGCCAATTCTATCCCAAATCATTGTACGAACTTTTAAGTTTGATATGTTCAGGTTAGGGCAATATCTCTGTCTAATAATATTCTATCTAGCTACACCACTATCTACACTATATTTTTACACTTATTTTTGACCACTGTTGGAATGTCAATTTAGTCTGAAACTGCGGGTTGGCCCAAACACCAACCTGAAACTAAAGATGACTATTATAGAAAATTTATAACTTGAAATACTATTTGGCATAATTAATTGGTTGAACCAAAACAATCCGAACCCAATAGGACTAGCCTGAAAACCGAGTAGGTTGACCCTATTAACCTAATGAAAAACAAAATAAAAAAAAATCATTATGGAATACATTTGTTTTTTTTATGCAAATGATGTATTTACCAAACCATTCGGTAATTAATTGTCTAAAAAAATTATTATGTCATATTTTGAGTACGATATCATTACAATTTTCTATTTATATATATTAATATTTAAACTTGATCTTATGTGTTAAAATTTTATTTTATTTTGCATATTTATTATTAAAATAAATTAATATAGAATTATAAAAAATATGAATATATGTTAAACATTTTCTTAAAAATTCTAGTCCAATTGGCCCGACGGTAGCCCAAAAATCGAAGGTTTAGGGTTGTAAACTCAACCCAAAAAATTTCAATCCGATTTAACACGAGCCGAATAAACTAACATGCCGAGAATGTTAGCCCGATTGACATTCATAACCAATGATGTCTACACAATACGTTGTTCTCCCTACCTCGACTTTGTTGTATTACGTTCCGTGATGTTGCCACCACAACTACTACGAATCATAAACTACTTCTGGAACTATGTTCATACCCTCTACTAATTTACTAGGTTATGTTTGTCATATATTTGTTTGCGACAAGACCCCAAAAGTAGTCAATCTCCAAACATAAAAGTAAAAAATAGCCACTTGTAAAAAAAAGTCATTCTTACTCTAATACCCCGCCAAAATTACATGACCCGCGATAATTACATGACTAAAATCAAGTCATGCTCGTGTAATTACATGTGTGATTGTGAAGATTAAATTACACAAGCACGACTGTACTATTCCGTTTACAGAAAGAGAGGACCACCCACCCTTTTTTTGTTTTGGGTTTGGGCCTTTCCTGCGTAGCTTTGGTGGAAGGTGAAGAAGGCCTCCTTCTGGGGGGCCCGTGCCATCAGAGAGATATCACTATAGAATAGCTAGAATTCTAACCTTGTGTCAGGACTTACGGGCCAAGGGACAGTCTTAGGTAGACAGTTTCTACGGGCCGTAGGCCTCCGAAAAGGTAACGGAGGCGTGATCGGGCCAGACGGAGATTGACCCTCGGTCACTTGATCAAATTCGTGTAATTACATTTGTGGTTGTGGGATGAAATTACACGAGCACGACTGTCACTTGGTCATGTTCATGTAATTACATATGTGGTTGTGGAATAAAATTACACGAGCACAACTGTCACTTGGTCATACTCGTGCAATTACATATATAACTATAAATATTAAATTACACGAGAACCACATTTCAAAAGCATTAGTCGTGTAATTGTTCAATTACAATATACGAAACTAAATGAATAAATAAATAACAAAACCACATTACAAGATCATTAGTCATGTAATCGTTCAATTTCGTGCAATTACGAAAATTTACATTTAATGAAGGTCATTAAAGTTAAATTAGTAAATTTACAGAAAAAGTGGCTATAATTGACATGTTTTGTTTGAATTGACTATTATTTACTAAATTGTTTGAGGAATGACTATTATGGTATATTAACCCTATTTGTTTTATGGTTGTTGGCAACTATTGTGCCAACTTTCTTAGGTTCTTCTCTACCTTTGCCGCTCCCTTCTTGGTTTACTACTTCGACTACTATCGACAATCGACTTGTTTTGTTTTATCCCCACAAATGTGTTCCACAAATTCTCAACCAATGATGCTAGCAGTATGTTCCACAAATCAATTTTCAATGTTACAAAAAAAGTTACTAAAGAAACGAATAGTTGTCCAAGTTGCATTTACCCTGGATTATTTTTATTAATCAATCATATCATGCCAAGTAAATACTACCACAAGTGATAAAATTGCTGGGCATATTCCAGAAAAAGGAATAACCAATCACGTTTCCAATCGTCCTATATGGTACAAAGCTCCTAATTTCACCTATATATTCCAACAAAGCTTAAACAAGTCAAGTAATGCATATAGCAGAATCGACCATCAATTGCCTGCAAGTTGGATACCCTCACTCTATCATAAGACCACCTAGAAAGAAAAGAATTCAAAAAGAAATGAGGAAACTGCACCTAGTAAAGTATATGTGCACAAAGAAACAAGAAAGCCATTCATATTGAAAATCTGAATGCTTAGTTTTATTTCATATCTAATATATTGAGGTTCTCTTTGGTAGGCAATATATGGCAAGCAAGATATGGCAGGATAAGATTAAATTAGCTTTACCAAATCATGTATTTGATAGCAAATGTGATAAACATGTCGGTCGGTTATTAAAAACTGGGCCGGTGTCAAAATCACTACCTCGCCTTACATTTTAATCCTAAGAAAAAGTTAAGATTAAAATAGACTTGGCTATCAAACAGGGCCTTATGTGATTGAACCTGAGATAAGAGTTTTGTAGTTTCTCGTTGCGAATCAAGTTCACCTGATGGCTGGTTTTAAGTTGATATTCCAATTCTGTTGATTGAATACTCCTCGATTAGATGTTCAATAGTATCTAGGGTGAACTAACATGGCTTATGTGATATATGATTGTATTTACCCTAAGAAGCACCAATACGAATACGATATGGGGACGAAAATACGCTCGATTCCAAAAACATAGGATACGAATACGTTAAAAATACGTTTATTTTTTAATATATTTTATTTTTATTAATATTATAAAATTTAAAATATATATAAATAATTTAAAATATTATATTTATTTAGGATAAATGTGGACTTAATTTAATTCCATATGTTTCAAAGCCCAAACCCTGCATTACTCGGTCCAAAATCCAGCTCATTAGATAATTAAGAAAAACTAGCCCTAACACACTCATCAGCCACTGCCTCCTCTCCCTCCCCAGCAACCCTCTTTCTCTCCCTCTCTCATCCTTTTTTCTTGTTCAAATTCTCTCTTTGTCAAAGTGGCGATCTAGTCATTATTTCTACACAAAATACGTATTTTACAGGTGTGCTCTGTGTTTGGAACGTATTTTACATAACACAAATACATATTTTGCACGTATTTTATTTTTTTATTTAAAAAAATACGTATTTTCAACGTATTTTTTTCGTATTGGTATTAAATACGTATTAATACGAGTACATTCACCATTTTGACAAAATTGGTGATTCTTAGTATTTACCAGCAGCAAAACTGCAATAATGTGTTGGAGAACAAACAAGACAACTACTGAGCTGTAGATGAAGGGAAACAAAAAACCAAAAAGCTAAGAAGCACCTAGACGAATACGCGGGGACAAAAATACGTCAATTTTCAAAAACACATTTCTTTTTTTAGTATATTTTATTTTTATTAATACTACAAAGTTCTAAATAAATACTATAAACAATTTAAAATCATAGCATTTGCTTAGAATATCTCTAAGCCTAATTTGAACCCATAAATCTCAAAGCTCAAAATTCAATTCGTTAATTAATAATATTACTAAATAAGCAAAAAAAGGTAACTCTAAACCTAAAAATACTCTCATCCCTCCCCAATCCTCAGTACGTAATCCACCTATCCACCATCTCAGATTTTAGGGCTCAAAGCCTGTATTTCTCCAGCGGTACTGAATCGTATTTTAGGGATCAAAAGTCAAAACCCGTATTTCTCCAGCGGTACTGAAGCATATTTTAGGGCTCAAAACCTGTATTTCTCCAGCGGTTCTGAAGCATATTTTAGGGCTCAAAACCTAAAGAGGTAACTCTAAACCTGTCATTTATTTTCCCCAGGCGGTACTGAAGCAAGCAAACTCAGATTTTAGGGCTCAAAACGTATTTTCAAATGTTTTTTAATTAATAATTAATAATCCAAAAAATACGTTTTTAATACGTATTTGAAACCTATTCGTCCTTAGTATGTATTTTTGAGATACTCCCATTTTCACGTATAGGTGCTTCATAGCCACCAAGTGAAGTGCCCTCTAAAAAATACAATGGAATATTATTTCTAAAGCAAATATTGTCTACCTAGTTACTACAAAATAGGAAATGCACTTCAGTTATGACATTATTCCCATATTATGCATGTAGATCTTCTCAAAGCTTTCTCAACTTCCTATAATATCACATTCTGAGAAGTGCTATACACATAAAAGAAGGATGGAAAAGAAATAAGCTTACCCGAAAAAATTGAATTTTGAACCTCTTAAACGAAATGGCTGGCCATCAAAAGTTCTGGCTTTTCTTCAGCTTCTTCAATTTCTGTAGAGGCTTCATCTCGTATTTCCTGAACCCTTTTATCCCAAATTCCATCAACTAACTTCCACGTGTCATCACTAATGATTTGAGTCTGCATATAAACGTGAGAAAGATCAACTCCAAAGAACTACAAGACCCATCATAACAGAAGACCAGATAATGAGGAAAGTAAAAGGAAAATAAAGGGAAAAGAATGAAGAAGGAATTCTTGCATAATATACATCAATAAAAGCCTATACGCACCTTCTCTGACACTGCTTTCACAAAAAAAAAAAAAAAAATTACAAAAGATTCATTTTACCCTCACACATCAAGCACCGAAACAAGAGATGCGAGGCAAGAAGAAAGTTATACTCTTCGTCCAGAAAGAGTGTGTTGTGAGGGCGTCAGCACGGGTTTTAAGAAAATATTGTAAAGTGTAATTTTTTAGTAGAGAAATGAACCCACAAAATAAAATATATATATACAGTTTAAAATATTGAATGTTTTGTTTGTGGGACCATATCTTGAAAAGGAAATAGACAACTCTTGGTGGACGGAGAGAATATTCTTTAGTTACCTCCATTGGACGTGGTGCACCAAAAGTCGAGAAACCCACATTTCCAGGGCTAAAGGTTACCCTCCCTGGAAGTGACACGCCATGAATCCCCCAACGTCCAGCATGTATTAGGGCTCCGTATTCATCCACTTGTCTCACAGCAGCCTGGGAACAGGAAAATCTCATTGTATCAAATCAGGAAGAAAGATAATTGACAGATAACCAAGTGGTCTTCAATATCTGGAAGTAGCCCTCAATAAATTTTGTGGGAGAGATGGGAAGGAAAGTTTTAAGATGCTAGTGGAAAAAACAGAAAGGAAACTTCTAAAAGTCTTCAATTACATATGGAGCAAAACCCCTCAGAAACATGCACGCATCAGAAGGAACATTTTAAGTTAAGAGAAGAAACTAGTAAGCCTGCAACAAGGATCTGAGTGGCAAATATGTAGAACTATTTTCTTCAATAACAAATACCATCTTAAGTAGATCAACCTGGAACTTCTAAGTTCAGCTAATCCAAAAAATATCCTTCTTGAAGATGCTATTGAAATTGATGTGAAATTACAGATAATGTAGTCTCATATAGATCATCCAAAATTGGAAGTAATCTAATATGGGTAGCAGTCAGCTCAGCATGCTTCTGACATTTCACTGAAACAAGGAAATCAGTGCTGCTACACAATTTATAAAATCCCTTGTGATCAGAAATCCAGATTACACAACCCGAAATCACGAATCATACTAAGACACGTATCACTTGGGTCATTATCTGATCAGTGAAATTGGCAAATCAATATTTAGCAATGAATATCTCGCTGACCACAGACCACATACGTCTTTAACTTTTCATCATGACACTCAGACAAAATGAACAACAGCAATATGTGAAAATGATATCGAGTATTCAAGCCAGCCATCACCTCGTATCTACGGTACATTTTCCTGCAGATACTTCTGAACATCAAGATGGTAGTGCAAAAGAAAGATAGATAACAGAGACAAGTTCTAGGTGAAAGGTGTGGATGGGATAAAATGGAAGATAGTGGAGAAATTCGTAGGTAGTGGGCAAAGGACAGATCAGCAATCTTAAGGATAAGGCATGGATTGTTTAATCATTCAATTTGGCAAGTGAAATGTATGCAGGAATCCGGTCTACATAAAATGAGGCTGTACTGGAGCATCACGCCTCTAAAATCAATAACGGTTGGTTTGTTTTGATGATTTTGGAGTATTGATGAGCTTAAAATTTGAGAATATTATGTAGATGTCACATCATTGGAAAATTTGTTGGGAGAAACAATTATGTGTTTAAGAATCAATAATTACTTTAAAACCTTGACATAGTTTATGTAGATGACAAGAATCAATAATTACTTTTCTTTCTAGATCGCACAAAGGGGGCCAAGCCAGCTGTAGGCTTGATACACCTATATTGGATCAGTCAATTCATTTTCTTTTGAAAAATCGTGTAATTCACAAGCTTGGTCTGGAAACTGATTTCAAAGATCATATATGTTGAAACACAAGCTGTGAGCATACCTGAGGAATTCGAGGTGAATCATTGTAAATTTTCCAAATTTCATCTGCTTTTATCTCTCCTTTCTCAAGTAGGACATCTGCATAGAGTCAAAGCACAAGGACAGAATCAGCAAGCAGCAACCAAAGAGATCAGCAAAATATTCAAGCGCAAAATGATTCAATAATATTAACCAAAATACAAGAGTAACTGGCCTGTTATCTTCTCCACAGCAGGACGATGTTCTTTTAGTGCACTTGAACATTTCTCAACAGAAAAACGGATGTATTCTTCTCTAAGTGCTTCAAGTTTGGCAGCTTGCTGCACATGATGATTGTAAAACATCATAAACTACTCCCTTAGTCCCACTAAAAGTGACCAAGTAGGAGTGGCCACAGAGATTAAGAAAACAAAGTTATCCTTTAAAAGTGGTTAAATAGTATTTCAAGGGAATAACTTTTTCCTCATTATGAAAGTGGCTGCTTTTAATAAGAACCAATAAGGAAATGTGACCACTTTTAGCGGGAAGGAGTACTAGATTTGAATCACAATATGCTAATAAAATAAGTTGCAATTTAGAGAGAGACATCAAATCCTCACATTAGGTACAAGATCCTTTTGATATCTGTAGAAGGCCTTCCCGAAAGCAGTCATTCCGGATTGCAAAATCAAGAACTCAGTACGTCTAGAAGCTTCTAATGTGGCTTTTGCAGAAATCCAGGATAAATTATTAATTCCAAATGCCTCTTCTTCAATTACTCTGGCTGCACATTTGATTCATCAGTGCCATATAAAATGGGTAGATATTGCATAGCGCATATAAACATGAAGCAAAATTTTGATCTACCAGTGTTCACTAGCTACTGATCAACATAATTGCCATGCATATAAACATGACAGTGGGACAACAGACAAGAAAAAATAAATCCAGATATTCTTTATGAAATTTTAGTCATTCATTTCCTATTGTAACTTACGAGCACATGAGCGTACTATAGCATCCACGTAATCTGCCTTTCGATAAAATACCCTGCCCGACGTCTCTTCATAGCGCATATTTGGCTGACTTTTTATGGAATTAATATCTGTCTGGAAATGCAAACGAGATATCAAAAACAAAACAAGTGTCTGATCTTTCTGTTGGTTCTTTTTGGTTAAGAACCGGAATGCAAGACAATTCAGCAAGAAAGTAGCATGATGAAAGAATGCATTTGATTTATCATACATCAGTGAAGGGGCGATATGGATCTGGAATGTGACATGCAAGAACAGCTACAGCTGCCTCTCGATATGCCAGTCTCAGTTTTAACTCTTCAGGGACATCCGCACTGTCTTCCTGACCTGTTTCAAAAGTGCCTTTTTGCTGCAGGATTTGATTGGTTGATGTGAGCATGTTTTGTGCTAAAACCAAAGTTACAAGCGCAAATGTAAGTCAAATGCCTATGTAGGAGCTTACCCGCTTCAGGGCCTCAAGAAGTTCTTCCCGTCCAATATAGTCCAAGTCCTTTCTAGCAGTCAAAATCCCAGCTTCATTCCTGTCATCGATGATTCATCAGTTGGTTTCCATGAAATAAGACTAGATTCTAACATGAAAGTGATTTTTACAATATGTTTTGCAATTCAGCTCCAGTAAAATCTTCTGCATCATCTGCAATTTCCTGAAGTAGAGTCTCCTTCTCTTCTTCTGATCGAAAAAATTTATTTCGAGCATGCACCTATAATGTTTGTCAGAACTACTTTACACTGGGGTATTCAAATTGAAACCTGATCTATGAATATTCAGGTCCTAGGAAATACAGAACATACCTTTAATATGGCAAATCGACCATCTTTTGATGGTAATCCAACACGAATTATCTTGTCAAAGCGACCTTTTCTTAGAAGGGCAGGGTCAAGAATGTCCAGTCTATTTGTTGCACCAATAACTAATACCTATATAGGATCTTTTCAAGTCAATTTTGGAAATATTTATTTAGCCCTGGAAATAAAGTGAATGTAATTAGTGCATACCTGTGAAGTTGATTCTTTAAAACCATCCATTTCTGTCAGTATTTGAAGCAGTCCTTGTTCCCTTTCAGCACCACCCTAATCAAGCAAATGGATAAAAGAAGTGAATAATGCATTAATAATTCATTAAAGAAGGCATTGACATAATTCTTAAAGTTAAAATTCTGCCAAGTTACTTGTACTAGTCATTATTTCGTTGTCAGATAGATAAATTATTGAAATTTGGCATCCAGACTGAAGAAACACAGGTAAGAACTATGTTCTGGATATACATAAAACTGCAGTTCTTAAGTGCCATCTTCAAAATTCATACTAAATGAAACACTCTTAGTAGGAATGTCTTTCAAAATACAGATTGACGATAAATTAAAATCAACAATTTAATGAAATATCCACATTTCAGTGAAACATAGATTCAATCATTTAAAGAAGGCAGTCAAGTCAATCAACAATATCAAATGTTTTATCTAGTGAAATTTGATCAAAACTAGAAAAAGGGAAAGAAAAAAAAAGAGGCAAGCTACCAGCGTCTACCAATAATTGAAGATCAAAACCTTTAACCACAACTATCTGTATCCGAAGTCTGCCAATTGAGAAGAATGCATAAGAAGCAACATGTATTTGCATAAGGAACATAAGAGAAGTTCAATACCCCTCCAATATCTGGTCCTCCACGTTTGCTACCAATTGCATCTATCTCATCAATGAAAATTATGGAAGGGGCAAATGACCTGGCACTAGCAAAGAGATCCTTCACACGAGAAGCAGCCACGCCAACAAACATCTGAAAAAAAAACAGAAGTTGAATAAGTAAAATCTTAGGACACTGTCTCTCATGAATACCACAGGATTATACTCCCTCTATCCTATTATTATTGGTCTTCTCTGACCAAAAGTGTTTTTGGTCAAAGTAGGTCGGTAATAATTGGATATAGAGAGTATAATATATATGTCCATGATTGATTATTTTTCAAAGATAGATCATAGATACGAAAAATAAAGTTTCGTCAGGTTGTAACTCATGTGCCCAATTCAAATACTTCATTGACATTTGTCTACATAAATTGCCTCACCTCAACAAAATCTGTACCATTAGCTGCAAAAAATGGAAGGCCTGCCTCACCGGCTATAGCTTTTGCAAGAAGTGTTTTACCAGTACCAGGAGGACCATAAAGAAGCACACCTTTTGGACAATATATACCCTTATTTTGGAATTCCTCGTCATTTTTTAGGATTCTTACAATCTCTTGTAGCTCTCTCTTGATATATTCTTGACCAGCAAAGTCATCAAACGTAACACCAGTTTTTTCTTCGGCAGATATGAATTTTGCCCTGCAAGGAAGATATAATAAATCATAATTTACATGAGCTATAAACTTCATGAGAAAAAGATTATATTGCGCATCCAGTAATTCAATCACAATGAACCTCACTGTTAATAATAGACATATCTCTTATTGAAACAGGTAAATCTTATATCTGTGCATTAGAAAACTGAAGATCTAGAATAACTTTGTTACTTAAAAACAATTTTATTTGATATATTAAACAATAATTGAAGAAATTCTCCTTTGTCAATTTCTATTTGAGTGCAAAACAAAGCAAATTACTTAGCCATTATGATATGGGAAGAATTTGACAATGGAAACAATAATACGTCACTCCATACGTCCACAAATGACTTGCTCCTTTGGGTCCGACACGGGTTTTAAGAATTTACACAAGTTGTTGTAAGTGGAAGAAGGATCCCACTTTTGTTGTGAATTGGTTGTGTGAGGGGCATAGTTACCAAAAAACGAAAGGAGCAAGTTGTTTGTGGATGGACCAACATAGAGAAAGAGGCTACTTATTCATGGTTGGAAGGAATTTGAAGGAAAATAACCCAACTTACCGACTCTTCCCCAATGAACCAAGGGCCTCACGCTTGATTGGTGGTAGTGATACTTTTTTAGGAGGAGAACCAAGATCACAGGGTATTAACTTTGCATATATTGGCCTCATCATATTATCAATCCAGATAAACATACCAACAGCAAGAGCTAGCCTCATTCCCCAGACAACTGCAGTGGCAACACTAGAATAGACTTCTGCTGGAACGTTGTTCACATCCAGGACATCAACATTTACAAGCTGTTGATGCAACTTTCTCCAAACATCATTCCAGCAGTCGATTGGCATACGGTCAACAACATGGCGTCGAAAAACAATTTTTTGTTTGTTATCACCTTCCAAACCTTCAGTTGCCCCTTTCTTATTAGAAGGTAGAATCACTGCATCCAAACATGGAAAAATACATTCATAATAATTTAAGAAGACAAGTAAGCACCTTTTATGGAATTTCATATTGTCTTATGATATCCTATATACACACACACATACACATATATAGGGAAGAGATCAAATGAGAACTGATGCCTTGTATAGGAACTAAGAACCAATCTAGGCCATTGATATTTGTATAATCTATGGTCCATATTTATTGTGCATCAAATTTATGCATATAATGCATTGAAATTATGATGCATTGGTTAATGAGTAAAAATGCATTATCATGTTATGCATTAAGATAATACGTGTAATGCATCAAAATAATAGATAATATGCATAGATTTTAGTTCATATATAAGACTTGGTTCTCACCAGATCCTACCCCTATATATATATATATAGGAAATGGATCAGATTAAAACTAATCTTTAGATAGGAACTAGGAACCAATCTCAACCGTTGATCTTTGTGTAATCTATGTTCTAGATTAATTATGCATCAGAGTTATGCATAGAATGCATCGAAATTATGATGCGGTTAATGAATCAAAATAATACATAATATGCATAAGTTTTGGTTCCTATATAAGACTTAGTTCTTACCGGACCCTATAGCAAATTACAGGGAGAATAAGTAACTATATTTTAGTGCTCCTTGAGGAAAAGAATTGAGATTCTGTACAAGAAAATAGAGGTTATAAATGAAGACGGATGTTTCATTTAATAAGGTAAGGCCAATATTCAATTCATGATTTCATATGTTAAAAATGATGCAACAAGAACTTATCTAAATTTATATGTAGATCATATAATTCACGTAGCACAACTTCAATCAACACTTAACATAAACATTAGATAAACTCAATCTATGGCTGACTTCAATTTTACCATCACGAAAATTGTATCTCTTCGTGATACAGCTACAACATAAAATTTAATACCCATCATGATCTACACCAAATTTAAATGAAAAAAAAAATATTGGATTAGCACAGTTAAGACCAAGAAGAATCCCAACCTGAGACTGTCTGTCCATAATTAGAGTACTCCATGAATCGGACATTGTTTGAATCAAGAAGCCACTTGAAGTCACTGAAGTCTATGGAATGAGAAGTCACAGGGTCCCACTCTGTTCCTTTAAGTTTTCCCTTCATCGTCAAAAGTGCCCTACTCCACTCTGATGCCATCATGAGTTGCCTCTCCAATTGAACATTTGCCTTCCTTTCAAATTCTTCCAATTTGTTCACACGTTCTCTCTCTGCTTCCTTCAAGCTCTGGCAGTCTCAACTTATATAATCAGACAAGTCATCCGCCTAGAAGACTACGTGATAAAAACTAGCAAATATACACTCAGGACTATGATTGTCTAGGTATACTACCAGTTAACCACATTAGCACCTCAAAAAAGTTCCAACTTTCAAGAAACAAAAACATCTAGGAAGCCAGAAGCCCAATACAGCTAAAACCATAGATAGTCAATGAAGACAAAATTAATACAAAAGAGAGACACGACAAGAAACATAGTGAACATATGTAAATCCATTCACAAAAGTAATTACAACACCCTTCAAACATTTGCAAAAACTCAAAAACTCACTAACTACATCTTCTCTCAGTAAGCACTCCCAAATGCTGTACCGTGCCTCATGTAGCAAGTGCAACTCATAAAAGTCTAAACTTCCCTAAATAAAACAACCTAAAGGCTAATTTTTAACAAACTACAGACCAACGGAGAAGCAAGTGCAAATTATATATGTAATTCCAATTAACCTCCCTGAGCGGGAACTTCAAATAAAAATAAATATATAATCAATCTCCCTTCCCAGGAAAACGATTATTCACATTCTACTTATGTTTTCGTAGCAATTAAAACTAAGAAATGGAGCAAAATCGAATATATAAAAAAGAAAAAGAAAAACCCACCTCGAAAAGCTGTAGGGAGGAGTCAGTTTTTTCCTCTTCCACCGGTTCGGAGCTCGAGCTTGACGCAGCTTTGCAATTATTAATCCTCAGTGGTATTCTACCGCGCCTTGCATATTGGAACCGCAATTCTGTAGCAAAAAATCGTCGGGGAAACAATAACTTCGGCCGACTATCAATTTGAGTGAAAAGATGTTTAGAAGAAGGGGAAATGTAAAAGGGTTTTGGCGCAACACTATCCAGAAATGGGTTCAAAACGCTGCAACTGTTCATATTTTGCAAATTTGTTTGTTGCAGCGTTCAGCGAACTTTTGAACAGTGTGAAATGTCTTGTGTTTTTCCGCAGTTTGCCATTAACGAATTTCTTCGAGCATTGCTTGGAGAGTTTGCAACAGGGTTTTGGGGAGATGAGGACAGGTAATTTGTAGGGGCTGCTGACACGTACGAAGGCTAGGCTGATGCACGTGTTTGATTTGTTCTTTTCCTCAAAATTGAGTTATTGAGGGAGCATGGGGAGGTGGTGGAGGCGACGAACAATGGCGGATGAGGCAGAGAGGACGGGGACGCCGTCGGAGTAGCAAGGAAGAGTGAAAGAAGTGATGGGTAGGGAAAGGGAAGGGGAAGAAAGGGGGCGGCGTTTTTTTTATAAAGATAAATATGTTTGAAATAAAAAAATAAAAAAATCAATTTTTATCATCTGTATTTATCATTAATAAATGGAATATTGGTTATTATAAATGTTTATTATTATCTTTTCATATTTTATTTGATTTTTTTTATCATTTTACTAAAAAAATTTAAAAATAGATATAAAATATTATTATTTTTAAAAATAGTAAATGTGAAAAGGAAAAAGTTATAGAAACTAAAAGAAAATTTTTAGTGTATAAAATTGGTGACAACGCGTATAAAGTAAATGAAGTATACTGTAAATGAATGATGAACTAACTATGCATTAATATAAATAAGTTGAACGTCATATACAACAAATATAATAAAATGCACTTTTTTAAATTTTACTTAACTTAAGCATATATAATACAAATTAAAGTTTAAATAATATTGTTTAAATATTATCTGAGATTCCGAACACATACTTCACAAGCAATACATTTATCAAATTCAAAGTAGATTCGACTTTGGAAACATTCTGACGTAATCAATTTTTCGTAAGGGTATTGAATAGTTATGGGTAAACGATTCGCGTGGTACAAGGTAATCACGAAAGGCAGTTCATGTTGTTTGTTGTCCAAAGTTCAAGAATCGAGTTAGCATAGAGAACATGTCGTAATAGCTATAAATAATTGTACTCGTTTTTTCTTTTGTTTTAGACAAGTTATAAAGAATAAAATATTATATTCTTTTACAATCAATTTATGTCAATACGGTCTTGACCACATTCACAAGACAAATTGAAGATCATAATAATTAATTACCACAAAAAAGACCGATCATTCAGCCAAAACAAAATCCTATGATCCAAACTCTAAATCATGCTGAGTGATTTCAAAGTCTTGATTGAATAACTAATTCAGCTACATATATCAAAAGTCTCGACCTTAGAACAATAGGTCGAGAGGTGCTCAAAATATAAATGCAAACGTCTAGGAGAAGAACCCGAAAAAGGTCTGGAAAACAATGATAAAAAGGTGTCCAACAAATGAGAAACGCGTCGCCTATTTTTAGGCGAGAATGAGGGTTAGCGGCCGCTAAGTGGTTCGGTTGCGCGTGTCGCTGGCGCAGCTGTTGGGTCGCTGACCAAGTCAGCCCCGGGGTCAGCGACCGCTGATCCTGGCTCTCGCGCGCTGGCTCGGTTGTGGCTCGGCCATGGCACGCACTGCCTAGTCAGTGGTCCCTACGTGGTCCGCGGCCGCTCTTTTATAATGTATTGAGAATAACCTCTCACTAGACTAGTCAACCCTATAATGTGCAAGCCCCTAGGATTATCC
Source organism: Leonotis leonurus (assembly GCA_026898415.1). Taxonomy (NCBI): domain Eukaryota; kingdom Viridiplantae; phylum Streptophyta; class Magnoliopsida; order Lamiales; family Lamiaceae; genus Leonotis; species Leonotis leonurus. The sequence continues at coordinate 1,574,381 of JAPKLX010000039.1, forward strand.
CATGAGTTTATAGATTACTCAATTACACTGAAAACACTCCCCAACTCTCACACTCGTGTTGATTGTTAGAGGAACACTTTTCTACACACTAGAATGTACGTAAGCTCACAGTAACAAACTCTCTCAATACAGAAACACACTCTTTTATCAATATGTTGTAGAAATTCTTCGCTCAAGTAATGCTCGTGACGGACGTCCATCGCCTATATATATATAGGGTATAAAAAAAAAATGGGCCCATATAATCATGGGGCCCTAAGCAATGGCCTAATATGCCTATATCAAGTTACGGCCCTGGGCATAAGCCAAAACAATTGGTAATTAAATGTGTATATATATTTGTGTGTAATAGGTCAATTTTCTGTACTTATATGTTTGTATTATATAATTCACTTTTTTCTCCTTTTTTTTGCTTGCAGGAAGATATTTGACGTATGAGAAGAAATCTCACTGCATCTATAGATTTGGAAACAAAGATATTTTCTTGTCAATTATTATATTGTGAACAGTTGAACAAAAATGTTTTATCCACAATTGAGGTATAATTATATATACATAATTGATACTCCCTCCGTCCCGCTAGATTAGACGTATTTGCTTTTGCATATGAAGTCAATATTTGCTTTATTATGATTAGATTAGTTGTTTCAAGTGTATATATAAACAATTAGCGTTTTAAGTGTATACTTTTTTAATTTCAGTGATATTTAAAGTTAAAGTTTGAATTTACATGTAATTAAATTTTAAAACTAATTAAGATTAATGATTTAATGTGATTTATTAATTATTCTGTGAAGTTTTCGAAAATTAAGAAAGACAAACTTTGAATTAAATCTGCAAATTAACCCAAAAAATAAATTTAAAAAGTTGTCATCCAAACAATCACTAAATTATATTAAATTAAAGGAGCTCTAACAATTAAACAATCAGTAAATTAAAGAAGTAACCAAATTAAGAAGTGCAATATCGCCAACTCAAAATTTCATTTCTTAGTTCAAATTTCCCACCTAAACACACACCTATAATTATCCACATCACTTAGCAGTGAAGCAAACTAACACAATCAAATTCCATACAACTCCAAATCAAAATTTACAAAATCTAAACAGCAACCAAATTGTTCTTACAACTCCAAAACAAAAATGGGAAAAGTGAAGGATATCACTACAGAAGCAAAAAAAAAAAAGAGATACTGCAGCTTCTACTCATCAACTCCACCAATGGAAAAGCCAACCATGAAATCATGAAGGAAGGAAGCTGCAAGTTCAACTGCTCAAGGAGCACAATCAGTAGGCTTTGGGCAATTGCGGAAAAGAAGAAAACATCAACAACAAGTGAAATGGTAACAGTTGAAGCAAGAAATCCAGGTATTAGGAAAAAAAAAGTGCACATTGATTTGGGAGTTATTCAAGTTTGGATTTGTTTAAAGGAGAACAATAAGAAGACTAGCAAACAACATTAATTGTAGTAAGAGCACAGTATGGAGGTGGAATAGGGGAGGACTAGTCATATCACATAGCAACGCAATCAAACCTGATTTGAAAGCTCCGAATAAAATTTTGAGGCTCAGTTTTTCATTAGAAGCTTTGGAGTTTGATAGGATTCTCAATGAGCTGAAATTTAAAAGCATGCACAACAGAATACACATTGACGAGAAATGGTTCTACATCTCTAAGACGTCTCATAGGTTCTACCTCACACCGGGGGAGGCCGAACCACACAGAACGTGCTATAGCAAGAAATTCATAAGCAAAGTGATGTTCATGTATGCAGTGGCAATGCCAATATTCGATAGTAATGGAAACTACAGTTTTGATGGGAATAATAAGAATATACTCTTTTGTGGAACAAGTTCCAACAAAAAGGAATTAAAAAAAGAGGTTGAAAGGAACATTGGAAACTAAACCAATACACTCTATAACTAAGGAAGGTATCAAAGGCTATTTGATAGAGCAGATACATACACTTTAAACTTATTGCATTTTAATATTAATGTGCTGAATAAGGTAGTATTTTTAACAGATTATCCCAGCAATAATAAGCAAGTGGCCGCAAGATGCTTCAAAATTGATTTTTATTCAATAAGACAACGTTAAACCTCATATCAAGGACTCAGACCCAGATTTTAGACGTGCAGCAAGTGCAAGTGGATTTGAAATCAGATTAGTGCACCAACCACCTAATTCACCTGACACTAATGTCAATGATTTGGGTTGGTTTAGAGCAATTCAGAGCATACAGACTGAAACTTCCAGTTACAATGTGGATGAATTAGTGAATGCAGTGATAACATCATTTGACACTCTATCGCATATGACACTTAATAAGGTGTTTTTGAGTCTACAAGGCTGCATTGTTGAAATATTAAAGGTGAGAGGGCACAACTCATACAAGTTGCCACATATGAAGAAAGATGCACTTATAAGAGCCAATGAACTACCTACTGATTTGGAAGTTCCCTATGAACTAGTGAGAGATTGCATCAGTTATATGATGGAGAAGGGAAGATGTGCAGGTTTTGAAGATCTTAAAAGGGCACTAGGAATAGGTAGTGCAGATGTGCAGGTTTTGGAAGATTAGTGCAGATTAGTGCATGTTTTTGTGCAGATTAGTGCAGGTAGTTTTGTGCAGATTAGTACAAGCTTTTGGAAGATTAGTGCAGATTAGTGCAGGTTTTGGAAGGATGATATGTAGATAGATTTTTGTGCATATATGAATGTGTAAGTATGTGCATATGTGTAATATGCACACATGCAGATTACTTTCATCTTTTATTCAAGAACAAATCACTTTATTAATGCATTATTCATATCATACAGCATATTTTAATTTCAGCATAAAGAATCAACTAATCATCTCAACATAGCCTCAAATAATTAATCACAACACAACCTCAAACAATCCATCATATTTTAATCTAATCATTTCAGTTCTCATATAATCATCAACATTACTGTGCTCTTACTACAGAATCAGCAATCTCACCAGACAGAATCAACAAACATCACATATCCAGATTCATAAACCCTAAACATATCATATATACAAAATCACCAATCAACAATCTCACCAAACAGAATATGATCTCACCATATTCCCTCCGATCAGAATATGATCTCACCA
>JAPKLX010000039.1:1577513-1627101 GCA_026898415.1 Leonotis leonurus
GAATATGATCTCACCATATTCCCTCCGATCAGAATATGATCTCACCAAACAAATTCATATCACATATACAGAATCAACAATCTCACCAAACAGAATCAGCAAGCATCACATCACGTAACCATAATCATATCCATAATCAGATTCATCAAAGAACAATCAAAAGATATAAGGGAAAGATCTCACGGAAAGATCTCACCATATCCCCTCCGATCAGAAATTTAAATGTGGGATTTAGGGAGTGAAACCCTAAACCCCTTACCAGACTTTACAGCATCAACATCGTCGAGGTAGACCAGTGGGAGCTCAAGATCATCTCTCTGCCATTTGTAATGTGACAGAGGGAACACGGATGATGAAGCAGGGCCACAGTCACTGCCTAGGACCTCACCAGATGGTGGGGGTGGCGAAATAGAGGCACCAGAGGGTGGAGGGCCACTATCGCCGCCTGGGTCATCACCTCCGCTCAAAAAACCAAGTTCAACCACTTTTGGGGATAAGAATCTTCACAGCAAATGGTGGGGGTAGCGAAATTGAGGTTGGAGGACCACTGTCGCCGTCTGGATCCGCACCTCCAATCAGAAAAGAAAGATCAACACTTGCATGTGTCGGGGTAAGCATCTTCACAGCAGATGGTGGGGGTGGCGAAATAGAAGCACCACAGATGGTAGGATTTTCAATTGGAGGTTCATAGTCACCACAGATGGTGTCTATGCGGCGAAAGGTACCATCCACTCATAAATCCTTGATTTCTTCTTAGTGTGTGGCTTAGGTAGATCTGGGGTAGAGGAAGATGGTGAGGGTTTTGGAGATCTGGAGAATTTCTTCACAACAAATGGTGTGGGAGGCGACAATGACTTTGGGATCTGCCATTTACGGCCACCATCGACGGGAATGATGCTTGGAACCGTAAATAGAGGCTCTATTTTAGGAGATTGCATCACTTCGGTTATGGTTTCCTCTGGAAGTTGGAGGCAGATGAATGGATGAATGGAGGCGGATGAATGGAGAGAGATGAGAAGCTTCTAGGTTGAGGGTTTTCGGTGGAGAGATGACGCTTCGAGAATTGAACAAGAGGAGAGATAGTGCTTCGGGAGATGAGCGCGTAATAATGGAGGTGAAAACTTCGAGGATGAGAGAAATGGAAATGAACGCGTGGGAGTAATGGAGAGGAAGACGCGTGATAATCGAAATAAATGAGAGATAATGCTTACAATACAATAATTAGGTGTAACAATTAATGAGATTTTAATGGTAATTAATTCTTAATTTAATTAGGTAGTTGAGTAGGATTAAGTTGTAAAACTTACTAAAAATAGAAATGCATCTAATCTAGCGCGACGTCCCAAAAAGGAAAATGCGTCTGGGAGTAAGATTTTTGGTTAAATATTTTGCTTATTATATTATAAGTGTTTTTTGGTAAGTATTTTATATTATATATAAGATTTTATATCATTTTTAAACTAAACTTATTTGCTGGCATTACATACTACATTTGTTTTTACATTAAATTTGAATATGTGAGATTATGTTTGCTCATGTAATATACCACACTATACAATCAATCAAATCTTAAAATGAGATACATATTCATTATTATTATTACAAAAAAAAGTACATTTATAACCTTTTTGTTATTTAACAATGGAAAAAGAAGAAATTACCAGTTAAATGAGATGTATTTTAGACCACTGATAAATAATTTATATGGTTCATATATGTTCCTAAATTACTACATATAAGACAAATTAATATCAATAGTCGAATTTCTTCACTATTAATCGATCAGTATTGTTTTTAGATTTATAGATATTATTATAAGCATTGTTTCATGTTATTATAGGTTGACACTCTGGATAAAATATTTTATGTTTTAACACCATTTGAGAAGGATGGGATGAAGAAAATTGAGGCCAAAGAAACTTCTCTTAGCTAAAAGATAATTTCACTCATAGATGGGGAAATTTACCCTAATAATCTTTGTAACAAGAGTGACCTTCCAATCGAGCAACAATTGCAAGGTAGATGGATCTCCGAGCTCCGCGTCGACTCATTAAAACTCGAAAAGGTAATTTATGAGTTCAATTTTAATAATATGTTATTTTTGACAAATGTTTATTTTTTGCATTCTTTAAATAAATTACAAATATAGATATTTGAATTGATTTCACAATTTTTTTCCAGTTTTATTCCCATGAAAGGGTAGATAAAACTTTCTGGTCCATGAATGATGTGGCAACATTCATCTCATAGAACTCGTTTTAATAAAAATTGGTGAGCTGTTTTAAAAGCTTTTAGTTATAAGAATTTATATTTAATACAAATTATACATATATATATATATATTAATTTAACATTTTTTTCAAATTATATGTTTCAGACTATGATTTATATGCAATTTACCGAATGAAATAAAAAGGGGTACTCATGCTTGACTGGAGCATCCATTTATATATTTTGTTGTATGTTTTTACCAACTCCGCTACCTCCAGCTTGAATTGTTGTACTAACTCTAATAGCTTGTTTTACTTAAGCGACTATTATTCATTGTCTACTTGTTTCGATACCGATATTTGTATTATTTTATTATTTTACAATTTTTTGATTTAAAAATAAAATAATTGCATAATCTGAATCCAACGATAATAAATTAAAGGTCTAAATACCAAAGTGAGCCATAAATTAATTATGTTAATGGGTAAAAATACCCAATTTTAACATTCTACATGCAAGAAGTAACCAAAAGGTAGACTTACATGCAAGATATTCCCACTTTTGCCAAAAACAAGGCACGTGTCCATCTCAAAAGCAAATAAATTAGTTAAACATTAGATGATGAGGTAATGATTACTTTGACCAACAATTATTTCAACCCAAATTCTCTCAAAATCCTTCGGTGCTTAGCTCGATCTCCTCCATTTGAAGAGTTTTTCACCCAAAAACCAGGTATGCAACTATTAATCTCTATTTTATTCGGTCGAAATGGACAACCGGTGGCAAAACAACAACCACCGATGGTGTCTGACCACCGGTTGTTATTGGTTTTTTACGTTAAACCACCGGTTGTAATTCCAATAGGTTTAAAACCATGTTTAAACCCATTTAGAACCACAACCGGTGGTAAAACCCCCAACCACCGGTGGTCCTATTACCACCGGTTGTTGGCCTCCTTTTGGCTCCCACCACCGGTTGTCATGGATTCAGGTGTTTAAGCATGTTTCCAACCTGAATCCACGACAACCGGTGGTAACAATAGCATCCACCGGTGGTAAAAATCCACCGGTTGTCGTATTCATGCACTTTTAACCACCGGTTGTTGGGTTTTACAGCTCTTTCAATCTATGTAGTTGCTAATTTCTTATAAATGTCGATGCAGATGGAGGAATACATGTACGTGACCGTGAAAACTGGGGGAACTTGGGTCGGGTGCACGTACACGGATGGTGAAGATAGGATAGCACCTCTCCCGATGAATAACATCACGATATCATGTTTGAGAGGCTGCATTGAGTACATGTGGAGTTCACTTGGCACACAATACGAGATCTCCTATTTGTCTAGATCGAGGAATGGTCAGCTTATCAAATTTCGACTGACCACTGATGAAGAACTTCAAGTTTTGTGTAGGAACCACCCGTCTCCTATAGTGTATGCCGATTTCGTTGTGTCGTCTTATGAAGTAGGCGGGACATCGCGAAATAGTGACTGGATGGATGATCTCGACGACATCAGAAGGGTCGCGGCATCTTCCGAATGGTTTCACCAGCCAACTGGAATTCCTGATCTGAACACATGTGCAGATGGTGATGACGACGATGATGAAGATGATGATTATGTAGCTTCTGAAGGCAGTTCTGAGCGTTCTTCGTCCGTTTCCGAAGAAGAACGACTTGGTGCTTTGAATAGTGCTACATTCGCCGATTTCGCAGCATGGATGCACGAGGCAGGACGTATGAGAAGAGTCCTTGAGATGATGTATCCGGATGTCGATGGTGATGTGGAGTACAATCCTAACACAGAAGGTTGTTTAAGTAATTGGATGGTTCCAATGATCCCTCCTAATGCTCTGACATCAACATGTGACGTGTTGGTGGAGGAAAACCCTACACTTGAAGATTTGGCGGAGGGGGCGATCTACAACGACAAGGAAGACCTGAATATTGCTGTTGGAATGTGGAACCTGGAGAGACGAGGTGAGTACCGAGTCATTAGATCAGACACATATCGACTGCACTGGGTCTGCAAATCGTCTTATGACTGCTCGTTCATGTTGCGTGCTCATTTTCATGGAGGTATGTGGGCCGTGTCGCAGTTTTGCGGACATCACACATGTGTGGATGACATAGCTAATATTGCTCCGAGAAAGGTTCACTCGAAGGTGATAGGTGCTTATTTTGCAAAGAAGATGCGCAATGCAAATGAGATCATGAGACCGAAGGCTATTCAGGAGGAGCTTAGGAGGTGTTTCGGCATGGATGTGAGTTACGATGTTGCGCTCAGGGGGAGGAATCAAGCTTTGGAGGTGATTTACGGCAAGTATCAGGAGTCATTTCAGCTGTTGCCTGGGTATCTGCATATGCTTAAAGTGATGAATCAAGGTACACTCACTGATCTCGATGTCGGCCCTGATGGTAGATTTAGACATTTATTTGTCGCTCTTGGAGCTTGTAGAGCCGTGTTTGCTTTGTGCATGAGGCCTGTGATAGTCGTGGATGGCACTCACCTTAAGGGCAAGAACAATGGCATCCTATTTGTTGCAGTAACGAAGGATGCAAACGAGCACGTGTTCCCATTGGCATTTGGTATTGGGCCGATAGAGAATCACGAGTCTTGGTTATGGTTTCTTTCTAGAGTCAAGAGCGCGTTTGGTAGCACGCCGAACACCGTGATTGTATCTGATGCACACGTGTCGATTGAGCATGCCGTCGGCATCGTGTTTCCTGAAGCGAAACACTGTTTGTGCTACTATCATCTTAGCGGCAAGATTAAACGATTCGGTAAGAACACTGTTGGTTTGTTTCAAAAAGCCGCATACACATACAGGCAACACGAATACAATAGAGCAATGAGCGCGATACAGGCATCAAAGCCTAATGCATACGACTATCTGATGAGTGTTGGGCCTGCCAAGTGGGCTCGATCGATGTGCCCTGTCCGGAGGTATAGTTTTCTAACTTCTAATGCAGCCGAAAGCTTCAACAAAACTTTATTGTGGGCCCGACGGCTTCCTATCTGCTCATGCGTGGAGGCAGTGAGACTTATTATGGAAGAATGGTTTGATGAAAGGCGTCAGAAAATAGCTCAGGAATTTCATGAATTTCCTGCAGAGGTCAGACGAAAGTTGCAAGTGCAGATTGAGAGATCTCGTGCATACACGGTGAATCGTGTGGACTGTAATACATTTAAGGTTGTGACAAGTAGTAGGCCGGTTACGGTTGATCTGAAGGCATTGACATGTGAGTGCATGGAGTTTCAGTTTGATATAATTCCTTGTTCCCATGCGATCGCGGCGATGAAGTACGTAATAATTTTCTTTATAGCGAATTTTAATTTAGTTTTTTAAAATCTGTTTCTTATCATTTTTTTTATTCAGTATTGCCGGACTGCCGATACCTCAATTTATTGCGAAATTCTACAGCCGAGAAGCGTGGGCAGCAACCTATAGAGTACAGATTGTACGTGTACCTCATAGGAGTACTTGGGATCTACCGAATAAAGCTATAAGAATGCCTGGTCGACCGAGACTTAGTAGACGTAGATCAGGAGGTGAGACATCGAGAAGAAGAAGTAGAGGAAGTCGAGGATGTCGTCATTGTGGCATGACCGATCATTCTAGTTCTAATTGCCCTCAGTTAGAGGATGATTATTAGTTTATTAGTTGTTATTATTTGGAAATTTGAATTCGTATTATTTGGATGTTTAATAGTTGTTTAAGTGATATTATTGCCTAATTTGAATTGGTAATATCATTCGGATATGATTAGTTCATAATGATTTATGTTTCATTTGTTTATTTTGTGTTGATTGTCCTTGTTAAGCTTATAATGATTTATAATTGTAAATATATCGAATAAGAGCTCTAGCTCGACTGGCATCTCTTCCTCCCATAAGCACTCCACTCGCGCAAGGTAGTGGGTTCGAAACCCACTAACCCCATTTCATATGTTTTTTTCAAGATGCTTGCAATTGGTAAGCTTATATTGATTTATATTTGTAAATATTACGAATAAGAGCTCTAGCTCGACTGGCATCTCTCCCTCCCATAAGTAATCTACACGCGTATGGTCATGGGTTTGAAACCCACTAACCCCATTTTTTTTTTATGTTTTTAGGTTTTATTTTAGTTTTTAAACGTTTTTTTCAAGGTTTTTTTTATTTTTCTTACCCTTTTTTTTGTTTTTACACGTTTTTTTGGGTTTTTAGATGGTTTACCACTACTATTTATTAATTTTAGTTTATTAAAGTGAAAAAATACTTTTTTTTAGTTTTTACTACTACTATTTAGTAATATTATTTGATTAAATAGACAACATACATTTATACTAATAATTGGATCCCGAGTGATCAACTTTGAAATTAAATAGAAAACATACATTTAATTAACGTTACAAAAACTAAATCTCTCTAATGTCGCAAAGACTAAAAATATGAGCAGCTACAACTTTACGATACAATCTGACATGTGTATTGCCCCACGCGACCGTTGGGAATCCACTAATCTGTCGCTCGACGGCCATGCAAGCCATTGGACCGCAACTGTGACTATCTACTTGATTATATTGATAAACGGCGTCACCGTTTTTCCATGTGAATAGGTCATGACTACGCATAATGTTGTGTTTGTTCATCTGATAATATCCTGAATACTTCATCACTATTGGAAGACCGTAATAAAGTGGCCTCAATGCTCGGATCCGGGAAGTATAAACATCGTTTGTAATGTTGCGAATATTAGAGTCGTACAACGTCAGTGTACGACTCTGTAAATCCGCAACTACAACGACAAAATGCTCTTGAACAAATATAGGAAAAATCACCTACAATTATAAAACATTCATATATCACATATATATTTAAAAACTAAAAATCATGCTAACATGCATATTCATGCTAACATGCATATTCGTAATTTAAAAAACTATAAAACATGCTAACATGCATATTCATAATTATAAAACTATAAAACATGCGTATATCACATATAAATTAAAAAACTTTAACACATACTTCTGTCGCGTTCCACCACTCCATGGCCGTGGATCCCGATCTTTTGCCATGAATGACATCCAACAACCCAGTTGCTGGCTTCCAGTTGAGGTCTATCCAACTCTCGGTGAAATGCCATCGCTCGAACTGGACCCCTTGATTCGTCATATCCGCGAGGCAAGTCTCGTACCCATGCTCTAGTTTCCTCTGCAAAATCAATATCATTTAAATAAATACAACTACAAACTATAAAACATGCATATTCATAATTAAATAACTATAAAACATGCATATTAATAACTTACGAAATACTCGGTTGTGCAAATGATTGTTCTCCCCTTCATTTGACCGGGATAAACGTGGTCGCCCCGTATCAATCTCGATTGAAGTGCCATCATATACAGGTCGACTGTCTGTAAAAAAAATGTCGTTAAGCTATGAAATGTAATGTAAAACACATGAAAACTCGACTTTAAAAGTTTTTTACCTCACAAAAATAATTTTCCTCGAAGTCGATCATCTTCTTGAACCATCCAACTGTCAGAGGATACTCAGTCTCGATGGTAATCACTGACTTCTTCCGAGACATCCCCCTAAAACGTTTGAATTTTTGGCATGTGACCTCATCTGGATAAGTAGGCTCCTGTGGAGGCTCGTACTGAACCTCCTCCTGAATGAACTCCTCCACGGGCACAAAGTCACTATCAATGTGCCCCATCGCGGGTAACTTTAAATTAATGCAAAAACTTAGAAAACTTAAATTGGATAATAGGTGAAATAAAGCGAAAACAAAATAAAATTACCTGTTGGGGTTGAAAAGAAGATGTGGAATCCCGCATCGTCACATATGGAGCATCGATCGCTGATGGATCGAAGGAGCTGGACTGGGGATAAGAGCTGGACGGCGGATAAGAGCTGTACGGCACGTAAGAGCTGGACGGAACGTCAGAGCTGGACGGCGCATAAGTGCTGGCCGGCGCAAAAGAGCTGGACTGGGGGATATCTAATCCAAAAGCTCTCGCCAAGTCCTCGGCAGATGAAGTGAAGATCGTACCCGAGCTGGGGGGTATGACAGCCTCTGTGTATATCGGCGGAGCCATCGATCCGATCTGTCCAGACAAGTGCTCCGGATATGAGCCTGATGTCTCGGGTATCGTACTCAAGTGCTCGGGCAACGAGGCGGTAGAATATCGAGCATGATCATCGCCAGCTGCAGCATCCGACTGACGAGCCGAGTCAGTAATCGGCGGGCTGCGTCTCCGAGTATCGATCACTGGAGAACTCCGTCGTGACGTGCCACACATCATCTTGTCAACCAGACCTGTCATCCACTTCTTCATCTGGTCAAACCGGGAATCGATGCTCCTCTGCACCTGATCCATCCGCGTATCGATATGCCTCTGCATCCGCCTCTCTAAGGCTGCAAGCTCAGACCGACTGATGCGGCCTGCATCATCAGTGGAATGTCTCGGAGGACGCCCTCCACTGCTGCTCGATGAAGAATCAGTGGGAGGCAGTCGTGAACGACGTCGTCGGGGTGGTCTCTCTGACGGCTCGGGTATCTCCTCAACCACTGACGGTCCCGATCTCCGTGTAGATCGAGGGCCGTGAACCTCCTCCATCACTACTGGTGGCGGCGGATGTCTAGCACGACGCACATCGGCCGGATTCCTCGCAGTAAGGCTAGTCAGCGGAGCATACTGCACCGAGATCGGATTCGGGCACCGGACAGACACGGTCCACGGTAGCTCCATCTCGTCCTCCTCGATCACTAAGTTGTTCATATCATATACCTGCATCAAACACGAGAGTTGTAAGTATATTAAATAACAAATAACAATACGAAATTGAAATTAATACGAATCTAATTATTAAAATACCTCCAAATCCTCGAAGAAAGCGTGCAAGTCCGCAGTATCCGGATTCTTCCGAAAATTCCACCGAAGGCATCTCGGATACAAACCTTCGCCTCCACGGGCTCTACCGGCGAACTCTCCTAGCCCGGGAATCACCTCGAATCCCCATATCATCAATGCCCATGCCGGGCCGTAAAAGTGGTACTTCTTGTTGTCCGGCATCTTCCTCACATAGTTCCGTAGGATCTTGTACGAGTACGCACCCCAAGGATACCGGTAGAATCTCTCCATGTCGCCGGCTAGTGCCCAAAGCCACGGGAAAGCTACCCTCTGGCCGTCTTGCCCAAAGACAAAGATATATGCAACGAGCACGTGGGCTATGCCGATGTAGATATCGTCATCGGCGCCGGGGATCCGTCTTCTGCCCTTGAAGCGGTTAACCAAGTCCGCAGCGGTCATACGTGGATCGCCGCCGCACGCAATCCGAAATAGACGTACATCGCTCGGATCGCAGGGGGCCGTACTGTCGAAGTTCGAGGCCCCAAATCTCAAACCCGTGATCAGTGCGTGGTCCTGCACCGTGTACTGCACATCAGATCCGTTGATGTGGAACCAGATACCCCGCACCGACCAGATAGCGCGACAAGTGAGACTATGTATCGCCTGGGAAGACAGCGTGCCCGGTGTCCAACCGATAAAATGGCCAAACGGCCCGTTCCGAAACCTCTCGAGCAGCTCATGGCCCCCGACCTCGATAAGTGTGTCCCTGACAATCTCTAACAGGCCAACCCTGTAGTATGTGTTCACCTGCGATACCCGATTCACTGATTCGGGCCTACGGTACCACGGACGCTCCGATTCCTACAAAATTTAAACATTTAATTAGACACGAGACACATTTAATTATTATTACACTGACTAAACAAACAACCGGTGGCTAAACATGAAGGGAGAGCATCCACCGGTGGTTGCCAACCACCGGTGGATGCTCTCCCTTCATGTTTAGCCACCGGTTGCCACATAAACTCTCTCAGAATATATTAAACTATCTAAAAGTGGTACAACCGGTGGCACAAATGTTGTAGAAAGCAACCACCGGTGGTGTGCTATCACCGCCGGTGGTTCGAGTTGTGCCACCGGTTGTGGCATAAACATAAGCTAAACATCATTTCAAACTATATTCTGTAAACAACGGATGAAAATATACAAGTTACAACATGCATACGATAAAACAGTTGGTATATTGTGGAAAAAATAAAAAATTCACGTAGGATTAATCACCGGTGGTAGATGCATTGTATTTCAACAAATTAGAATGAATTGTGGTGAGAATTACCTGAATGTGTTGGGGAATTTCATCGTCAGAGTTGGCCATGGATAGGTGCTGTGCAAAAAAGGGAGTTGGCGGCGGTTGTGAGGGCTGTTCTCCACCGGTGGAAGCTGCCAACGGAGGTCGGGGAGGTGCTGTGCAGATAAAGTCTCCGACGAGGTGCTGAGGGCTCGATTGACGCGTGGGTGGTGAAAATATAACCGCCGGTGGAAGGTAGATTTCAATCGGTTGGGGGGAGTTTCAATCGGTGGTGGTGTTGAAGAAGAAGAAGAGATGGTGTGGGAGAGAGAGAGAGACTTGCTACCCAAAATTCAATGTAGTTGGGTCAAATTATTATGGGTCCCACAGAATAATATTGGAATAATATTGTTACTTTTTGACCACTTTTTGAAAAAGTGGCTAATTTTTACATGTAGGTTTAGGATGTGGGTATTTTTAAGATGTGATAATTCAAAATTGGGTAGTTTTAATTTTTACCCAAATTAATTTCACCACTACAAAATAATTACTAGAGAAACACACATTTGTCCAAGTTGTATTTCCATTGATTTTGCTTTCACTGTATAATTAATAATTTTTCACCTTTCTACAAAAATTAAAATCTCACCCACTCAAAGAATTTGGAGCAAAAGTTGATATATTTGCTTTTGTATTACAAAATCAATTATATTTCTTATCTTGTAGTATGGTATGGATATCAAATACTCCGTCCATCTACGAAAAGTGTAATATTTTTATTATTATTTGGACTATATAAAGACTAATTTATCTAATTAATTTAAAATATAGATATTTTAATTAATTTAAAATTTTCAAATAATCATTTTTCGTTTTTCAGTTTAATTCCCACGAAAGGGTTGATAAAACTTTTTGATCCATGAATAATGTGGCAAAAATCATGGCATACAATGCATTTTAATAATATATGGTGAGTTGTTTTGGTTGTTTTTATTTTTAACAATTTATATTTAATAAAAATTACATATATATGAATTTAATACACTCTTTTTATGTTTATATATTTCAATGTATGACTTGGATACGATTTACCTAATGAAAGAAAAAGGACGCGTGATTGCCTCAAAAATCCATTTCTACATTTTTTTGTATTCGTTTATGTTAAAATGTTTACTTTATATTTATGTCACCTCTAGCCCAAATCACAGTAAGAACTCTAGTATAAGTTCAATCGGTTATAGGGGTAGGGCACTACCTTTTTTTTCTTTTTCTTTTTAAATTGGATTACATTAAATTTAAATTATATAGCCGCGTCACGAATGACACAAATCCTAGACTTATTGTGTTAGGCTTTAACCCTACCGCCACCATCTACATTATGTTTTTAAGCTACATTCTATCACCACTGATGATGTGTACACGATACTGGCATTGTTAATCTATCGTTGTTCCCTTTACCTCAACATTGCTGCAATATGTTCTGTGACATTGCCACCACAACTACTACAAATCATAAACTACTACTGGACCTATATTTAGTGGTAGAAGATACACATCTCGAGTTCGAGTCTTATGTAACAAAATCTTATAATTTAAATTTAATATAAGATATAGTTGTTCAAGTTGCATTCCCCTTGATTTTGTCTTAACTATATAATTCTTTTTTCTCCTTTTTACCAAAATTAAAATCTCAACCAATGAAAGGATTTGGAGCAAAGTTCATATATTGCTTGTTTGCATTTGTATTTCAAATTCAATTATTTTTAGCAAGCACAAAAATGCATTAATTCTTCTCTTGCAATATGGTATCTAAGGGTGTAAGCGAAACAAATCATTTGTGAACTATTCAGAGCTCTACTCGATAAAAGTTCGATCTAAATTCGTCCGTTTACTAAATGAACCGAACTCGAACCTTCAACTGATCTCGAATATTTTTGAACCAAAGTCGAGCATAATGGTATTCGGTTCAAAAGATTCGCGAACATGTTCGAATATAATTTTAACGAAACGAACTTTGAATAGTTCACAAGTTTTGTTAAAGATCTTATTCACGAACCTTAAAACGAGCGGAGCTAGATTGCCAAATTTTAATGCAAAATAGTTCATGAACTTATGAAATTAATACAAAAATTTATATTGACAAAATTATTTAATAAACGAGCTCCATACAACTTCTTTTTTGTAAGAAAATCTAAAATCTTAGAAACATGAATATTGATTTAGAATGAAGTTTATATGAATGGAAAATTACATGAAATCTTAAATGTCTACTTACAAATCAATTATATAATCATGTATACATGAGAGTAAGTTAAATAATTAACATAACGAGTTTCATTAGATTTTGTGATTTTGATTATTTAAACTATATATATCTATATATATATATATCAACATTAATTTATTGCTCATTTCGTCAATGTGTTTTAAAAAGTCGAACAGGTCATTGAACCAGCCTCTTGACTGGGTCATCGGGTCACTTTTCGAATCGCTTAAAAAAACTTAGATGAATCATGTATATTAAATTTTTATATTCATGGTATAATTAAATGCACATACTTATATATTTTAATTTTAAAAAAGTGTATGTATCATGTTTAATGTATGTAATATACTCGATCCAATTATATAAACTTTATGTGATAATCTATAATTTAATGTCCACGACTTATAATTTTACATTTTTAATGAATACGGTGTAGGAATCGTTTAAATAAATATATATTTTATTTATATATATGGTGGTCAATAAAGTTTGACCAAGTTTTAAGTGACGAGACATTTAACTTGAAGAAAATTAAATAACCTACGGTCGATCTACGTTTGGATTAGATGATCGTGGTATATTTATTCTAAATTTTTTAGATGATATTTTGTACAATTTATATTCCGTTGTAAAGACCTTCAAAGAAATGTGGGAGACTTTAGAAAAGAAGTACCGTAGTGATGACGCGGGTACTAGCTAAGTTTTTTGACTACAAAATGATAGACTCTAGACCCATCATGGATCAAGTGCAGGAGTTTCAAGTCATTGTGCACGACGTCCATGCCAAGGGAATGATTCTATCGGATGTGTTCACTGTGGCGACCGTGATTGAGAAGCTACCTCCTAGTTGGAAGGACTTCAAGACTTATCTCAAACAAAAGCGAAATAAGATGACTCTTGAAGACCTCATCATGAAGCTTCGCTTCGAGTCAAACGTGCGAAACGTGGTCCAAAGGTGAAAAGGCCGATAGACGTTAAGGCCAACCTGTTGGAAAGAGGTGGTCTCTCCAAGAAGCGTGCTCGCCCTAATGACAAGGGCAAAGAGAAGCAAAAGCCAACTCGCAAGTTCGACGGAAATTGCTTCAACTATGGTAGATCAGACCACACGTCAAAGGATTGTCGTGAGCTAAAGGGCCATAAAGAAAAAGAAGCATGATGTCCATATTGCCAAGAAGGAGTACGGCGAATGGGATGAAGGCGATCTTGCCGACGTAGTCACAGAGGAGGTCAACTTTGTAGACAACCAAGGTTGATGGTATGTTGACACCGGCGCAACCGCCCCTATGTGCGCCGATAAGACTAAATTCATCACTTATAAGGCTGTTGAGGGGAGGAAGCTCAACATGGAAAACTAAGCCTCGTCCGAGGTGGCCGGAGTTGGGGATGTGGTTCTCAAGATAACATTTGGCATCCCAATTACCTTGAAGGAAGTTCTGCATGTCCCAGACATCCGCAAGAATTTAGTCTTGGGTTCAATACTAGTCAATAAGGGATTTAGATTAGTTTTTTAATCTGATAAATTTGTATTGACAAAGTTTGGAAAAATCCTTGGTAAAGGTTATCTTCCAGGGGAACTTCTCAAACTCAATGTAATAGTCGTGCGCCTCAAGAGCTTGAATGATAATGAAAAAGCTTCTACTTTCTCTTAGTTGCTTGAGTCCTCCGATTTATGGCATTGTAGATTAAGACATGTAAATCTAAATGCTATAAAAAGATTGGTAAAACATAAGTATGAATATAAGCTGAAACATCTCCCGATTGAGTTTGGATTTACTAAATTAAATGAAGTCAGTACTCAAAATAAATGTAAAATTTTTGAGGCAAAAACGACTAAGTTACCGTTTCATTCGGTAGAAAGGAGTACAAAACCTCTTGAATTAATTCACACTGATGTCTGTGATTTAAAGTTTGTGCAAACAAGAGGTGGTAAGAAATATTTTATTACCTTCATAAATGATTGCACAAGGTATTTGCTATCTTTATCTTCTAAAAAGTAAAGATGAGGCTATTGAAGCTTTTAAGAACTTCAAAACCGAAGCCGAAAATCAATTAAGCTGTCGAATTAAGGTGGTTCGAAGTGATAGAGGTGGAGAATATGTAGCTCCATTTGAGAAATTATGTAACGAAAGTAGTATAATTCACCAAAAGACAGCTCTTTTTTAACCTCAATCTAATGGTGTTGCGGAACGCAAAAATTGAACACTTAAGGAGATGATGAACGCTTTATTGATTAGTTCAGGATTGCCCCAAAACATCTGGGGGGAAGCTGTTTTAACAACCAACTATATACTGAACAAGATTCTACTTAAAGGTAAGGATGTTACTCCTTATGAGATGTGGAAAGGAAGAAAGCCATCATACAAATATCTTTAAAGTGTGGGGGTGTTTGGCAAATATTGAAGTGTCTCTACCCAAACAAGTTACAATTGGCCCTAAAACGGTTGATTGTATCTTTACTGGATATGCTCTTAACAGTAGTGCCTATCAATTTGTTATTCACAAGTCGGAAGTTCCCAACATGGTGGTGGGAACGACTATTGAATCAAGAAATGTTATATTTTTTTACAACATATATCCTTGTAAAGATAATGATATAATTGAAGTCAATTCGAGTAAGAGAATTGAAGATGAAACCACGTCTTCTAAATCAGTGGATAAAGACCCAAAATTGCGCAAGCGACAAAGGTCTAATCTAGAGGATATAGAACCTCAACGGGGTAGTACAGTTAGGAATCAAAAGACTTTTGGTCTTGATTATGTAGTTCATGTTTGATGATGAGCCAACAACGATTAAATCAGCTTTCTCTAGGTCAGAAGCGGAGCTCTGGAGAGAAGTTGTACAAAGTGAAATTGACTCAATTATGCAAAATTGAACTTGGGTGTTGGTTGGTTTACCTGAAGGTTGTAAGCCCTTAGGATGCAAGTTGATCCTTAAAAGAAAGTTTAAAGCCGATGGTTCAATTGATAAATATAAGGCTCGGTTAGTAGTTAAATACTTTAAAAAAAGAGATGGGTATGATTTTTTCGATACTTATTCACCAGTAACAAGGATTACTTCTATTAGAGTGCTTCTCGCGATTGCTGTTTTGCCTAATCTCGAGATTCAGCAAATGGATGTTAAAATTGCGTTCTTGAATGGTAATCTTGAGGAATAAATCTATATGAAGCAACCTGAAGGGTTTGTAGTACCTGGCCAAGAAAGAAAGGTATGCAAACTAGTGAAGTCTCTATATGGATTGAAACAAGCGCTGTTACAATGGCACTTGAAATTTAACGAGGTGATGTTGTCAAATGGTTTCAAAATATATGAGTGTGACAAGTGTGTTTACATTAAGAGCACTAACAACGAATATGTTATAGTGTGTATCTATATAGACGACATGTTAATCATGGTTAGTAACATCCGAGTGATTAACGATACCAAATTCATGCTAAAAAGAAATTTTGGCATGAAGGATATGAGGGTAGCTGATGTGATACTTGGAATTAAAATTCTAAGAAGATCAGACGGCATTAGCTTATCACAAGCTCATTATGTTGAGAAAGTGCTAAAAAGGTTTAATGCGTACGATAATATACCTGCAAAAATTAAGTGTTGAGAACTTGTCTAGTGGTGAGGCTAAGTCTATGACTTATAATGATTCTTTAAGAGATTGAGTAAGGCAATATACTCTAGAAAGAATCATCTATATAAGTGTGAAGTGGGGGCCACTTCTAAAATAAACACTTATGAATCCAAATGGGTGTCCAGGGCCCGAAATGAACACAAAACGTGAGAACGAATAAGGTTGAGGTGTTAAAGGTGTTGACATCATTGACTAGGTACACGCCGTGGAGGAATAGTTCAAAGCTGGTGTTGGCTATAGAAGGTTCAAAGCCATAAACTATATATCTTAATACTTTAACACTACGTGAGGACAGAGCTTGTGTCTGCATCTACATTTGGGCTATTTCCACTCATGTGGGTGATTGTAGGAATCGTTTAAATAAATATATATTTTATTTATATATATGGTGGTCAATAAATTTTGACCAAGTTTTAAGTGACGAGGCATTTAATGTGAAGAAAATTAAATTACCTATGGTCGATCTATATTTCGATTAGATGATCATGGTATATTTATTTTCTCTAAACCGATTCCTGGTGAGTGAGAAATAAAGGTTTAAATTGAGTCACTTAAGGTATGAAGTTATGTGTTTGGGACTAAGTATGGAGAGAAACGTTTGTCCCACATTGGTTATAAAACCAACATTAATCATGTATATAAGGAGGTTAAGAAATCTTATGATTTGACTAGTTGGGCTGAAGAAGTCTTGCGCGCAACAGTCTGCTAGCTCGGGGATTGTTTTTGCGGACTCGAACTGGCCTGCTAGCCTAGCCTGGGCAGGTTTGCCCCCTGCTGGCATGCTGGCCTGTGTCATGGCCTTCCCCAGACAGTCTGTGTCATGGCCTGTCCCAGATGGCTTGCCCAACAACCTGTCCTTACGACCTGTAACAGTGGTCTGCTTGACGTTATCGAGCTAGCTTGGACATTTTGATATCGACCTGTGAGATCGATCTGTGATATCAAACTCCTTATCAACAAGCTTATGATAAATATGGACAAATGTATGTCCGGATTAGGTGGATTAATTATTAATTGCACTAAATTTTGGAACTTCTCTTACACACATGAGACATACAAGAGATACCCACAAGCATTCACTAACAAGCATAATTATCATGAATGGACATTAATTACAATAAATTCCTGCAACTTCTCTTGAGTGGATTTGGCCTAAATATAGGTGTTTCTCATCCATATTACACACATGAGACATACGAGAGATACCCACAAGCATTCACAAACAAGCATATTGTTGCATTCTTTCTTTTGAGCATTCTAGAAGAAAACTTTGTTCTCAATCTTCTCTAGTTCGTCGGAGGTCAAAGGTTCGCGGAGCTGCCACCTCTGAGACGTCAACCCGTTTTATCTTTGGGGACACTACGCCTTACCGAGAGCACTACCGAGGCATAATTTGTCTTGCGGAAAGATGGTTCTTTCCTCAACTCGACTTCAACATTTTATTTCATATATTATTCTATTTATTCCTTTGTAATAGAATAGTTAGAAAGTTGCGGCCAATGTAATCTTCAATTTGTTCATCTTCTTTGTTTTCTTTTTCATTCTGTAATTATTTCCTCTTCCCAAATATTTTAGAATATTTTACTCCAACATAGGCAACCTAGTTAATAATTATATAGATAGAAGTATGTTTATTTTAAATTACAAGTGGAATATACTTATAACATATTAATTATTCACCTTATAATTCTATTGGAAGAATTTATGCTCGTAAAATAGAAAAATTGCGAACAATTTGTGACTAAAGGTCAAACAACTTTGATTCGATATAGAGTGGTATAACATAAGAGTAATGAAAATTACATTACAAGTTATCAAAGTGATCTTTGCGGTGTTTAAAAGTCTTCGAAAAACTTTACTATTTTAGACTAGAATATGATATATATGATATGTAATGTTCAGCCTAATACATATACTCTAGTTCTCGCAAAAGTACGAGATCTATCGTAGACTGATAAGCTAACCCAACTCGAATCTCGCGGAAAACATAAAAGTGCCTTTTCAATTAAAAGTACTATGAATAGGAAAATTCAATATCTTAAACACTCTAATAGGAAAATTCAATATCTTAAACACTCTAACCAAATACAATTGTATATGATAAAGCATAATTAAATGATTAAGCAGTAGATATAAATGATGGGGAATCAAGATTAAAGGGCCTAAGATTCGAAATATATTCCGTCGATCATCTCATGTCACGATTAACTAATGCATTCATTCACTGATCAAGGATTGAGTTGAGAATATTATCGGGTATGTATGATGGTTTTGTTGGGACATGATTCACGTAAAACTTGACTTATTAATAGACTTATAACTATCATCGACGCAATTATAAATCATTAAAATTTGGTTAGCAGAACAAGTTTTTTAACAACTGGATTAATCCAATATTTTTTTTGTTTTTTTTTTTTTCGCCAAACTAAAAATTAATCAACTAATTAAAATGATCCTAACCTAGATACTTGATTGTTAGTTCTCTCCCCATTTAGAGTACTTAACTTCTACACGTAGTAATTGATCAAGAAATGTGTTCCTATCTAATAATTATTCATTTTGTTCACGAAATTATAATATGATCAACAACACGAAATTGTTATTCAACGCGTGCAGCAACTAATTGAGTAACAATTTCATTAATCGATAGAATAAGCATTCTGCAATGGCATACAAATAACTTATACGTGAACAATATGTAGAAAACATAATAAAAAAGATTTTTTCTATAACTTAGAAAACATTATGCATTCACATGAAAAAAAATGTTCCAATCACTTGAATGTTGACAATCAAGCAAATACAATCAGAATGCTCTTTCACGTGAATGTTGCACATGAAAATCACTCACAATTTGTTTATTTCAAAATAAAGATAAAGACAAATATTGAAACGTTCATATGAGAAGAAAAATGAAAAATTCGTCATGATTTTGAGGATGCAGAAAAGGACACACGATTAAAATATGTGATTTTTGAAGAATAAGTTGGACAGTGAAATTCTTTTCTTATATTTAGATATATACATGAACAGTGTGCGTAGAAAAAGTAATAAAGATACTTTTTTTTGGTAATTTAAAAAATGTTTTACATTAACGTGAATGTTCTTTCATAATTTGCTTATTTCAGAATAAAGAAAATTTTCCAAACGTTCATAAGAGGGGGGAAATGAAAATTTCCACATGATTTTAAGGATGCAAAAAATGAAAACAAGTAAAATTTGTGATTTCCGGTGAATAAGTTGGAAAGTGCAACTTTTCTCTAATATTTAAGTATATATACATATGGAATTGATCAATTGAGATAAAGACTTTAAATATAAACTAGGAATCAACTTAGACCATTGATCTTTATATAATCTATGATCCAAATTAATTATACATCAAATTTATTCATATAATATATTGAAATAATAATGAATTGACTAGTATATAGAAATGCATTATCATAAGATACTATAAAACAATACACGAAATCAGTGGCGGGAAAAAAAATCGTTGGTATGAACTTTTGCATAATTATTCATAAAAACACTGGTAATTTTACAATTTTATAACTATAAGAAATGTTACATTTTTTATAGGAACTAAAGCCCTCCCCCTCCCCCGGCCTTTACTAGATTCGTCAGTGCATGTAATGCATTAAAACGATACATAAAATGCATCGACTTTTTTTTCAATTTAAAATTAAGTTCTCATCATATTCTACCCTAAATATATATGTATATAAGTGTGTTTAGTTCGTATTTCATCTCAAATATGTAAAATCATCTAACAAAGAAATAGATTCATATAATAAGCATGAAAATCAAAGTCACGTTAATTTGATTAGATTTTCTTACATAAATGGAGATAAATAGTAAATACTAGAATTGTCTGTAAAGATACAATATTTCATAATTGACCTGCATATGATCACTCCTACAAAAGGAGCTTTTTTTGCAAACTTACAAATGGTGAGGAAAAAGTCATTTTTTCTTTCAGGTTTGGAGAACAACAAATTCAAAAAGATAGATTCTCAGCACGAAATATGAAGTTTTTTTTTTTGCACAATTCGCACTCTTCTTAGCTCCATAAATTCAAATGAAATTAACTTTGCACATCATTCATTCTTATTCTTCTTCTTTAGCTTCTATCTTTACTAAAAAACAATTCAAATAGAAAGAAAATGGAAAACAATGAAATAGTATGGGATGAAGAGTATAATTGTGCGAGCAGAGGCGGTGTTCTCATGCCTATTCCGATAAGTATGTATATCCCGCCGCTAGAAGCTCAAGCTACGGCGGAGTAACAAGACCATGTTCGTTCCACTCCCTTTCTCTTATTCTTTCTCTCTCTCTCTCTCTCTCTCTTTCTCTCTCTCTCTCTATATATATATATATCATTTCCTTTTACATATTTGTATCATATCAGATCTTGGTTTTTTTTCCCTTCATATAAACACTTTATTATGGCCACGAGCTTTGATATACATATATATTTTCTAAAGAAAAGTTTAAGTTGGGCATAAGCCAAAACAATTGGTAATTTTAATGTGTATATATGTTTGTGTGTAATAGGCCACTTGTACTTATACGCTTGTATTATATTATTCACTTTTTTCTCTTTTTTTGTTTGGAGGAAGATGGTGGACCTATGAGAAGAAATCTCACTGCGTCCATAGTTTTGAAACAAATATATTTTCTTGTCAACTATTCTATGCAAGAGTTGAACAAAAATGTTTTATCCACAATTAAGGTACATTTATATAAATAATTAATATAAAAATTTTGGTTAAATATCTTGGTTAATATATTATAAGTGTTTTTTGGTTAAGTATTTTATCTTAGATATAAGATTTTGTATCCTTTTTAAACTAAACTTATTTGTTTGATCATAGACTACATTTATTTTTACATTAAATTTGAATATATGAGATTAGGTTTGCTCATATAATATACCACACTATACAATCAATCATTTTAAAATGAGATACATACTCATTATTAAAAAAATACATTTATAACATTTTTGTTATTTAACAATGGAAAAAGAAAAAAATACCATTAAATGAGATGTATTTTATACCACTGATAAATAATTTATATGGTTCATATGTGTTCCTAAATTACTACATGTAAGAAAAATTAATGTCAATAGTCGAATTTCTTTATTATTAATTGATCAATATTATTTTAAGACTTATATATATATATATATATATATATATTCTTATAAGGATTGTTTTATGTTATTATAGGTTGGCACTCTGAATAAAACATTTTATGTTTTAACACCAATTGAGAAGGATGTGAAGATCTAAGAAAATTGAGGCTAAAGAAACTTCCCTTGGCGATAAGATAATTCCACTCATAGTTGGGGGAATTTACCCTAATAATCTTTGTGAAAAGAGTAACCTTTCAATCGAGAAACGATTGCAAGGTAGATGGATCTCCAAGCTCCGCGTGGACTCATTAAAACTCGAAAAGGTAATTTATGAGTTCAATTTTAATAATATGTTATTTTTGACAATTGTTTTTTTCTACATTCATTTAAATAATTACAAATATAGATATTTGAATTAATTTAAATAATTAATTTCTTTTTTCAATTTTATTTCCATGAAAGGGTTTATAAAACTTTTCAGTCGATGAATGATGTGGCTTCATTTATCGCATACGACTCGTTTTAATAAAAATTGGTGAGTTGTTTTGAAAGTCATTATTTATAATAATTTCTATTTAATATACATTATATAAATATGAATTTAACATTCTTTTCATTTATATGTTTCAGAGTATGATTTGAATGCAGGGATACTCGCGGTTGTGTGGAGCATCAATTTCTATATTTTGTTGTATTTGTTTCTTTTAGAATATCTATTTTATGTATTTCTAATTTTTAATAATATATATGTTATTTCGTAAGTTCTTTCTTCACTAAAAACACATTTTTTTTCAGCTTTTCATAAGACTTGTGTGGACTTTTTCATAATACACTCTTAGTCCTTTTTTTTTTACAGCTTTTCATAAGACTTGTGCAGACTTTCTCATAATATACTCTTCGTAAAAGGACTGATTACAACCAATTTTCAATGACTATTGAGAAAAAAAATAAACCATGAGTAAAAAATCACAAAATTCTAACCATGTTGTAGAGAAATTAGCACAAGTTAACTTTTAATAATATATTCCCTCCGTCCACAAAACTAGGGCTGTCAATTTTTGACACGACAAGATAACCCGACACGAACACGCACGAAATTAATGGGTTAATGTCAAGTCTTATCGGGTTCGGATTATTAGCAGATTGACCCGAAAACAACACGAAATTATCAGGTCGAATTTGGGTCGGGTTCAGGTTACCTGATGAGAAAATTTTATAATATATTAACTATTTATATTTTGAAGTAAATGTAATTTGTGATACATTTTTTCCAAAATATCGTGTATTTTTTTAAATATAAAAATGAATATATTCTATAAATTTAAAAAATTATGCATTTATTATTTTTTATTATAATTTTATATTTTTTTATCGTATAAATTTATTTATTTTTATCGTGTCATGTCATTATCGTGTTGTTATTGTGTTGTGTCAACACGAAAGTTATTGTGTTCGTGTCGTGTTCGGGTTCAAGCTTTACAGGTCGGGTTCTGTTTCAGCAAAACCTTAACAGGTCGGGTTCGAGTTTGACCTTAACAGGTCAGGTTATTATCAGGTCGATCCGATAACGATCCAACCCGCACGATTTGACACCTCTATACGAAACTTCTTCATATCTCATCATTTTTGTCCGTCCACAAAACTTGTTCCTATTTTAAACTTTTCATTAGTAAACTCAGCACACTCTATACACACAACTCTATTTAATATAATACATTAAATGAGACCTAAAATCCACTAACTATACACAATATAATTTAAAACAATATATCAAGTGGTACCTTAATTCCACTCACCACATATCATCATTAAAGTCAAAAACACTACCTTAAAACTCGCACCGGATCAAACTAGGAAGATGTTAAACTAGGAAGATGTTTAATATACGAATGGAGTATATGCTATTTCGTAAGTTCTTTCTTCGCTAAAAACACATTTTTTCAGCTTTTCGTAAGACTTGTGCCGACTTTCTCATAATACACTCTTCTAGTAATTACAAACTTCCAATTTTCAATGACTATTGAGAAAAAAAATGAACAATGGCTCAAAAATCACAAAACTCTAACCACATTGTAGAGAAATTAACACAATAGCTTCCTCAAAGTTAAACCAAAGTAGAATTTGAAACAAATACAAAGAGAGTTCCTATGCAAGTTATGAGTCTAAACCATTAATGAACAAAGAAGTTATTCAACAAATTCCCAGAGAATACTTTCAGTATAAGTATGGAAGGAGACCTTCATGATCATCTGCCGTTACTCGGGTCGCTGCCAATTGAGCGACATCCGATTTGCTCAACAAACTTCGTAAGGCGAACGTGCTTCGCTGCCCACTGCTCAGCAAGCTTCTGCTCCTTCATCTCTGCCTCCCTCCGCAGCCCGGCCAGCTGTTCCCGGTACTCGGCCTCAATGCGCTCAATCGCTGCCTTCTGCTCTTCCCTCAGCGCGATGATCTTTGCCTCAATGTCTTCCATCTTCTCTCTCTTTCGACTAGCTTTCTCCGACTCGAGCTGCAGCTCTACCCTCTTCAACCTCCATGCAGCTTCTTTTTTGTGTGCTGACCAAGCTCGGTGCCCTTCTTCGAGCTCCCGACAGCACTCAGCAAGCTCGGGGATAACCATGTTTTCCCCAACTAGGGTTCCGATCCCAAGAGACGTCATTAGCCCGTGTGAGGTGTTGTTATCAGAGTTCTGCATCCATGGCATCTGTTGTGGCGGCGGAGGTGGTGCTGTTAGTGGCGAGAGGGTGAGTGTGACTGACGGTGACGAGGGTAGTACAGTTGCAGTCGAGCTAGAACAAGCTAGCCATGGAGGGAGAGACGAGGGCAACGAGGGAGGCGGGGCCGAGGGTTGTTCGGAGTGGAGGAATCCACCATTGGAGGTAGGCATTGCGGAACTGTCCTTAACAAGCTTCTCTGCAAAAGTTTCTAAAAGATGGTCGTATTTCGCCTCGTCTAAGGGCTCGACGGTCTTGTTGTTCTCGTTGTGGTGGCGCTGCTGCTTCTCCTTGAAGACTTCCCACCATTTACCGAGACGCTTGGCTGTGCGGCCGGGGACCTCAGCAGCGATCTTTTTCCATTTATTTCCGTGCTTCGCCTGCAGGCGGATGACTAGGGACTGCTCCTCTTGAGTTAGGGAGCCTTTCTTGATACCGGGCTTGAGGTAGTTCTTCCAACGCTCTAGGCAGGATTTTGCGTCCCTGTTAAGGGGCTCGTGCATGCGCTCGGAGACAAGGTGCCACTCTCTCGCCCCGTATTGCCTTACGTACGCGCGCAGCAGTGCATCCTCTTCAGCTCGCCACCGCTGCCGTTCCTTCATTTCCCAGCACAGACTCTGCCCATGACCTCAAACTCTTCATACTTCTCTGCTAACAACAAATACATAATTTTCATTATAATTTCAATATCATACTTTACAACCTCATTTTTTTGAATCTTATTCCAACTTCAATCAATTTTCATCACTTGAAAACTTATTACATAATATTTACATCATGCTTGCCTTGCGCCATTCACCTCAAATCAATTTTTATCAGCCAAGAAAATTGAATCACCAAATATTCTTACATTTTTACTACATTTAGAATATGCTTTGCAAAGTGAATCAATTAAACCATACAAAAAAATGGAATCACTAAATCATTGACAATAACTGGCCATGCTTTGTGATTTAAATTCAATTAGCCAATAATTTGGAATCAGTAAACAAATACCATCAATTTGCTTCCATTTTACTACAATCTACATCACAATAAATGCAATTAATTTAATAAATCATGATAATGCATGCATTAGTGGAAAAAAGGGAAGAAAGAAGATTTCAAATTGCATCATCACATATAAATCAGCATACTGTTGTAAATTATACACCAATTTTCTGATACATATTGCTTCTAATTAAGATATCAGAAGTCTTTTCCCCTTCAAGTTACATGATTAAAAATCCAATAACAACATCAAATGAAACATTTCAAACCCTAGAAATGATAGTGGTAATCAAGGAGAAGAAGAGCATTCTGAATTTCACTTGTCTGAAAAATAGTGATTCATAGAGTGGAACCATGAAGCAAATCCACAAAAATAATGAGATTTAAAAAAAATATAAACAAACTATGATAGAAATCA
Source organism: Leonotis leonurus (assembly GCA_026898415.1). NCBI lineage: Eukaryota > Viridiplantae > Streptophyta > Magnoliopsida > Lamiales > Lamiaceae > Leonotis > Leonotis leonurus. The sequence continues at coordinate 1,603,018 of JAPKLX010000039.1, forward strand.
GGCGGAAACTCACAATTCACAATTTAAAATCACAGTACAAGCAAAGGAAATTAATATAAAATTATGGGGAATAGAATATCTAGTGGGTTTAGTTAAGTCCAAGATGTAATGATATTTTAAGCAAGGGAACTTAAAAAGATTTTGTAATCACAATACATGAGTTCCACATGCCCAATATTCAATTATAGATATCTTAATCTCTCAAGTTCCTGCATAAAAAATTTCAAATAGGAATAAACTAATCAATCATTCTGCTTAAGTGAATCAAAATTTAGCACATTATATTCTCTCAAATTTCAAGAAGATAAGCTTACAAATCATCAAAATTCACACAGAAAGATCAAATCATTATGCCAGCATCCTTAGAAACCCCATTGCATTAGCAAGCACTATGCAAGGACAAAAAACACTTCAACAGAGCTTAAGAAGAGCAAAAACCTTGCAAATCAGAACAGAGCTTACACTAGAGTTCAAGAAAACCTGTTTCCTCCACAGCCCATTTCTTGATTTCAGACAAAAATCCAATCTTTACTGCAATAGTAGATAGAGAGAGAGAGAGAGAGAGAAATAAAGAGCCCCTTTTTCCACTAAGGAGAATGGAGATCTGGGCAAGCAAAATCAGGAGCAAGAAAACAAACAAGAATCACGCGAGGCGAGAAGGGAAGAAAGAAAACCCTAGAACATAAATAAAGAAACACAAGTGGGCTTCCTCCTTTATTTTCTTTCTAAAAGTTGGGATCCTGACGTAGTTATGTCTGAGCTAAAATGGCTACACATATAACAAAGAGAGACACACACACAATTATAAGCTTATCTATCACACTCCCTCACTACCTAGCTTCTTTTGTTTTGATTGCAATAAAAAAATTTTACCAAAATCTAGGTCTAGGTCTGGTTCTGAGAGAGAGAAGAGGAGGGAGGGGGGTCAACGAGAGGAGGGGAGAATTTGCCTTTGCAAAGGCTATAATGTAATAATGGGGGAAATTCTTGCGAACGTACAAAAGCCTAGGTCTTAGCAACTATCATGATCAAGGTATAGGATTAGGGGGGGCTGATATTTCACTGCTCACCTTTAAATTTCCTCACTCTTCCACTTTTTCCCATTTTCTGCAAAACCTGCTCCCTTCGACGTGACTACACTACTAGACCTTGAGTGTGACTACATTCATGCCCTCTCCCCAATTATATTTGTTTTTTCTTATACTATTATTATTATTATTTTTCATTCAATTTCACTATTTATTGCAACATTTTCACATATTTATACTTGCATCCGCATTATGGATTATTGCTCATAACAATAATTTGGATATATTTGGACCAACGTAAGAGCAACTCTAATGGAACTCTGAAAACTGGGTTTTCATTATGTAATTTTGTAAAAAACTTAACTTTTTAGTAGATTTTATTAGTTTTTTGAAGTTTTGCAAAGAAAATCTATTGTGGAAGTTTTCCGGTTTAGTACGATCGCAATTTTGAATTTTTACTTTTATTTTACTGTTATAATAAAATTGAAATATCAATAAAATTAAATTAAAATTGATTAATTACTCCGTCCACCAAGTATTTGCACATTCGGGTTTGGCACGGATTTTAACGAATGTCACAATATTTATTAATTAAATATGTGTATGTAAGTGAAAAGAAAGTTAATAGTTCATTCATAAATAAATTAATATATGTTATAAGTGGAAAAATGGTCTCACATTATTTATCATTAAATATGTAATGTGGGTGATTAAAAATATAATGGTAGGTCCAACAATATAAATATAATTACTAAAGATAAAAGTATGCAAGTTTTACGCTGAAATTAAGCATTTTACATTATTTGAAATTTAGAAAAGTAATACTCCCTCCGATTTTTTTTAAGTGTCATATTTCACTTTTTTCTTGTTTCTAAATAAGCGTCTTATTTCAAAATTTTAGAGTATATTTATGACAATCTTTCAATTTTGTCCTTATTTAATACTTATTGGAATTTGATATTATTTGTATGAATGTATTTATTATGTTATTCAATAAAGGGTATATAAGTAAAATTTTCATTTTATTGGTATGTGTGATTTAGTAAAATTTGATACTTATTAAAAAACGGAGGGAGTATTACATTGTCTTTGCTTCTGATGTTCGCAATCATCATCATATGACGTTTCGAGTTGCTACAACGTGGTCTTCAACTGTGTCATTTATCAAGATTTTGTATTACATGATTCGCATATATGATGTATTGTGAAATTTGTTAAAGCTTTGATGATCTAAGTTAATAATGTTAGAATTATAAAATCAAAAGAGGGGAAAAACTCTAAACCATAGATCATGAACTCTACTGATAATTATCCAGAGATATAATCTGAAAGCGAAAACGTGAACCTGGAAACGCCATTGAATTGAACGGAAGAGGATCTGACCGGTGGATTTGGATGTCTGATGGATCTTCCAGAGATACATACGCATCTTCCTTATCGCTATATCTGATGGGGGGAGATTTTAGCGTAGAGATGCGTTCTGTTCTCTGGGGACCATCCATCCTATTTATTAATTAAACTTAATTGTAATTGCAAGTTAGCCCCTCAATAACAGTACAATTACACAAAAGGTATACATATTAAATAATAACTTTTAATACATTCTTATATTATATATGTGACCATATTTATGTGGGAAATAAAATTAATCCAACAATCTCCCACTTGGGCACAATATATAAATCTTGATAATGTATTATAACCAGAATCATGCATGAACAGAAGTGCTATTATAAAACATGTGTATCTAAACAATCTCGTCCATTAACTGCACTCATACAAGGACTAAAGCGGCGTTTGCCAAAATATAGCTCGACTAGGCTGACAGTAATCACATGCACAAATACAATCAAATGACATAGATCAGATGGTATAACGAAAATCAGATATAGAATCTATTTTCGAATGGTCCTCTTTAGACCTTTAAACTTTAGGCGAAGGTTGATAAATGCAAAATAAACAACTAAAAACTTTAATCTTGATCACGAAAAAACTTCATTAAAGGCGAAGTCAAGGTATTGCAATAAAACATTGTCATAAGTATCGATAAGCACTAAATACAGCTCCCACTGAATCTATACAACATCATCCAATGATGATATACCCATACTAGCTACATGCTCATTAAAGACCTTGGGCACTAGTCCCTTAGTAAACGGATCCGCTATCATGGAGCCAATTCCTATGTGCTCAATCGAAATTAGTTTATTCTGCACCTTATCTTTCACAACTAGGAACTTGATGTCGATGTGCTTCGACTTTGAAGAGCTCCTGTTGTTGTTGGAATACAAGACTGTTGATCTATTGTCATAAAAGATCTTGAGTGGTCTTTCGATTGTTTCCACAATTCGCAGCCCAGTGACAAAATTGCGCAGCCAGATCCCATGATCTGTAGCCTGATAACATGCTATGAATTCTGCTTCCATGGTAGAAGAAGCTACAAGTGTCTGTTTGACACTCTTCCAGGATATAGCTCCTCCAGCCAGCAGATAGACATATCCAGTGGTGGATTTCCTGCTATCTTGACATTCAGCAAAGCCAGAATCCGAGTATCCGATGATCTCCAAGTTATCTGACTTTCTGTAGACTAGCATGTAGTCTTTTGTTCTCTGTAGGTATCTTAAAACCCTCTTGGCTGCTTTCCAGTGTGTCATCCCAAGATCACTTAAGTATCTACCTAGCATTCCCACTATGTACGCAATATCCGGACGCGTACATACCTGAGCATACATCAAACTTCCTATTGCCGAAGCATAAAGAATGTTCTGCATTTGCTGAATTTCAAGGTTGGTTTTTGGGCATTGAGTAAGGCTAAACTTTTCTCCTTTAGAAACAGGGGTATCTACTGGTCTGCATCCTTGCATACTAAACCTCTTAAGAATCTTTTCGATATAATTCTTTTGTGATAATCCAAGAACACCTTTAGATCTATCACGGTGTATCTGGATTCCTAATACAAAAGAGGTTTCCCCAAGATCTTTCATCTCAAAGTTCTTAGAGAGAAATTTCTTGGTGTCCTTAAGGAAGTTTATATCATTAGAGACAAGCAGGATGTCATCTACATAGAGAACCAGGAAAATGAATTTACTTCCACTGAACTTATGATACACATAATCCTCAACTACATTCATCTCAAATCCAAATGAGAGAACAACTTCATGGAATTTGTGGTACCACTGACGAGAAGCTTGCTTGAGCCCGTAGATGGATTTCTTTAGCTTGCAAACTATTTCCTTCGAGTTACCTAATTCGAAGTTCTGTAGTTGCTGCATATAAATTGTTTCTTCAATGTTTCCATTGAGAAACGCAGTCTTAATATCCATCTGATGTAGCTCAAGATCAAAATGAGCAACTAGTGCCATGATTATTCTAAATGAGTCTTTCGATGAAACTGGAGAGAAAGTCTCAGAATAATCAATGTCTTCTTTCTGAGTAAAGCCTTTAGCTACAAGACGAGCCTTATACCTCTCCACATTACCGTTTTCATCCCTTTTGGTTTTAAATATCCATTTACAACCAATGGGTTTTGCACCTTCTGGCAATGGGACAAGTTCCCAAACCTGATTGTCCTGCATAGACTTATACTCTTCATTCATGACTTCAATCCATTGAGCAGAGTGTTCATCTTGCATGGCCTGACGGAAATTGATAGGATCATTTTCCAGTCCATTAGATTCATCAGCTTCCATGAGGTAGATTTCATAATCCTCAGGAATAGCACTCCGTTTTTCTCTAGTGGATCTCCTCAATTGCACTTGTTCTTGAGGTTGCTCTTGAGGTTGTTGAGTTTGATCTAACTGAATGGGGATATCCTCAATGATATCAGCTCGAGGTTCATCCATATCTGCTTCTCGAATAATGACAGGAATAGGAACCTAAACACTACTAGAAGCAGTAGTAGGATTCATATTTGAATCCTCCTCAAAAGCGATATCCCTAATTCTATTTATTCCCCCAAACTCAATATCCTCAAAGAATGATGCAGTTCCCGTCTCCAAAATATTTCTAGTTGTGGGATCATAAAATTTAAAACCCCTTGAGTGTTAAGAGTAGCCTATAAAGTAGCTGCTAACTGTTTTGGTGTCCAATTTCTTTTCATGAGGCCTGTAAGGCCTTGCTTCAGCTGGACAGCCCCAAATATGTAGGTGCTTAAGACTGGGTTTTCGACCAGTTCACAGCTCATAAGGCGTTTTAGCAGCCGCCTTTGTGGGTACTCTGTTTAGGATATAAGCTGCTGTCTTTAGTGCTTCTCCCCAGAGAGACTCAGGTAAGGTAGAATGAGCAATCATACTCCTCACCATGTCCTTAAGAGTCCTGTTTCGCCTCTCAGATACGCCATTCATGCTGGGTGTACCAGGCATTGTATACTGAGGGACGATTCCACATTTCTCTAGGAATTTAGCAAAAGGTCCAGGACGTTGTTCACCTGATCCGTCATATCTGCCGTAGTATTCACCACCACGATCAAATCTGACAGCCTTAATTGTTTTGTTAAGTTGATTCTCAACTTCAGTTTTGTAAGCCTTGAACACGTTAATGGACTGACTCTTTTCATGAATAAGATATAGGTAGCCATATCTAGAGAAGTCATCTATAAAGGAAATAAAATATTGTTGATCATTCCAAGATGCTGTAGGGAAAGGTCCACAAATATCAGTATGTATTAATTTCAATACTTCTGTAGCTCTATAGGCTCCTACTTTCTTATTCTTGGTCTGTTTTCCCTTGATGCAGTCAACACAGACATTATAATCATTGAAGTCAAGGGAATCTAAAATTCCATCAGACACAAGTCGCTCAACTCTATTTCTAGAGATGTGACCTAGGCGTTTGTACCATAATGAAGCAGAATTTTTTTTATTTAATTTTCTTTTAGTACCTTTAGCTTCAATATGCAGGTTTTCATTATAGGAAGTAATTGTTTCCAACAAATAAAGATTGTCATAAGAGTTCAAATAACCAGTTCCAATAATCATTGAATTAAAAGACAAAGTAAACTGTTTGTTTCCAAATGAACAATAATAACCAAACTTGTCCAATAAGCAAACAGAAATTAAATTCCGTCTAAAAGACGGTACAACGAATGTGTCTTTCAAATCCAAATAAGAACCAGTTCCTAATAACAATCTAAAATCTCCTATTGCCTCTACTTCAACCGACTTCCCATCTCCAACGTAGATGTATCTTTCACCATCACTGGGTTTTTGGTAATTCAGGCAACCCTGCATAGAAATACTAATATGAGTGGTAGCTCCAGAATCTATCCACCAAGTATTTCCAGGTACTGAAGATAAATTAACTTCAGAACAGACCAAAGAGTAGACCGTACCTTTCTTAACACGCCACGCGTGATACTTCGCACAGTCTTTCTTTACATGATCCGGCTTCTTGCAAAAGAAACAACTCATAACTTTATGTTGTTTCTTCGCAGCCGGTGCTTTAGCAGCAGCTTCTTTCTCGAAAGGTCTTTTCTTGCCCTTTCCTTTAGAGGTCGTTGCCACATGGGCACTTTCAGTCCTCTCCCTTTTCAGTTTCTCCTCCTCCTGAACACACTGAGAAATGAGCTCATTTGGAGTCCATTTCTCCTTTTGACAGTGAAATGAGAGCCATGAGTACTAGGAAATCATCAGTAAATTCCATCTTCAAAGCTTTAAGCTTAGAAGCGACATTAAACATTTCCATTAAGTACTCCCTTATGTTTCCTTGACCCTTATATCTCATCGACGTGAGAGTCAAGAGAAGAGACATTAACTCGATTTTGTCATTTTTGGCAAAACATTGCTCGAGTTCGTCAAGGAAAACCTTTGCTGAAGAGACTTTATCAATATCATGACCTCTAAAGGCCTCTGGGATGCTATTCATCATGATCATAAGACTTAGTCTGTTTGAACGCTCCCACCTCTCATACTCCTTTTTGACATCAGGAGTGCTATCAGCAGTGAGAGATGCGGGTTGTTCAGACCAGAATACCAAGTCCAGATCCATGCATCCCAGCATTATCAGTAGGTGTCGTTTCCAATCCTTGAAATTGCTCCCATTAAGTATGGGATGTGGATTAACGTCAGGTGACATAGTATTCATGGATGACATATTAGCTGAATTACAACAAAAGAATAAAGTAAGAACTTGATAATAAAATTAAGTAACGAATGCACAACAAATACTTTAGGTCCTAGCTAATGGTCAAGGTGTTTAAACCCCATCCGAGATACCAAACGCATCACCAATGTCTATCCTTTGGGCTTCAACTAGGCTTGTAAACGAATCGAATCGAACTGAATATAAGCATATTCGATTTGTATTCGTGAAACTATTCGAAATATTCGATTCGTTTACGAATATTAAAATTAGATTCGTATTCGATTCGATATAGATATTCGAATTATTCGATTCGATTCGAGTATTCGTTTTTTTATAAAATATTTATTTTTTATTTGAAATTGATTCGCATACGAACTATTCGATTCGAAATATTCGATTCGATTTGGAACTATTCGATTCGATTCGAAACTATTCGATTCAAAAATTTATAAAGAAAATATATATTATAATATTCTCAATAAACTAAGCAAATATTCAATAGATTAAGTATATATAACCTAACAAACCAATATAATGTCTAGTAAAACACATAACTAAACACAACTTCAAAATGTTTGAACTATATTTTTATAAATTTGGATTGGACTTTAGAGTTTAGAGTCTAACCTTTAAATGACCATTTTATAAATCTAATATTATATATATATATATATATTAATATATATATATATATAATATTAATATATAAAAATAATATTTAATCGAATACTTACGAATATCAAATCGAATATCATACTATTCAAATTTGTATTTGAATACTAATCGAATCGGAAAAACTATTTGAATCCGAATACGAATCAAAAAAATTCGAATACGAATCATTAAATTTCGAATCGAATCACGAATCGAACAAAAAATATTTGATTCGTTTACAAGCTTAGCTTCAACATTGGCTGCAAACAGTACTCTCGATGTAGTGATCAAATGTTGATAGTAAGGGCGTGCCGGGCAACAATAAATGTTTGGATTGTATTGCTGATCACACAAGTTCATCTAGATAACTGTCACACACTTATCTCCACAATATGCGTAAACAACTCTGCCAGATGCGGACCTTCCTTTGGCCGATCACGCAAAAGCATGAGTTGAGAACACAAAATCAACTATATATAGGGCTAGATGTAGTAGTCTACACAAAAGAGGTCACTTTGGCGACATATTGCTTCAACTAAAACACCTAGAAATTGAAGTTCGGACGCGAGTCCCAAAATGTTCAGCGACTGGATCGACGACCCGAGCCGGATCGTCGAAGTTGCAACAAAATATTACCCACATAAATATAAATATGCATCATAATCACATCAAATTCATGATACATACATAATGAATAAAAAATTATATATATAAATATATTACAATATTGTATAGGCATGCTGAATCAAAAATATATGTATATATAAATATGGCTTTATTAGGCGGATGCATTCATAATCACCACCAAAATAAGAGTCATAAAAAAAATATCGTTTCACGTGCACTTCTATTCATGTATAAACACCAACACTAATGGAGGAATTTTACATTAGAAAAATAAATGCATATTAAGCACACCAAAGTTGGTCAATCAAATATCATCACGACTCCCAATATCTCTTAATCATTAATCAAATAGGAAAATTCAGCGATACATATAAGATTTGTAGTCGCTAAATTACGAATCTGGTTTTATCGCCGATTTAAAAAAAATAAGAGAATTGGGTTTTCAATTGCAGCGTGAACTAAATATAATCGACTGAAGGATCGATAATCAAATCAACATACAACGACCCGATCTCAGAGAATTATAAGTAGAGTGGCTCTGATACCACTTGTTAGAATTATAAAATCAAAAGAGGGGAAAAGCTGTAAACCCTAGATCATGAACTCTACTGATAATTATCCAGAGATATAATCTGAAAGCGGAAACGTGAACCTGGAAACGCCATTGAATTGAACGGAAGAGGATCTGACCGGTGGATTTGGATGTCTAATGGATCTTCCAGAGATACAGCCGCCTCTTCCTTATCGCTATATCTGATGGGGGGAGATTTTAGCGTAGAGATGCGTTCTGTTCTCTGGGACCATCCATCCTATTTATTAATTAAACTTAATTGTAATTGCAAGTTAGCCCCTCAATAACAGTACAATTACACAAAAGGTATACACATTAAATAATAACTTTTAATACATTCTTATATTATATATGTGACCATATTTATGTGGGAAATAAAATTAATCCAACAAATAAATGCTCTTAAAATTGATCTCGGTTAATAAATGCTCTTAAAATTGAAGTTTAATCTACAATAAGCTCGATCATAGTGTTGGCGAATAAGATTCGATTTCTTATCATAACCCGACCTATAATGCACTTTGATTAGTCGTGTTTACAACAATCAGGTCAATAAACACTACAATCTGATTTCTGCACCGTGTTGATCTGCCTAGAGGTATCTTATCATAATGTAAGATAATAAAAAAAAAATCGATACATCATTAATTTCAATATCATATAGTATCATATTGATCATAAATTTTATAGTGCAATAACAATACGAATTCTTGGATATTAAATATATACCGAAATATCATAGTAAATTTTAATTTTGACATACCAAAAGCATGGTATATAGAATGTCGGTACCCTATATGAAATTTTCGATACGACATCACTATTCGATACTATGTCCGTCTGACTAAGTTAAACATTTTTTCTGGCACGATTATTAAGAGGCGTGTATAAAATAGGTGTAAGAGTGATAAAGTTGATAGATTGTGGTAGGGTACACACCTTATTGAATAAATAATTTTTTCTACTTTTGAAATACATCATCCTTAATGGTTAATGGGACGTTTAAATAAGAAAATTATGTCAAATTTAATGAGACGGAGGAAGTACATTTCATACTGAAATTTAGTATATCAAAATTTTGGGTACAAGAATTACTCCCTCCATCCCCTAAAGTGTTTAACGAATTTCCTTTTCGGCCCGTCCCTTAAAGTGTTTAACACTTGAAAGTTTTTATTTTGGGACTCAACTTCCACTCACAACACATCTTTAAGTGAGACTCAATCTCCACTAACATCACATACTTTTAACTCCATTCATTATACTTTTTACACACTATACACTAAGTCAACATCTTTTATTAAAATCCGTGCAAGTCAAAATGTTAAACTCTTTGGCACGGAGGGAAGTATAAGATATTTACTTATAACTAATTTTTTATCAATTTATACAGTATGACAAAAAAATAGATATACGGTACTTAACTATCTGTATATTTAATTACGAAAGGGTTAATCGGGTTGGGGTTGAGAAGTTAGAAAGATGGATCGTGCAAGTGGGGCCCACAAAGGGGGGTGGGCACTGTAGTCCGGGTTTCACGGCATAAGGAGACGAAATTGATTAGGACGTAACCTTCCTGTCCCAACCCTCCTCTCTCTTTCTCTGTTTTTGTCAGTGATACGTTACGTCTGTTTTTTCCCTCATCACTTTCTTTTTTTCATTTCTTTTATATGATTTTATGATCTATTTTCCCCTTAATTCCTCACACTTACCTATTTCTATTTCACCCAATAAATTTCTTTTTATTACCAAGTCGCCCCAACTCTTCTAAAGGAGAACAGTTGATGAAAAAGATAAGATATTGTTTTGGATTAAAATCTCACTACCACTAAATAAAGATTCTTTTTAAATAAATTAATGTTCCCTCTGTTCTAAATTATAAGATGTTTTACCTTTTCGATTAAATATATAATGCAACTGATTATAAAATATGATGTTTTACCATATCTATGGTGGATCCATAGATATGGTTGGTGATTGTGCAGCCATATACATGCTCCAATAGAAAGTCGTAAATTTTGATGTTAATAAATATTTAATAAAGAAATACAATAATTTGGAATTGTTAGGTGCAATTGAACCGTTAAAATTTAATGTTAATAAATAACTTTTAATTATAATGTAAATTGCTAAAACATTTTATGAGATGATTGGTTAATTGTGAATGAATAAAGAGAGAATGGAATTAATAAATATAAGAATAGAAGATAAATCATATTTGACTTTTGTATTAGTTATGCGCAAATAATACAGATGAAATAGAATGGTCAAATTTTGTTCATATTTGTTATGACCATAATACTTGTATCAAAATTTCTTTTACACTACGACACTTATGTCGCATGTACTCACATATTTGTCATCCACTCACCAACACCGTCATTTTCCCTATATTCTTGTATGCATTTTTTATATGTGTATGTGTATGTTACAATGTGTAGTAGAGTACGTGTAGGGATGTCAATTAATCTGCAAATATCCGATCCTAATAGAAGTGGGTATAAGATACATTTGATATCCACATGTAGGTTCATCAGTAGATATCCGTGAAACTCAGGGACGGAGCCAGGCCCGAAAGGTAGGAGGGGCAAAATTGTTGCCCCTGATTTTTAAAAATTTTGGTGGGGCAAGATCTTGATAATTTTTGTAAATTTATATATAATTTTCATAAAATTTCACAAAATTAGTAGAAAATGAATTTTTTTTTAGGTGGGGCAATAGCCCCACCACTCCATAGCGTGCCTCCGCCACTGGTGAAACTCATATACCCACAAAATTTTAACGATGAAATACCCCTAAAATATCCATAAAAAACTCGCATATCTATTTAATATTAACCATATTTATCTAATTCTTTATATAAAATTATATATAATATATCTTAAATATTAAAATTATATATTTTAAAGGTAGTGAATAACCACGTATGGTAGGTTGGTAGACTGGAGAGAGAAGATTACTGTTTGGAGTAAGGATGCAAACAAATCAAATATTTTTTATTCTATTCGCGATTCGTATTCGAATTGCTGTATTCGTATTCGAAAATTTTAGATTCGAATTCGAGTACAAATATTTTTTTTGATTCGTTTAGTTATCAAATACAAATACAAATATCATAGTATTCGATTCGATTCGATTCGATATTCGTAAATATTTTATTTAATATATATAAATATATAATTATATATTTATATAAATTCTCTCTTATATAATTTAATTATAATTTTTGAACATAAGCCCAAAAGATGAACTGTGGAAGTGTTTTTTTGGCCAATGAACTCACTGTTGAAGAATGGAAGTGGAAACTTGGAAGTTTTTTCTTTTTTAGTATTTGTCATATGAGACTTGTGTTGCATGTTAAAGAAATATTCATTGTTATGCATATTTTGATATTGGATAATATGAATGTTGATTTGTTAAAGTAAATGTGTGGTGAATGTATAAGACTTTAGAATGTATTTTTACTTGAATTATATGATTTATAAAAATTAAATTCGAATACTCGAATCGAATCGAATAATTCGAATATCATATTCGAATCGAATTCGAATACGAATTCGAATATTCTACAAATTTTTCAAATACGAATCGAATAGTCGAATATTCGACTCGATTCGACTCGTTTGCATCCCTAGTTTGGAGCATCAAACGTGACGCAATAATAAATAAAGTGGGAGATATCAAAGATATATAAATAAATAAATAAAATTGTCCCCATTCATTAAATAAATATTTACTCGAATATGTAATACTGACTCATAAACCTATCAAAAACAAAACAAAAAAAAAAAGAAAAAAAAAGAAGAAGAAGAAGAAGAAAAGCAAAGCACTCTTTCATTGTTATGAGTATAAGAGCATTCCAGTATACTGACGGAGCGAGAAATTATATTAAGAGGCGAACTTTATAAAATTTGATATATTTTATACTAACGTAAACATTTAGAAAATACATAAAGATAAATTATTTTGTAATAAGTAATTATATCAATTAATTATTAATTATTTGTAGTGAAAATCACTCCAATCAATTATGCAAGATAAAAACGAGCATATTATTGTTTCATGTCACAAGTCTACCAATAAATAATAATTAAAAAATCAAACTAAAGTACTATTAAGCAATGTAAATAACTAAAGTAATATAAAGTAGATACTTCATAATCTTATTAACTATCAGTCGTTTAAATTGTATTTATAGCATTTTCATATCATCAAACTCATCAATTATTGATTTAACATCAAATTTCTTGACAATTTATTTCTCAATATACATTATCAACGAGTAAGCAAAAAGATCATCCTCAATTTTATTCGACACGGCTCAGCAAATCTCATTGGATATCAAGTCTAAAAAGTTGTAAATGATACTTGATATGAAACTTCTTTTTGACTAGTAAAATCACCAGGATAGAATTTCTCTACTAACTCTATAATATTATAAATGTTGAAATATTTATATCCATCTCTTGGATCCAAAGTTTAGCTGAGCCTAAAAAATTCTACAACATCGTATCATTAAATCGAGTATTCATCTCCTGCAATATAAGACCTATTATTTCTCTAAATATTTCAAATCGGTAATGATGTTCAAAAGTAATAGACCTATCTTTACCAACTCAACCTCCCCCTGAACAATGAAGATCATTCATACCTGGGAAATCAATTTCATATTTTTCACAAAAACTCTTCATTTCATCATGCAATTGATCACACATCCACTCTCTACTTTTAAATTAGTTCTTTTTGTGTTAATAATCACATTCATTGCATTGATAATATTTTGATTCATGTATTGTAAAATCCCACAAAGATATATGACTTCAAGTAATTCAATCATAAAATGCAAGATACACATAAACTCAAATGATGTCATCGTTTCATATGCTCCATCATCATTAGCTCTAAAAGACATGTTGTCTTTCTCACTAAGGTTGACTTCCAAAACAAGAAGGATGATAGTATTTTTTAAGATTTGGAATCGAATCTTCGATTGCGATTACGGTTCTAAAACCACCAATTACAATTCGATTACAATATTTTCAATTCCTTTAAATATTTCTATACATAAATTATTGATAAATACAAATAAAATTTACCTTGTATAGCAGGGATATACAAATTAGTTTCTTGAATATTGAAAGGAAATTAGTTTCTGAAATGGTATAATTATGTTTGGAAATCACTTTTTTTATTAATATTGGTATTCCTAATGTTTTTTTAGGATATAGAGTTCGAATCAAACTGGAATCTTTAAATTTTTAAATGAGTCGAATTCAAACCTGACATTATTTAATTTTATTCGGAGTAGGTATAACCATGCTTAGGATCATATTTTTATTCCCATTTGGGTGTGTTAGGGAATACATTAATATTGGTATCTCTAATTAATTTTATAATTTAGGTCAACATAGACTTACGATAGGTATGTGTCTGCAACAAAATATTTGTCACCTTTCATAGGCCAACGATATTTATCTTATTTTATCAGAACTTTTCTAACTAATTCCATGAAAAACTGCAACACATATATAGTCCTATTCATTTCATTTCAAGGATTATTTTTTTTTTATTTTCTTTGAAGCCATTTCAAGGATTAATTTAATCATTATATATTTGAGTTCTGCAAATATATATATAGCTGTTTCTGTTTCACACAGCTACATTAGAGCAGGTCACTCAATCTTTTAGGGGTTCAGAGGAGACAACAAATCTTTCTCCGATCCTAATTATGCTACTCATCTATCTAGCATTCTATGTATTTTAGAGACACAAGAAAATTGGCTTTTTTTTTTTACTAAATAAATTAATATGAGTAATTTTCTTTTTAGGATACATTTACTACACTCAATTTTAAATATCTCTTATTCCGTCCGTTTCGCTAAATATTATCACGTTTTGTTATTGGCCTGTCCTATTAAAAGTGGTCAATTTTCCAAAAATGAAAAAGTTTAACCTTTACAATATATCATTCTTACTTTATTAACACATAACACTTTATTTTTTTAAATTCTGTGACGAACCCTTTGTGGTCGCATTTAGCGGGAAAGAGTAAGTAATATATATTTTTATCACTACTTTATACTCTAAACATATACTTTTTTATTATCGTGCCCAAAAGAAGTCTCTCATTTTAGTTGGGACAGATATAGTACTTTTTATTTTACTTTTACAAATTTAATCTGATTTTATATTTTTGTGAATTAATCTTAAATTTTCGATAAAAATTTATCAGTTACTCTCCACGTCACATTTATTTTGGTAAAAATAAGTTATTATTAATGAGGCAAAGAAAGTATAGTTTATTATATAATTTTAATTTTTTTTAAATAAAATATTAAACTACAAGAGATTTATGTACTATATGATAGTATATTACAGAATATTATCACAACTTTGAGTATATTAACAAATGTAAAATATGGACTAGAGACGACCCAACTTCCCTATCTCCAAACCTAACCTATAATTTTATTAATAAGTCTAAGCATGACTCATGATCTGACCGGCTTGAAAATCAAGCCTAAACTCATGCCTATGTGGGCGGGGCTGAGTTTTTCAGTTTTCATATAATTTTTACATTTTAATATGTAAATATATATATGATCAGTTTTATTTTAACACACATTTATATTTTTGAACATTATTAATTGTTTAAACCTAAATAAATACTAAATGAATTATGTATTTTATTTAATATGTTTATGAGTATTATTATATATTGATGTATTTATATTATTTTAAATTTATAATTTAAATATAAAATCTCTTTAAAGTATAGGATATGTTAGACCTAAAATATATAAGATATCACCTTACATGAAATGCATTAAAACAAGGGGGTAAGATTCATTCTCATTAAAAAAAAATTATTCATAAAATATATCTTAATTTTTTTTATTATTCACAAAATTAAAAAAAAATGTCTTTTGTTTTGAATCAGTCCTAACACTTAATTTAATAATTTAAAGTAGGATGAAATTTGCCCCTAAAATATGGCTAAACCGTGTCCATCATGTTTAAGATTTAAATTCAAATCCAACTAGTGACATCATCAAGTTGGATTTAAACGAGTTTAGGTGGCAAAATTGTCATCCATAATATACATGGTGGAGTTGAAGAGTGAGTAACTTAACTACTCCCTCCGTCCACAAAGAACTTGCACATTTGTGCACTTTATTAAGTCCACAAAAAACTTGCACACTTCTACTTTTAATAATTATACCTATATTGTTGGACCCATCATTACCTTTTTAATCACTCACATTACATATTTAACTATAAATAAAGTGGGACTCTCGTTCCACTATCAATCAACCATTAACTTTTCTTCAACTCATATACACATATTTAATTAATAAATATTGTGGGACCCTTACTCCACTCACAACACATTCATAACATTCGTTAAAACCCGTGTCCGACCCAAGTGTGCAAGTTCTTTGTGGACGGAGGGAGTACAACATGTATCTACATAATTTCAAATAGGGGTGAGAATTTGGGACCGGGATTTGGGATTTCCCTGTCCCGACCCGAGTCCCGAATTTTTCGGGACCGGGACCGGGATTGCATAAATAAAAAATTTCGGGACTCGGGAGTCCCGAATCCCGATCGGGACTCCCGAAGTCCTGAAATTAGTCCCGAAATTAAATTGAAATTCGGGAAATTTGGTCCCGTTCGGAAAATTTTGATCCCGATCAAGACTTCGGGACCAATTGGGACATAATTTTTCAGGACCGGGACCAAGCATTTCTCAATTTCGGAACTCGGGAGTCCCGAAATCCCGATCGGGACCGGGACCAATTTTTTTTCAATTTTCGGGATCGGGACCGGGAGTCCCGGTCCCATCCCGATTCTCAACCCTAATTTCAAATCATACTCCCTCCTTAGAGGGAAAATATGTTCTTTTGGGTTTGGCACAAATTTAAACAAATGGGTTTAGAACAATAGTACATTGAATAAGTGGCGGAGCCACATTATAGAATGGTGGGGCTAACTAAAAATATTTCATTTACTACTAGTTTAGAAAAAAATTATGAATTTTATGTATATATTTACAAAAATTATCAAAATTTTGCCCCACCATAAATTAAGAAAATCAGGGGCAACGATTTTGCACCTCGTCGTACCTTAGGGGGTCTGGCTCCGCCCTGCATTGAATTGAGAAGTATTACCGTATATGTTTCACAAGATAACATGTTCAACTTAACATATTATTTTTAGTATTAACTTCTTACCGTATTACCGTATTAACTTCACAAATTATTCCTTTGCTTATTTATGTCGTCTATAAAAAAAGTGTACTCCCTCCGTTCCAGTAAGCATGACACAATTTATATTCATCTGCATGTATTAAAATAATAAATTGTGTCAAACTTACTTGGACATAGATAGTACTTTTTCATTCTCTCACACATGGTCCACAAAATATTCATTATTTTGAATTTCACATATTTTATTCGATTGATAATTTCTCTAATAAAAACACATTTTATATTTTTTTTTCTTAAAATTTATATCGATTCTTTCACAATACACTTTTTATGAATAATGCGAATATTAGGAGTGAGAATTCTAGATCGAGACTTGGGACTCACTATCCCAACCCGAGTCCTAACATGATTTGAGATCCCGATTTCTGAATTTTTCGAGATTGAGATTGATAAATTGAATTTTTAAATTCGGCAGTCCCGAATCCTAATTTTCCAAAATTAATTTTAAAATTCGGAGAATTTTAGTGTCGTTAGAAACTTTTAGACCATTCTTAATATTTTTGTTCGGGGGCGACTTAAAATTTCCAATTTTCGAATTCAAAAGTCCTAAAACCATGAACGAAGCCAGAATCAAAATTAAAAATTTAATATTTTTGAAGATCGAAAGTTCTTAAAGTGATTGAGTGAGTAATTAGAACATGCATCCACATAATTCCAAATCATAATTGATTTGATTTTATCTTTTTCCATCTTTGTTGATTGCGTGGTGGGGTGCCACAAGGGGTATGATTGAGAAAAAAAAAGAATTGTTGATGTAGACATGTCAAAGGTATAGTGAAAAAGAGGGATATCCTAATCTCACAAACATGGCCCCACACACCCACCTTCCTCTGTCATTCTCTCTTTCCCCCTCTCCAATTCTAATGTGCTTTTTCCCCCTAAATTCACACTTTTCCCTTTTATGTCCAACATATATATATATATATATATATATATTTTGCTCTCTCTTGGTCCACTAAATATTTGCTTATTATTCGACACGAATTTTAACGAATACTAAATATCTTGTGAGTGGAATAAAAATTTCACAATATTTAATTAATTAAATATATGTATGTGAGTGAATGAAAAGTTAGTAGTTGATTGATAAATAAATTAAATATTTTATGAGTGGAATGACTTGAGGACGTCCCTACTTGGGGCATCTTATCAATCTCCGCCACCTTCTCCAAGTCAGAATTGGAATCCGCGGAAAATGAATTGGATGTAGAGACAGGTGATGAATCAGCCACCTGAACTTTTCCTTTGGAAGTATCATTTTCACAGCTTATCACGAGAATGACCACGTTTGTTATCTCTCACATTATTTATAGTTAAATATGCAGTGTGAGTGATTAAAAAGGTAATGGTGAGTCCAATAATATAAGTATAATTATTAAAAATAGAAGTATGCAAATTTTTCGTAAACGCAATAAAGTGCACAAATGTGCAAGTTTTTCGTAGATGAAGGGAGGAGGGAGTATATATATCACACCTATTCCTCCTTTCATACTTCTTTTCAATTCTTTTATATATATATATATACCAAATTATTCATAGCCCCTCAATTATTAAATACTCCCTCTGTCACATTTCATTAGTCTCACTTTGATCAAAAAGTTCTCAAATATTTGATCAAATTGAGAGTAATGAAGACGGAAGTAGTATTTCTTTTTGCACTCCTCTAACTTTTACTTTAATTTTTTTATTATTGATCCACGCAAATTGTTACCATTACGTCATTTTAAAAGTAGACGTATTTCATTTTGAAATGTATTATTCAAATAGAATTATTCCCAAAATGAAAATAATAAGGGAGTTAAATGATAATAAGGGTGTAATTAGTAAATACTAATTGCATCCTTATTTTTTTTTTCATTTGGATTATTATAATACTTTAAAGTCTAAGTATATACTCAATCTGTCCCACTAAGTATGACACATTTTTTCTCTGCACGGTTATTAAGGGAGTGTATAAAATAGTGTGTAAAAATAATAAAGATGGTAGATAACTTTTACTATTTATGAAATATATCAAACTTAGTGGAATAGAGGAAATACTATTTAATTCTCGTGCTGAAAATATCTCTTTTTGGAAAGGAGGATATAGTTTCATAGGAATGTCTGAAAGAGTTTCGACTATTTACTAAAATTTAAATAATCTAAATTCAATCGAGTTACGAAATTGTTAACGTTGAATTGAATTTTTTATTTTATTAAAGTACTACCCTCGTTTTCTGTTCAGGTATAACTTAATATTTATCGGTAAAATTAATTATGTATTTATTTATTTTAATCTACTATTTTAAATGAACTTTTTCTATTTCTTCCTAATCCTAAATTGCAAATTTATCTAATTAAACTTACGTAATAAAGCATATTGTTGGACACTTACTCCACTCACAACACATTCATAGCATTTGTTAAAACTTGTGTCGAACCTAAGTGTGCAAATATTTGATGGACGAAGGGAGTATATTTTTATAAGAGAACGAGTTTCACACAATGTAAGATTTAAAATATTGAGTGTTTTGTTCGATCATACTTAAAAAAAATTACAATTTTTTGTAAATGACTTAAACGAATAATAATAATACAATTTTCTTTAGATGAAAAAAATACTTATTTTAAAAATATATTTATTCAGTGTGGTTTGCCCTTTTCAAATGTCATTAAATATTACACCTTGCTTCTATGTCCTATAAATGTTACTCCCTTCGTCCATGAAAGAAGTTCCTAGTTTGACTCGATGCGGGTTTTAATGTAATGCTTTTGACTTTATTAATGATATGTAGTGAGTGGAATAGAGGTCTCACTTAAGTATTATATTAAATTGAGTTGTGTGTAGAGAGTGTGGTGGGTCCATTACCATAAATGGAAAATTTAAAGTAAGAAGATGTTTTGTGAACGGACGAAAATGACAAATTAGGAAGGGTGAAAATGAATTATACCCACTTTGCAAACATTCAATAAACAAAATAGCCACTTCTATTTACTATCTTCACAAAATAACTACTTTTCACCAACCCTACCATTTTTCACCCAACATAATTATTATCTAATTATTCACATCTACCGCCCCACCCAACGGCTCTTCTTCCCCATCTATTTCAAATCTACCGCCGCCGCCGCCACCACCTTTGCCGTGCGCCACCACCACCCCCTTCCGCTCTCCACCACCAAGCAATTGCAGTTCAACACCATCGTGCAAATACCGTGCGCCGCTACCTTCTTACGCCGTCCACCGCCGCCTCCACCATTGAAATGGAGCACTCCGATGAAGAAATACCCCACGAAATTGAGGTAATCACACCATTATCCGTATAATTACATATCTATTGCTTCTAATCGATCAAAAATTATGAAATTTCAATAATTACAGTAAGTTATGCGATATATATATATACATGGTAGATGATTATATGTTGAGTATTTACTTGAGATATATATATGATTAATCTTAGAATTGAGATAGGACCCCGAAAATGTTGATACCGCCGGCAATCGAGCATCTACCGCGCGCGTGTGCATGACGCGCGGTAGATGCATTCCGCACGGTATTTGCCGGCGGTATTTCTACTGTATTTGTCTATGTATTTTTGTGATTTCATTTATGTATTTGGTATTTAATTAGGGGATGTATTTGTTTAATTTTTGAATATTTCCGCATGTTTTATATAGAATTAGTGTATTGTTATTAAATTTTATTAATTAAATTATGTGTTAATTATTAGTTGTTTTTATTAATTTTTATCAATTTTTATGTGTTAATTATTAGTTGTTTTTATTAATTTTTATGTGTTAATTATTAGTGTATAATGTGAATATTGCTGCATGTATTACTAATATATATTATTAGTTGTTTTTATTAATTTTTGTGTTAATTAATTGTTATTATTTATTGAGTATTTTATTAATTAGTTGTTTTAATTATGAAGGTATCGGAGCGTCCGTGGTATCGTAGGCCGAATTCTATTGATCGGGTATCGATACCGAATACATATTATAGAATTAGTGTACTAGAGGAAATCCGGCTCACACTTCTTGAGGTTGGGGGTTACGAGTTGCTTGACAGATTTAAGGAGGGTCCTTTCGGACATTTTATAGGATGGACACCGGGCAGCGTGTGTTCATCGGCGCTCCACGGTATAGTTGCTCGGTGCATTTGGTCCCGTACCGATATTTGGTTCCACCTCAATGAATTTGATATCGAGTATACTGTACGGGATCACGCGTTGATCACGGGACTGCGATTTGGGGGCTCTATCTTCGACAGCACGTATCCCCACGATCCGAGAGGCATTCGGCTTTTTGAGTTGGCATGCGGCGATGACCATTTGTCCGGAGCGGATCTGCTTAAGCGTTTCCGGAAGCGCATTCCTCCCCACGAGGCTGACATATATCTAGGCTTGGCCCACGTCTTGATGGCGTCGATTTTCGTCTTCGGGCATGATGCTCAGAAGATGGTATATCCGTGGCTGTGGACGCTGGCATCAGACATGGACGCCTTCTATGAGTACCCGTGGGGAGCATACTCGTTCAAAATTCTCCGGAATTATTTAAGAAAAATTTCGGATAATCAGAGATACCACTTTTATGGACCTGCTTGGTCGTTGATGATTTGGGGATTTGAGTTGCTTCCCGGGGTGGGTAATGTTGCCGGGAAGTATCTTGGTGACGGATTTTATCCGAGATGTCTTCGTTGGAATTTTCGGAAGACTCCAGATCTTCCGGATCCTGCAGACATTCGGAGTTTCTACACGGATTTGGATGTAAGTTAAAATTTTGGTTTAATTTAATATATTTATTTAATGTACTTAATTAATATTTTAATTAATTAATTATATTTTTATTTTTTGCAGTGCTATGATATTACAAATATAGTTATGGAGGAGACCGAGCGATCCCTACCTTATGTGACATCTGTCGACTGTCCGCGTCCGCTGGCGGTATCGTATGCTCCTTTGATGAGCATTACATTGAGGACCCAGCATACTTCAGGTGATCAGCACCATGTTAGACATACACGACCACCTGTTGTTGTTGAGGAAGTATTCGGTCCTCGATCCACTCGGAGTGCGAGGCCTGTAGTGGATGAGCAGCCCGTTGAGCACACCGACCACACATCTCGGCCCCCTCGACGCCGGGTCAACAAGGGGAAGCGTGCCAGAGTGCAGAGGCCTGATTCATCCTCCAGTAGCAGCAGAGGAGCTCCTCCCTCGCCGAGAGCAGAGAGAGACCACATACGAGATATCGTTCGGGCTGAGGTTAGTGCATCTGAGGCACGGGTTAGAGCTGATATGCGGGCTGAGATTAGTGCATCTGAGGCACGGATTAGAGTTGATATGCGGGCTGAGATCACAGCATCTGAGGGCAAATTAAAGACGTGGATGAAGGGGATGTTCGAGATGATGAAATGTGGCGGATCACGACGTAGTTCCCCAGTGCTAGATACTCGGAGACATAGTCCCCCTATTACGGACTCGGCTCGTCCGTCTCGTGCTGCTGACGAGGGCGATGATTCTGCTCGGCCACACTTCTCGGGGATCGATGCTCCATTTGTGACACACCGTCATTCTATAGCTGATGTAGGACAGAGACAGGTATTTTCACAGTTACGTGATTTAAAGTAGAAATTCTATTTTTAATATTTTTTTAATTAACTGTTTATTTTAATATTAGTTTACCACTTCTGACGTGTCGGACGTATCCGGAGAGGCGATCGCCTACAGTAGTCCATTAAGAGAATATCGTCCTCCCGTATCTAGGGGTGTAAATGAGCCAAGCTATTCGCGAGCTATTCGGGGCTCGGCTCGGAAAAAGCTCGTTCGAAACTCGATTCGATAAGCAAACGAGCCGAGCTCGAGCCCGATTTCGAGCTCGATAACTTTATCGAGCCGAGCTCGAGCCTGGGGGTGTTCGGCTCGTCAGGCTCGCGAACAGGTTCGGATTCGTTTGTTCACGAACATGTTCGCGAGCTTGTTAATCGAACATGTTCGCGAGCTTGTTAATCGAACATGTTCGCGAGCTTGTTAATCGAACATGTTCGCGAACCTGTTCGCGAACAGTTAATCGAGCTATTTAATCGAGCCTTACATGCAAAAAAATAAAATATTTGTTATAATGCATATTATTTAATACATCAAGAACCAAAAGTCTAGAATACAATATATAGAAAATATAACATATGTTCATTATATAATCCAATACTAATTTTTCACATAATGATATATATAATCTATCCTAATATGTGATATATGTATATATATATGGGAGTATATCAATATTATCAACATACTCTAGCCAATAGGTAGAAATACGAATATAGGAATATAAAATATACATATATATTTATATTTATATCAATATAATTTGAAGTTTTCATGTATTAATAATATATATAATATATATATATATATATACACACACACCATATTATTGTAAATACTCATTCAATCAATAATGTCTTTTGAATTACTATATCATTATATCATCTAACATTTCATTTCATAGTCTACTATAATATAGTATGATATATTTTATATGTATATCTAAGAATAAGACTATAAATCTTGAATACTTTGCCAATAGGTAGAAATACTAATATAGAAATATAGTAATACATTATAATATAGTATATACTATATCATTATATATAATGATAATCATTCAATCAATATATAATGTCTTTTTAATTACTATATCATTATAGTCTAAGAATTAGACTATAAATGTTGAATACTTAGCCATTAGGTAGAAATACTAATATAGAAATATAAAATATACATATATAGTAAAGTTATATATATCATAGTTAAAATATACATATCATTATAAATTATAATATATTGTATATGTATACATCTAAAGACTAAAA